>CM068826.1:48663634-49241134 GCA_028554795.2 Sinohyriopsis cumingii | reverse complement strand
AAAAAAAAGAAAGGGAAGAAGAGTGTAGGAGATAAAATAAGAACTTGGTGGAGAAAAAGAAGAAATTAGAAGAAGAAGAAGAAAACCCAAAGGCCCTTTTCAGGGCCCCCATATTTCTCGAAAAGAGATAGCCTTTGAATTGCCTACCCCTTTTTTTTAAAAAAATTTTTTTAAATTTTTTAAAAAAAAATCCCATGTTCAATTCCCCTTGTCCGTAAAGTGACCCACGATTTATTGCCATGTTCAATTCCCCTTGTCCGTAAAGTGACCCACGATTTATTGCCATGTTAAATTCCCTTGTCCGTAAAGTGACCCACGATTTTTCTCCATGTTAAATTTCCCTTGTCCGTAAAGTGACCCAGGGGTGTTTTTAATGCTAATTCCCATTGTCCGTAAAGCGCCCCCATTCACTACTCCTGTTATTGCTTTTACTATCATTGGAAAGTTTAGTTTCTTTCTAAGTTCAGCAGCATCTTTGATAGACGTTCCTGTATCTTTAACTATTTCTGCCCACTAAGTTTTTACGTCTTAGATCTGTTAAACCGTTTCCATGCATCGCGTTTATGAAATGCTCAGTGATTCGCTCGGCTACACAATTCAGCGTCGAAAATCGTTGGTTTGAGATCATGAGCGATAGGTTTATCATTCAGCGTATACATTGCATAAATAACTACAGTCACAAGATACGCTCGTTTCCAATACGGTTTAGCAATACCAGTCAACATTCCTGGTTTGGAGTTTTTATTGAACGTAACACTATTTCCAATATGAAGACGGACAGGGTCACGTCTGTTGCGATTACTCTAAGTATCGTCTAGCTTCGCAATAAATTTTACTCTAAAAATATCTTTTATTGTATACATAATTAATATCCGTCGCTGCTCTTTAGTCTTTCATTGTAGCATTGATAACACCTTTGGTGTTGCGCATGATATTGAATGTTGACCACATATGAGATGCATCATTTCCGCGAAATTATTTCTTGGCGTCATGAATACTTTTAACCAGAGTTTTCGTCGGATCAACGAGAGGTCGCAGCGACAAATCAGGGGTTCTTCAGTCAAGATCGAATATAGCTTTTGAAGGTTCGACTGTAGATAATCTCTCAAACTCCTCCATATTATAATTCAGGCAAATATATTAAATTGAAGTATACTTATACAGTGTATATATATTATTTCACCATCTCCAGCATGTATTTGGCATTCATGATACAGCCTTACTGTGGTTCAAGTCCTACTTGGTCAACAGGACATAAATTGTGTCTGCAAATGGAATACACTCCAGCCCAGTTAATCTTTGTTGTGGTGTTCCACAGGGGTCTGTTCTTGGACCTGCTCTCTTCATTCTATACACTCGGCCGCTCTCAAGTTCATAGATCATCATCCAGTGTCTCACCAATTGTACGCTGATGACACCCAACTATACAAATCTAGCCATCCAACTGAAGTTGATGCTACCATCCAAGGTGTAGAGAGGTGCGTTTCTGATGTGAAATCATGGATGACATGTAACAAGCTGAAGATGAATGATGATAAAACTGAGGCCATTCTGATCATAACACAAAGACTTTCTCATTCACATCCTTTACCTCAAATAATAAATATCAGCAGCACCAACATTAAATTCACACAGTCAGTACGAAACCTAGGTGCTACTCTGGACACTACTTTCATATTGCACCAACATGTCATGAACATATGCAAGGCTGCATATCTTGAGCTGAGACGCATCAGCTCCATTCGCATATATCTAATTACTTGGTTTGGGTCTTTGATAGCGGTAATACTTTCGGGCGTGAATTTATCTTTGATGTTAATTCTAATTCTTGGCAGAGGTTTTGGTTGAACTTCAGGTTGTGTTTGATGAGGTTGCTGGGGTGGTGGTTGAGCTGCTTGAAGACGGCAAATAATATCCAAAGGTAATGTCTCAAGAGATTTTTTTGAGCAGCCTCAGTTGCTGTAACACTTTTCTTTGTTGGTTCGACAATAGGTTTAAATAACTGTTCTGTACCTTCTGCAGATTCTGCCTGAGTCTCCTGGCGCGCTTGTAGTTGCTGCTTGACAGCATCACAGACGGGAATATATTTCATAATTGCTTCTAGTCGGTCTCGAGCTAATCTAGCTGTCAGAGATTCCATTATTGATATATAACGATTTAATTACGCACACACTTCAGCAGCAGGGAGGGCGACGACCAACAATGAGTGTCCGGATGGGTAAACGACCACACAAATTTGAAAATACAAGCGTGAAAAATAAAGTAACAAAATTAGCTAACGCAATTAGAGAAAATATCGGTCAGTTAGAGGCTTTGGATTGAAGTTATTGATCTTGTATTTTCATTTTTGTCGCAGAAAGCACACACACACACACACACGCGCGCGCGCGAGCTTGCGCACACAGTGCTTCAGTTGAATTTAGAAATATCAAAAATTTTCTTAGGGTACCAAGTAATTTAGATCTTGTAGTATCTATGAACCACGAATTTTGAAGAGTCAAGAACTATAAAACACTAGGACTCCATCTCCAATCGATGTGTTTTAGTAAACGGTGAGTGGGAAAGGAAATGAATTCGTGGTATTTAGATCAGCCTTTTGGCAAAAGAGGATTATACAAGTTATCATTTTAAGACAGCTCTGGCGTTCCATACAGGAGAATGCTGAGTAATTTGACGGTAATTTGCAATTTAAGAAAACGGTTGATTGGAGAAAGCACTGCACAGTACATTGGACACTATCTGAATATATATGCATGAAACAATGAGAATGTTTCTGTTGGTTTTGATTTTTGAAACAGATATGAAACTCTGCTAGCACATATCATACCGTATTGTACATATTAGCACCATGTCTATAAGAATCTCATAGATAATTGCTATCTTCCGGTGCAGCTTCCAGGATTGAAAATGAAACTCAAGAAGCGACACATTATGAGACTAGAATGATGTCGGCATGTACAGAGCAGTAGCGAAGCAATATAAGCATATTTGTTCACTTTATTGAGATGCCCGAGCTCTCTTGCAGTTTAGTACATCACACGTAAGTAAAAGGATACATTGATCAAACCATCTGAAAGACATCATGCATAAAAACAATATGTCGTACAGCTTGATAATAGTACGTTTGAGTCACTTTATACGTTTTAAATGGATTAAGTATCAGAGCAAAACCCGTTCTAACTAAATTGCTTTTGATAAGACATTGAGAGCATATTCGTCAATATAGTTTTCCAAAGCAGACAGTTTATCGATATTTTAAATATCGCATGTACTTGCATATAAGACGAGTCGAACTACAATCTGCACAGACCCAGATATACTTGCGCATAATCCGCCGGCAGATCTAGATCTGTGTAGTTTGTTAGGAGCAGTCAGAAGAACAAACAACATAGACCCTGATCTGCAGGAGAATTATGCGACGGAAGATCAGGATATATGTTGCTTTTATTCTGACTCGTCTTATAAGCGAGTAGTTTATACGGTATATCAAGTGTGATGCCAATGAGTAGGCGTAATTATCTCTGTTCTGGTGATAGGTCAGGGCGAACAAACCTCTAAGTGCGTAAGATAGGGCAAACTAGAGTTGTCAACTTTTAATGGCATGCAATCTACCTAGCCATGGGTCGTCGATCTACTTCGTTCCCATTCTATCCCAGATGTATGCATTAGCCCTTATGTGTAGCTTTGTGGGAACGGCGTACCCCTATCTTTGCTTGTTCCCTTACTTTTTTGGCGGTCGCTACCCATCCACCCGGCATCTGAGTAACATGCGTTCCCTCACTCTTTTATTGCGTTTTCTCACTTTTTTATTTGGCACTACACTATTGATATGGCCGGGGAAAAAAAGCGTTTTAAACAGTACTCTCATGCGGTTCAAAACTAGTTTCTGCCCGTAGCAAGCGAAATCAATTTACCAATATGAAAACTAGTTACTTCACCTGTTAGGCAATCAGGATGACGTGCTCCATGGTGTCTGCGTGCATTGGCTCGAAATAAAAGCCTGAATGCAAAAGGTTAATTTGGAGACACTTACATGCGTCCTGTTTCCTTGCCTGGAGAGGCCGTTTTTATCATTTTCTACTATCTTTCTTCGTAACGTAACGAACAATTTGATTGGATCAGTTTCTTTTAGGTGCATCTAGGCATACAATAAGACGGTAGATACTATTTCGACAATTTACATATGACAAGGTTCAACGTGGAACGAAGAGAGAACGGAAACCTTTGGTTAGCGAAGATGATGATAATAGACTAGGTTCAATAGGTTGATTACTAACATTATTTGACTTCGTATTAATAGCAAACATTTTCATTTTCATTTATGATGTACAGCTTATAGAAAGGATTTATGTCACTAAATGGCATCTAATTATGCAATGCAACATAAAGAAAGGCCCTGAAAAGGGTATGAACATCGATATACCATATCATTTTTCGCTGATCTGCATTGTCAAATACTAAAATAGGATTTAGTTGCCTTTGAAGTAACGAATTTGAACAATTACGTTGATATAACTTGTCTGAAACCTCCTTCTGCCTTAGTCTGGGTATTATTATGCTTGGTCTGCATTAACGAAAAAGAAAGTAGGAGGCACAATGCACTACTAGTATGCAATATAAAGCAAACGACAGAGGTTAATTAATCTGTCTGACAACAAAATGGCCGTAAGCTTTTTATGTCGCCATAACATATTTAATTTTCATTTTTGTTGTTGTACTGTGAGGCAAGTATCCCGTTTCCGCTCAGTCAACTCATAACAACATGATGAAGAGCAAATAAACTGGTTACGAATTTTGGAATATATGCGTATAAGTCAAGATGGAATTTTAGCATTTGATGGTGGTACCAACTAAGACGATGATATTTTTACAATTATATATATAATCTGCTACAGAATACACCGCTCTAAATCCTGCTTGCTCTTCGCCCAGTAGTTCGTTTTCCTCCACCCATTCATTTATTCTGTTCTTTCAAATCGATGTAAACACTTTGCATAATACAGATAGTAGACTAATGCCTCTGTAATTGGAGAGTTCATTTGCATCCCGTTTCTTCAAAATTGGTATGATGATAGCCATTGACCAATAGTCTGGATAATATCCAACATCGAATAGTTTATTTAAAAATACTTTTAATACTGGTGCTATTATCTTGCTCTTACATAAAGAAATCAATAATTATAATAATAATCGAAAACACAGAAATGAATGATATGTTTAAATACAGAATAAAATATTGAAAGATTCCTTTAATAACATGGAACTTCAGTTCTTATTGATAATAAAACATTTTTCTAAACAAGAATTATTGAATAATTAAGAACTACAAACTAATGCACATTATGCATGTAAACAATTTAAACATCAATATTATGTTCAATATAGATTTTTAAAAACTAGAAGATTCTTGCACTGTATTTGTAGTTTTGGAGAGTTCATTGGGGATTTTATTATCGAAATTGAATTTAACCTGCAACGCATCAATGGAACTGAAAAATGAGTATTTGCGAAAATAAAGCCATTAATCATCTCAGATCCTCACAACAAGAATTTGAATCCATCCTTACACTCTGTAAAATATTATATTGACAAATAGCCGGAAACTTACTTCTCTTTACATGAAGAGCTATGACGTTATGACTGTATAAAAAGTTTACCACGTATGTCGCATATTTTAGTAAAGCAAATATTAACGTTCCACAAGTCAGAAAGGGTGTTTTGTTTTGTGGTATTAGACTCTCAGTTTAAGCGCTATAAACTCTATTTGACATTTCACTATACTAAAGGTATAACCTCGAAAAAAGAATTTGAATGAAGAAAGTGGCTCCATTAAAATTAAGAGAACCTCCTACTTTTCGAATCTCCTACTTTTGCACTGAGAGGCAGACTCACTTAAATTGCATTTTGGGGCATTCTGCTTATATATATATATATATATATATATATATATATATATATATATATATATATATATATATATATATATATATATATATATATATGTGTGTGTGTGTGTGTGTGTGTGTGTGTGTGTGTGTGTATGTATGTATATGTTAACAGGGGGAGTGATTGTCCCTCCGTACTTGGTTTTCATTATCTAGGGGTTGACCGCCCTCGATGTTATTGCCCGGTTCGAGTAATTGTAAATATAAGTGGTGAAACTTATAGGTGAAATAGATAGAGATCTGAGCAGGTATATAGAACAAACCAACACGAGCCCCCGTACATGTAAACAAACAATTTAATCAATTACATACAAACACTGTGAAAATTCATTATATCAGGAATGTACTCTGCTTTTAGAAATTTAACTTTCACCGAAATACAAAGAAAACGCAAATAGATTTAAATAAAATAGCCGATCTGTTTACTGATAGATTTAGTTCATCATAGGATCGAGTGGACAATCGAAGTCAACGTTTTGTACGATTTCATAACCTGCTCGTCCTCAGTTTGGCTTGTTCCCTCTGTAGCTGTTCAGACTCTTGGATCTCAGGATGATACTTTCTACCGTCCGTCCGTCTCAGGATATTCTCAGAATACGTCTTCAGGAATTAATACGTCGCAGGATTGCGTCACAGGATAATACGTCTCATACGTCTCATACGTCTCAGGAGCTATTTTCTCCCTTTTAAATAAATATAAATAGAGACAACCTAAATTTCCCGTTATTTATGAAACAGTTAATTCTTCATTATTCTCCCTCGTTATCAGATTCTACTATCAGTGCTAAACAGACGCTAAGGCTATCAATCGACTCCACATGTCATATAATGACCCTAGTTAGTCAAATGGCTAATTCGTTACGCCTTGACCTTACACATTAACACATACGCGAGGCCTGGGGTTCTGAGCCAGCCTCAATTTACACAGCGAATAAATAGGATACATATGTATCACATCAATCAATTACTAGATCATTTCAGTCAATACACACTTATTCTTAATCATACGTGAAATCTTCTAAATTCGACGAATTCACACGGATTCTCGTAACCATATTAACCAATGTAATGTATTAAATTCTTAGAACATAACTCTTATGCAAACAAGACGACAAATTCAAACGATTCGTCAAACTTATCTAAAGAAGATTAATGTACGACATTCCTCTGCATAACTCAACACAGTTATACTTCATAAAGCAAATTATTACACGAGTGTAGAAAAAAGATTCATGCAGATACAAGTAAATAACTTCAGCAAAGCATTATATATGGCATCAACAAATTACATGGAATTGTCACACTACTTTGCTTTCAACGTTCATCCCTCTAATCGGCAAATTGGTTCGTCGGTTCCTTTCGACAACTGTCCCCTTTTGGACAACAGTTCCTTTTTACGAGAATTTCTTGCAAATCCTCGGAGTCCTAGTTTTTGGGTCTCCTCTTGCAGGAAAAGCTTAGACTGATTAAAATTAAATGCGGGCGATATTAAAACCTATGAAATTTTGTGTTAGAACACGCCCTCTCATTTAACGTAACCAATCAGAATCAAATATCTCTGCCGCCTTTTTCCAGAGGCGCCAAAGTCAGGGTCAGCTTGACCCTGGTAGTTTGAGTAACAGAGTTTCTGCTTTCTCTCAATTGTGACAACTTTACCATGAAAATAAAGTTTTCCTTGTCCTTAATAATCCGCCTGGCTGCTGTATAAACACATGTTTAATTAGGAACGAAATTCTCCCTCTAAAGGACATTACCGTACACGGTAGTATGGCGATATGATACGCGCTTGTCTCCATAAATCTAATTAATGGTTCTCTGGTCTCCACTAATGTATTCTTGTTAGATCGACATAAAATTTGCCACTTCACAGGATAGATAGATAGATAGATAGATAGATAGATAGATAGATAGATAGATAGATAGATAGATGGATGGATGGATGGATGGATGGATGGATAGACAGACAGACAGACAGATAGATAGATAGATAGATAAACAGATAAACAGGCAGACAGTAACATAGATAGAGATAGATATATAGACAGATAGATAGATAGGTAGATAGATATATAGATATATAGATAGATAGGTAGATAGATAGATATATTGATAGATCGATAGATAGATAGATAGAAAAATGGATGGATTGATTGATAGATAGATAGATAGATAGATAGATAAATAGATAGATAGACAAACAGGCAAACAGAAAAATAGATAGATAGAGATAGATAGATATATAGATAGACAGACAGATAGATAGATAGACAGATAGATAGATAGATAGATAGATAGAGAGAGAGAGAGAGAGAGAGAGAGAGAGAGAGAGAGAGAGATAAGAAAAATGTTGAGGAACACGACAGACATGACGGAGCGTGATGAATTATTTCTTTTAGTTGTCGCTGGCTGCAGCTACATTCATTTTCTATGAGTAGTAGTCCGTCATTTATCGTTATTTTGAGATACAAAAGTAATCATTCATTAATCTTTATCTTAAAACAGAAATGTTCAGTCTCAAAAAGTAAAATAAAGCTAATAATGAACCTCATAAACTTCTCACATGCAACGGATAAGCTTTTATTTGTCCTACTAAAAGTACAAATTGGTTTTCAACAGCGTGGAGCATGGATGACTCATATCGTTTGTTGCGCAGTAAACATAACTATTATGGCGCACTATGTTTATATTAGATTCAAGAGACCAGAGTACATTTTGGTCAATCTCAAATTTAAAAGGATCATTCAGATGAATGAACGATATGTTTTATTACCTTGTGGAAAGAATTTTGGTTGTCATTCAAATTCTACAGGAAGTAGATAAATATTTCAAGCTTTCGAACATTTAATTCAACAGTACTATTGAACTTCGGAAGAAAAAAAACCTTCAAGCACTTGTCTTGTGGTTATCATTCTTCACAGCTTTAAAGTTAAACAAACTGGAAACTTAGGTCAGAAAAGGAACACGCACGTACCAAACTAAGTGTGCTAGCTAAATGTGCACCATTTATTCAAAGGTAATAAAACTTGACTTCCCCCTCAACCGTTCCTTTTTCTTTGTAATTTCAGTCCTGAAATATAATAAGTTTAGCATGCGTCGAGTTCTACATAGGCAAAAAATGTAAAAAAAATTGTTGGCGGTAAAAATAGCAATTTATTACTAGTTTTAGCGTTTCATTCTGATACCGAACGTATCCAGTATTGTATTTCGCAACCAAACAACCTTTGGTGCAGTCAGAAATAGCACCGACTCTTTTTGTGATAGCAAGAAAAGATAATTATCATCACCATAACATTCATTTGCTTGATATTTGATTCACATTGACTCGGATTGATTATTTAGTGCGGAGACGACTGGAATAAAGTGCCCTCCACAAAGACTCGCAATGGTAGCAAACACACGATGATGATACGGTAGGATTCGAACCGTCACCTTTTCGGTTGCGAGTGTGGCAGAAACAAGAAGGATGAATTTGCTTGAGATTGTAAGATGTACTTTTTGTTGACTAGTAACGAGTCTTTCGCTTCATTATCACATACTCTCCGTGTGATGTTTAATAAGTGGCACGGACTCACATTATCACATACTCGTGTGATGTTTAATAAATGGCACGGACCCACATTATCACATATTCGTGTGATGTTTAATAAATTTCCTTGACCCACATTATGGCCAAGGATCTGACGTGCCTCTCTAAGTTTAAATGATACAGAAATCTGATATGTTGAGTGGGAAATAAGTGATAGAACACCAATATGTAAGTGATAGAACACCAATATATAAGTGCTAGAACACCAATATGTAAATGATAGAACACCAATATGTTCAGATGAGTTTAGAGATACGTTTCTCCTTGTATAAGAATGCTATAATGGTATGAAAGCAAGTTATTGTTGAATGCATTATCAATGTATTTCGTACACTGCTTGCTCATATGTACACATACGCATAAATAATATTAGAGGTTTGAACGTGATGAAATTAGAAAGAACGTTTTCTCTTTAGATTACATATACCATATTTACATTGTTATAAGGGTCATCGTTGAATGTAATTCCCATTTTGCATTCAGAAATGATTTTGTAAATTATCAGCAAATTCACTGTTTTCTTAATGGTTAGACAATGAAACTACATGTATTTGGAGATATATCATCGTCCTTTTGACAAAGAACTCCAATGCAAACTCCAGGCTTAATCTTCAGACTTACTCAGATTGAAAGTCTTTCTGTTCTAAAATCTGCACCTTACGAAAAAATCTCCAGGGATATTAAACACGAATGTTTTGTTCCTCATTATACATTGTTCATTATGATATCAAATGTATATGATATTAACTGTGTATTACTTTTAACAATACTATGTGGGACGTCAAATGATTTAGACTGGATCGAATAGATTGATATTATTTTGCATCTTAAAACACTAGGACTTTTTAATTTGGGACGAGGGCGATAATGTCTTCTTCTGTCACTTGTTCTATTGTAAGCAATACAATACGATTAATGTGATGTTTTCTTTAATCTGTAAAAACAGAACCTCTTCTTGACACCACACGTATCAAAGATTGAACGTTTGCATATATTTGGAACTTTGTCTGAATCGTGGAAGTCATCTAATTAGAAAACTGTGCTGGTGATGAGTACGGGATACAGGATATCGTGAGGTAATTATTAAAACAGTATACCTATACCTCGTAGTAATACCTCGTAGTAATCAACTATTAACACAGTATACCTATATCCTGTAGTAATCAACTATTAACACAGTATACCTATACCTCGTAGTAATCAACTATTAAAACAGTACACCTATATCCTGTATAATCAACTATTAACACAGTATACCTATATCCTGTAGTAATCAACTATTAACACAGTATACCTATACCTCGTAGTAATCAACTATTAAAACAGTACACCTATATCCTGTATAATCAACTATTAACACAGTATACCTATATCCTGTAGTAATCAACTATTAACACAGTATACCTATACCTCGTAGTAATCAACTATTAAAACAGTATACCTATATCCTGTAGTAATCAACTATTAACACAGTATACCTATACCTCGTAGTAATCAACTATTAACACAGTATACCTATATCCTGTAGTAATCAACTATTAACACAGTATACCTATACCTCGTAGTAATCAACTATTAACACAGTATACCTATACCTCGTAGTAATCGACTATTAACACAGTATACCTATACCTCGTAGTAATCAACTATTAACACAGTATACCTATACCTCGTAGTAATCAACTATTAACACAATATACCTATACCTCGTAGTAATCAACAATTAAAACAGTATACCTATACCTCGTAGTAATCAACTATTAACACAGTATACCTATACCTCGTAGTAATCAACTACTAAAACAGTATACCTATATCCTGTAGTAATCAACTATTAACACAGTATACCTATACCTCGTAGTAATCAACTATTAACACAGTATACCTATACCTCGTAGTAATCAACTATTAACACAATATACCTATACCTCGTAGTAATCAACAATTAAAACAGTATACCTATACCTCGTAGTAATCAACTATTAACACAGTATACCTATACCTCGTAGTAATCAACTACTAAAACAGTATACCTATATCCTGTAGTAATCAACTATTAACACAGTATACCTATACCTCTTAGTAATCAACTATCAACACAGTATACCTATACCTCGTAGTAATCAACTACTAAAACAGTATACCTATATCCTGTAGTAATCAACTATTAACACAGTATACCTATACCTCGTAGTAATCAACTATTAAAACAGTACACCTATATCTCGTAAAGTAATCAACTATTAACACAGTATACCTATACCTCGTAGTAATCAACTATTAAAACAGTATACCTATACCTCGTAGTAATCAACTATTAACACAATATACCTATACCTCGTAGTAATCAACTACTAAAACAGTATACCTATATCCTGTATAATCACCTATTAACACAATATACCTATACCTCGTAATAATTAACTATTAACACAATATACCTATACCTCGTAGTAATTAACTATTAACACAATATACCTATACCTCGTAGTAATTAACTATTAACACAATATACCTATACCTAGTAGTAATTAACTATTAAAACAGTATGCCTATATCCTGTAGTAATCAACTATTAACACTATATCGATCGTGATTCAAAACAAAATATGACTTCCATTTACCGTTTTTGGCGGCTATTTTTGCCTTGTCCGTATAACAAGAAATCTGCTTAATTTTCCAATCATTTTTAATGTTTATCCAATACTTAAAAACGTATATACGATAGCGGCGCCCGCAGATTATTATTATTTATTTTTTTGGGGTGGGGGGTGGGGAACGCAAACATGTAGTAACTAGCTGTTACGTTTTACTCAAGTAAGCTAAAACATGTTTAGAAGTGAAATGAGTGGGGCGCCCATGTCATACGACTCTTCATTTTAGCGGATGAGATATTACCGCGCATGTAGCAAAAGTCAGTATCATGAGAAGTAAATAATTATGCAACGAAATCCAAGTAAACGAAATAGTTCCTTCATAAAACTAACAGTAGTTTTATATCACTGGTCTAGAGGTTGTATAACTCTGTTCATGGGTTTGATATTAACGTTTTACTGATAGCCAATTAAAAGTGTTGTTATAAAGATAAATGTTTTAATTGACAGCCAATTAAAAGTGTTGTCACCAAGGTAAAGTTTTATGTGATTGACAAAAAACCTGCAGCTCAAACCCAAGCTTGTAAGTTTCACGATTTGCAGATTTGATGTCTTCTCGGGGGACGGGTTCTTCTTTCACATTCTCAACGGTCTTTAATTATTTGATGTCTTGGGATTATGAGTTCTAATAGTAATATATTGTACTTTTTGTCAGATGAGGACACTTGCTGCTGAAATAAGATTTGTTCACCTGTCTGAGATGGTTGCGTGTTTGCATTAAATGAAGATACATACTTATAAAACGATATTTGTTCAGCAGTTAGCTTCGGTTTGATTCATTTATCTTGTCGAATACATATATAGACTCGGCATGCCGAGGGAATCGTATCAAGGAAAGTCAGAAGAACGGGTAGTAGAAGTTTAAAATTAGCATATAGACACCTGAAAAAGATCTTTGATATAGTCGATACAATATTATAATTCTCTTTACACACTTAAATAAAAAAAATAATCTGCTGCCTTCATCCTTAAGCTTCTCATTTTCGTTGAAACATTTTATTTCCATCGTTTTGCAGGTTCTAAGTGATACAAAGCGTCTGCAAATGAAAGTCAACATCAGAACCAAAATCAATAACAATGCGAAACCGCTGAGTTGATCTATTATTTGAATTATACCAACAACACAAAAAACTGTTAGAATAAATGTGTGCGGACCTGGATCGATAGAGTGTGGTGTAATCGCTTCATACATGAATCATTCGTAGACAATGTTATATTGTTTAGCAAACTGTAGAAAATGTTACATCGGGAGTTATGCTAAATGAAATTTAAAAATCAGCTGAGTAATTTATAGCAGTTTGCTAGCGTTGGCAAGCAAGCTATAGAAAGCATTCCTTAATTTCTTGAAATACAATTTAAATGAAGCCCGAAATGTAAGGTTATAAAAGCTGCTCCGGAGACGACGTTTTTTACAGCTTGATGTCATAACATTATTGTTACATCATTGGGCTATATTACACGTGTTTATTATATACTTCAAAGTGAGAATTTGAAATATATAAGTGATATCAAGACGGTGGCGATACCACTTTTATCGTCTGGTGACGATATCAGTTTTGGAACTACTTTCTTTCTCGATTTAGCAAGTATATCAGCTCTTATGTGTGTTATTCAGACCTGCATTGCCATATTTAAGCATATTTCATCTTTTCTTTCTCTTTTCCATAATCTCTCTTTTCTCCTTTTTTCTTCTCTCCCCGCCTTTATCTCTATCTCCCTAGCTCGCCATCAAGAATGAATAGATCGGAAAATGTGTAGATAGTTTTGACCCTCAAATATACATTTACGTAATCAAAGAGAAGGCGCCATCAAGAATGCCAAAACATGAACCCCATCAAAACCAACAAAGTATTTTTCAAGTATTAACCATGTACAGTTCCTTCCGCATGCACCATGTATACTGTCTGTCTGAACTTACGTGATCTGTTGTTATTCGATATTGCATCACCCATACAGCATCGTACAGCCCTTACCGTCAATAGGAAGCATTATATATACACTCACAATTTGTAACAATGTCCTGTACTAAAATCATCTGAAAGTTTTGGAGCTTCTTTTATCGATGTAGAAATGAAACCGTTAATTGCAATGACACAGAATGGAGAAACAAATCCACGCATTTGGTCTTAAAATTATAATAAAAAGAAAATCTACTCTTTTTGAGTAGATATAAGGAAATATTTCACTCGTGAGTGTTTTGCTTTGCTCATGATATATTTCCTTACATTTAATAAAAACGCAGATATCCTCTATTTAGTGTATATCTATAAAACGATGTGGTAAGATTTCGTACATGTATGGTAAATGATTTTATATGATAATCAATAATTTTGAAAACAAAATATTAAGAACATATCAAGCAATTATGGTGATACTTCAGAATAAAAGGAATGCATTAATCGCAGATAGTTGCTTGTCATACATTTTCCACAAAATATTCAGCACACTCCATACTTTGTCAGCAACGCCATCTGTTATAAACCATATCTACTTCCCTGGATCATTGTACATAACACCATCGACTGCTAATAGTGTTGCAAAGTTACTTCTAACTATTCACCCTTTAACACATTCTTCAGGCATTAAAATAAACCCATATTCGGGCATGCTATTTCGTTTCTACCTTGGAAACTCAAATTACTATTTTTATATTACAATTCAAATGCTTGCACTAAGTTGAAATGTAAAAATTTAGAAAGATAAGATCAAATGGTCCTACTATGTTTCCATAGTCACATAACATTGACTGCGACATAAAACGTTCAACTTCCGTTCTTTGTTTCCAGAATTAGTTTTCTTTTTACAATAGATTGGTGTTTTCATTGAAACCAAAATGCCACTTCTATCGCTAATTAATTCCTCAGTCCTTAAAACTTACAATGACACGTGTGACATATTTTGCGGGAAGTAAGAAACCTCAGTGCAATTTGGTCAATTTCTGTACCAGTTTGCACTGATCCAATTTTAAGCAAATTTCCGCTCTAAGCATTGTACTTTAGTCTATCGCGGATGTCTGCGGTGCACTAACTGTTCAGTAAATCTTGAATCCTATTGTGTAATATATGATTAGCCAGAATTTTTAGGAATTCAAAGCAAATAATCAAAACAACAGAACGAGCATAGTGATTTTTGGACCATGAACCAATGAGTTACATGAAATATGTCGATTAGCCAGGTCCTCAAGTATGCCAACCAGACAGGCTCTCCGGAATTCGATCAGCCAGATGTCATCCTCATACACCGCAAACATGTCTACGATTACAACCTAATCGTCAGTAATGGTAGACACTACGTCCTCTCTGCGGTGGTAGCCAAAGACGTATATGTTGTCCTCTAGAGTGGGCAGATCCAAGAATGAGCGAAGACAGTACACGGCTGCGTTATCTGGAACTAGATTGTAAGAGTAGATAGTTTGGAGGAATTTGTTGAGGGCAACAACCTCTTCGACGCAGATGCCCATACTTTCGAACATTGTGTCCAACGTTGCGTCTGTGCGTCTGTGCTATTCTACTAGCAGAATATTTGTGTGATACCACAATTTTCAAACGGATATTTTTCACTACCCCAAAAACCTGTCCAAAATGCATGTGTAATGCGAAGACGTGTCCTTGCACTGGCAGTCTGGAGGACATGTGAGTATGTCGCCAGGTGTTGTAAAAAAACAGAAAAGCTCAAAACAATAGTAGATATGGCAAATATTAAACTGTAATAAACATAATTAATCCACCTTGTGTTACGAGAAACATATGGAAACCAGGTACTGAGGACTACCGCTGGTCCTTAGGTCATACCAAGTTTGCTCAGTCCACTGCAATGATGACTTAAGTAATAACATAGACTCAGAATTTCTCCATTTCTATAAGATATTTAAAGCAAGAATTTTATCGAGATAAAAGTATCCCACATACCTTTATCAACTTTTAGGAAATGTAAGCAAAAGAAACAACATCAACCAAAACCTTAACGTCAATTTTCTATGATAGTGACATTAACCCCGAGGTCATATTTATCAAGGATTTAGGAAATATAAGCACACAAAAAAAAATTTTGACCAAAACCATGGCAAATTAACAAACTCTACGTATCTTTATTGCAGTAGACAAAAATAATCTGCATGCTGTATAACGTTTTAAAACATAACTGTAGAGGCTTTCATGCATGGTGATGATGGATTTTCCTCCACTGTGTATTATACGTTAAGTGCTGTCGCATAAGAGACGGAAATGATTTCTCGCACCAAACAGATTCCAGTGTGATTTACAGAATTTCTATTGGTTTACATGCCTGCCTGTCGCATACATTCTTTTCAGCTTGCTGTTTTATTCATTTTAATTGAATCAAGGAAACGATGGACCTTCTGTTACGAATTTTTTAGTACATTTATAATGCTAAGTCCATGCCATTATTTCCTATATTTTCATCTGCAAGGATAAATGATAATTTATCTAAAGAAATAAATGTCATAGAAATGAATGTGCCTGACTTTTTCGACTTCATCTAGTTAACATTCCTTCCTGGGGAATCACCTGCTCCCTTGAAAATGATTCAGCCATCTAACATTGCGGCACATGTATAACATTTTTGGAAGAATTGTTGATTTTAATGCAGAAACAGGACATTTGTCTCAGAGATGGATGAATGGGATATTAGAGACAGACTAATGTGATATGGACACAATTAAACTGTAATAAACATAAACTGTGATAACATTTACTCAATAGGACTGGTAAGACATATTAGTTTTCTTTTCTTCTTCCAAGCATTTTGTTCTTCTAGCCAAACTAGCAACACACTGTGATAATGATAGAATATTACAATGATATATGATTAAATTCTACGCAAAGTTTATTATTAGACTATCTGTCTGTTAACATTTTGGACTTTCAAGTAGTGTCCGTAGTATCATACATTTTATGGAGGGGGATTGCCGTCATAATTATATGCATGTATTTTCTAATCTTCCTTGATGCATTATTGTAAATGGCTGCTTGCAAGTGCTACTTTCATAATTCTGTCAATGTATATTGTATTGTAATCCCCCTCCATAACACTTCACCAACCTCTCCCAATATGTCCACTACTATTTAGCCAAATGTTCGGACAGAATATTTCAATAAATATTTTGCTTGCGCCGTTACAGTTTTATGGAAGCTCTTGTACGCTATTAAAGTAGCACCTACTGTTTCAGCTTTTAAGCAATTATCATCCTACCAATATTTTAATGAACAATCCTGAGCTAATGATCGCATTACATATTTACCTGGTACTTGTTATATACATGTATGAATACAGTATGCTACCCTTGTAAAACTTTATGAACTTCTGTTATATTTGCCATTATTAATGCATTAAATTTTAACCTTTACTTCTTTACTGATAACAGGTTTATTATTTTAAATACAGAGGACCATAATGTAAACTAGTTGTTAGATAATTATGTTACCATATATAAATTAAGATTATTATTGTCATTATTATTATTATTATTATCATTATTATTATTATTGTTGTTGTTGTTTTGTATATACAGTCTCTGACATTAAAAAGAAACATGAGAACTATACTGAAACGTTGTGTTTGAACAGAGCGACATAATTTTTGTGTGAAGGAATGTTTAGTATGTAGACCTAATTCTTTCAAAATTGGTGCCAAGGAGCCGCAGATTCTATGTCATTTTTGGGGGCTTTTATATGCATGACTTTGTGTATTCTAAATATGAAGTCTTAAATACATACTTAGGCAGTTGTCATCATAACGAAGCCTTTACTCTGCATTAGCTGTATATCAGTAGAAAAATTTTGCTAGAAAATGTGCACTCAGTACTGCTTATACCACGACGTACTCATTCATACGCACAGCAAAATGCGAATTAATTAACACATTGTTCCAATCTGGACTGTAGGCGTCATATGACAGAATCACGCCTATCCCTACTAACTTAGTTAGCCATCATTATTTTTTTTTCGGCTATAAAAAGGATGATCTTGTATGTGTGTTACGGAGTACAAAAGTTTGAAACAATAACATCCAACACAAAGTATATTCCCAGCCAATTTTTAATGTTTACCCAAGCTAGGGCTCAAGACGACTGCCCTTTACAGAGAAAGATTTGATAGTTTTACACCAGGGCAATAGTTTATCAAAACAACAGTGATAACAAATGCAGACTCCAACTCCAGTGGGTCAGAATCTTTATCAGTATCAGATGTGAACTAGGTACTATTTGTTTGTAACATTACCATATCGGACCGCCTAAAATCCTTTAAACTAAAACTACCATATACACCCATGTCTCTTGTCTTAATGAGAATCAATATTTATACAATAAATTGGAGGGAAATGTTAAGTATTAATATGACGGCAACAATGTGCAACTAAACTACAACTGCTTCTATTATATCTCCCAACCCTCTACAACAGCGCATGACTATTTTCACAGTCCAGTTCGGTAGCAACCAGCAAGGGATTACTGGAGAGGAAATCGTTCTTGAAAAAAATCTCATTGAATTAAACGAGATCCTCGTACTACCGGAAGCATATACAAACCTACAGCAACCATAAAGAACGAAGAACTCACTATTCCTGCACCTATAAATGTTATTTGTATAAATGAGGGTACACATGTTTGAGAAATCCTCAAAGAAGAAAACTATTTGAGTTCTTTTTTGTAAGAGAAACGAGAGGAACATTCGATAGAACGAGGTGACTTTATATCCGGTTCATCTTATCATGCAAGCAAAAATGCGACTCAGATTTAGATAATACCAGACTTGTAATGAACAGGCAAAACTATTTCCAAATTCAGACACTTTATAACGTCGTGAAGAGTACTATAGAAGTGCGGGACGCCGGATAGGTACATATAGTAACAATGTTGCAACAGTTCTAGCCGTGTAACAGTGGGCAGTCTATATACACTCTTTCAGGAAGCTTACAGTTTTACCTTGAAGACACAGTGGAAGACGCAGCTCATTTTGTATGATCGGTGCTGTACAATGTAAAGGCATGTTGTCAATTCCATTTCTGGTTCCCGACAAATGTACAAATTTAGTTTAAATGCCTAGCGCTAATATCTGTACGATTCATCTGGCAAGCATATATGTTGATGTTCTGACAAAGTTGATTTGATGGATTTTTGAGAGTAGGTGCTACAAATTACTCGATGCATTTATCCGTATGACTCAAAAACTTGAAAAATCTCCACCCGACAGATCCTGAAATGAGTCAACATGTTACAACCAGATAAAGACATGTGATTATTCTTCTCAGGTTTTCATTTCCTATGCGCTATGGCAGACGCATCATTGCCATAGAATCGACGTATGTGTGGAACACATACCTGAAAAGCAACTGAATGTGCCCTGCGACGGAATTGAGAGGCAATGGTTTGAGAAAACGCATTGTAAACGATACCTATAAATCTCTGTCTAAAATTTCTTAGAGAAGATGACAGTAAGTCCAAACGTTTTTGATATATCGCCATTTGTTTGGAAACATTACGTTCCGAGATTCATGGTGAGATAGAAGATGGAGAATGTATATGATGCTCCATGCATTCATTCAATGTGATAGTTATGGGAGCGAAAACCACATGGTAGTTGTGCATAGCAATGTCACAATAATATTTGATTCAATGGAAAATATACCTAAAGCAAAAAAAATACCTAATAGATGACTTTGGAAAATATGTAGATCTTATGTACAGTACAACAAGCGGTGAGATTTTTGTAATGCCATCCGAAAACAATTATTCATGCATAAGGGAAAATGGGTGCTCACCATTAAGAGGACAGTGTTCGGACATGTGGTCCTGGTGTCAGGATAATGTGACTGGGTGGGACATCATGTTACATGTCTGCGGCGTATAGTCCCAGCGCTAGACATCACTATAAACTGCACACTGCAGACATCGTAGCTTTATGACTGAAAAATTGTTAAAGCTATTTTAAAAATCCAAATCACACACACACACACACACACACACACACAAACACACACACAATTAGGCGAAGATACTAATGTTCACATAAGCCACACGTTCCTACGTTTCCCTTCACTTCCCTCAAGCAAAGGTCATCACCACAAACACTGTCTCAGGTCCGGGCCTAGGGGGATTGATTAAATATCCACATAAGCTGGTAATGACCACGTATCCCACTCACATTATACCGTAATGATTAAAGTGTTTATCTTGAGAAGTAAAGAAAGTGTGATACGAGTCTGACGCTTTTTCCATCGAACTAGAACAACTCCCTAGTACGGCACATAAAACAGCAATGAGACCAAAGCAATTTAATTGGAATTATTAAAATAATGGGTATTAACCTCTTTGACAAAGGGTTCATTATCTGATGAGTCACACAAACTCATGGGATTTCCTATGAATTTCCACTAGAAAATCACCAGAACACGGAGATAAAGTGCAGTGAAATATTGATTGAAGACGGGTTTAAATGTGATGCACTGTTTATTCATTTTATTTTAACCTTAATATATGGGGCGTCAAGACATTAGGATTGTTTTGTATCTAAATGTATAGATTAGTGAGACAGACGAACTCGTAAATCAATAGCAAGTAAATAAAGTAATTTTAAAGTTTTACCCTTAGAAAACGGAAGAACATCTTCAGAAAATTAAGCATTGTTTGCCTGACATGGTCTTAGATAAGTGTCAGACACGGTATACCATTAGTCTGCTAGAAATACAGGAATATGTTGCATTTAAGCCTTAAGGTATCTTCTGACTGGCTGTTCCTACCATTTAACAAGATCTACAGTAATTACAAACATCACTTTAAATTTTCTGTCAATACAAATGATTCAATATGATGTGATAGATTATATTAACTCCTATATGACTAGTCAAGATAGTTTTTGGGATATACTATGAATTTCCTGTCGATGTGAGTCACACTGTATCCCCTAGGGGTGTACAATTGAGGGTAAAAAATACTCCTTGGTGTCAGAACTGGGGGTCAAATAAAAAATGTGGGGGTCAAAAATGTACTGACATAGGATATTGCAACTTGCACAACATTCTCTCTCTCTCTCTCTCTAAACATACAAATAAACCAACATGCACAATTAACAAACAAATGCATTGTCCATTCAAAGAATAATTTTATTAGTTCATTTTTCTTTTAAAGTCGTACTTTTAACAGTCTCCTTATAATCAATATGAAGCAATAGTATAGCCCAACATATTACATACAAGCCAATATACAAAGCCAAATAAATCTTTTTAACCAAATGGCAGTTAATTTACTGCCTTTCATGAAATGTGTACTATCATCGCTTTCATTGTACTTCGTCCTAAAACACATTTATCCAAATATCAAGGAGGATAATGATTCATCTTCTTTTAAATAAGATTCTCTTGAACTTTAAGATCTTTCTTTTATTGCAGCAAAGTTAAAAACCAATAAAATCTCCAATGACCCGCTGACTTTGTAATCCAAAAAACGCATTTGTCTCTGCATGTTTACTGATTTCTTTGTTGTGAAAGAATGTCTTGGGTTATAATGTTTTCTCCAGATATCTTGTGGAGAACGAGGGCAGATTTTTTAAAATTCTAAAACCCTGTCACGAAAGGATTATTCACTTTTCCAGTCACACCGTTAATCCTAATGGATGTGCCGTATTCCAGTCAAGGGCATTATTTTCTCCATTTTTCATTAAAGTTAGATCCACAGTTACTCTTCTGTGTTCTGCTTCTTTCACTTTCTTCGCTAATGATTTTTAGTGCATGACGTTTTAATCTGGAGATCACTTTCTAGTGGAACAAGCCTCGAGGTTAAACATCTAGATGGACATAGGACACAATTAATTTTACTATGTTCTCTACATTTATTTCTCCGTACTGACCTTTCCACTGTGTGACAATCAATACAAATCATACGTTAATCTAAAATACCTTCAAAGATGACTTCACGGTGAAGTTCTCGTCAAAGGTTGACCTGCTCTTTTTTCAGATGCTGAACTGTCAACATAGCAGCATGTAAACAGAACACAGATTTCACTTCCGGATCATCACCAAGGCCTTATTACTCACTGTGCACTGTCGCCGAAATACACACAGACAACAACACCCTGAGCTCATATTATCAAGAATAAACAGTTACCTTTAAATCCCTACCAAAAATGCGTAAATAAAACTCTTCTATCACCACCAAAATGAGAGAGGAAAAAATGTTCTAAAAATAGACTAGAACTACATTCGTACTGAACTGGAAGTATTAATTGTGAACCGATTCCTGACAGGGTTAGACAATTTCACCTCCATGGACAAAACTTCCATCCGTGATCAAATCAATGTCTCTTAAATACTGCTGCAAAGTTTTAAGGACTTTCATCCATGAATAGGACAGATAAAGGCTTTTAGCTGACACCACTGTAACACAGACACAACTCAATTCCAAATGGCCGAATTTCAAAAATGCACAAAATTTAAAGTTTAATTGTGATTTTGCTAATCAAGATAAACACTTAAAATAAACTGTAATTAGTAGTAGTAAATGGGGTGAGATTAGCGACAATGGGAATTAGCATTACAGAGACCCCTGGGTCAGATTAGCGACAATGGAAATTTAACATGGCGAAAAATCGTGGGTCAGATTAGCGACAAGGGAAATTAACATGGGAATAAATCGTGGGTCACTCTAGCGACAAGGGGAATTTAACATGGAACTATAGTGTGGGTCTGTCTAGCGACAAGGGGAAATTAACATGGGGAATAGAGTTCGGGCTTTTGGGATTTTTTTTTTTAAATTTAAATTTAAATTTAAATTTAAATTTAAAAAAGGGGTAGGCAATGGAAAGGCTATCTCTTTTCGAGAAATATGGCTGGCCCTGAAAAGGGCCTTTGGGTTTATGTTAATGTATTCATTAACATAAATGGTACCGCATTGGTCTTCTTCTTGTCCTTAGGCTACGTCTCACTGTTGGTCCGTAAATCAGCACTCTTTTCAGGCATCCTTGTCTTTCAACGTAGATCCTACGTATCCACAGGCTGGTGTTTGTCCTGTGGACAATGGTCCACTTGGATCGGACATACATGAGCATGTCCGTCCTAAACATCATGGAAGACACAAGCGTAGAAGATTGCACATCGGTCCACATCTTGAAGCGACGAGAACAAGTGAATCAATGCAGTGAACTGCGCTTATTTATAGGTACAGGAAGGATTGAAACGGATTGAATTCATTCACCAATCCGAACACGCGTTACAAAATTCAGTCAGCTCGCATCCAATCCGAAGAGAGTAGTCTGTGACGTCAGTTGGTCTATATAGATTCGCTAGCGCTTGTGTGCAGTCAATCTATGCGACAGTGATTCAACATGACGGAAACTCAGAAAACGATCCATTGGGGTGCACCAGCAGGGGAGACTGCCCAAGGGAACCCGGACTTACTTTCAGAAGAGGTACATTGGGATTTTGTGGATTTTCTTACCTCGCAAGAATTTGTTCCGGAACCTTCGTTACCTTCTTCATTACCGCAAGTGGAGAATTTTAGACAGAGACAGAAAGAAGAACTGGAGAAATTTATGCAACGACAAAAGGAAGCGGAACAAGCTTTTCTCCTACAGCAACAGCAACAGCAACAAGAAGAGGTAAGAAAAAAAACAACAGCAACAACAGCAAGAAGAAGTAGCAGCAAAGAAACAAGAGGGTGAAAATCAAACGGCTACGGTACTGTTGGACATTTTAGCGGAGTTAAGAAGTCTGAAACAAATGTATCAGACTTCTTTATCACGACCGAAGAGAATACGACCTTCCCGAGCTAAACACGCCAACCCTGTGACTAAGCCTGTCGTACCACCCTTAGTGATTTCAACCCAATCATCAGAAGTAGGCCTTGACCGTGGCAAAGGCTTAAGGCAGTTAAAGTTGATTGGTTAAACTCACTCCTACACCATAAAGAAAAAAGGCCCTTTTCAGGGCCACCCACATTTCTCGAAAAGAAATACAATTTCAATTTGCCAATAACTCAAAAATAAACCCCACCCATTTTACCCTTATAGTACGTGTCTGTGTATGAGTGCTTGAGTGTAGCTTCTTATTTTAAAATCAAAACTCGAAGACACTTACCTTATATCATTCATATATTCTTTTATCCATTTTTTACAATCCAATTCACAATTCACCACAGAACACTTTAAAAAGTTCTTACACTTCTTCTTTCTCCTTATTTAGTCTCTCTGTTTTTTCAATTTCTTCACCGTTTTTTCCTCATTTTCTTCCCTTCTTCTTTTCTTCTCCTGTTTCTTTGCCTCTTTTAAATAGAATTGTCTTCTTTCTTCCTCTTCTTCCTCTGAAGAATCCCTCTCTTCTTTCGAAGAATCCCTCTCTTCTTCTGAAGAATCCTTCTTTTCTTCTGACTCCTCTTGTTTCTTTTTTGGGCAATCTGGAGACCAATGTCCTTTTTCTTTACAATAATAACCGGTATCTTGACTTTTGTCTTTTTTAGCCCCTGTTGTTTTTTTTTTTTGACGGTCTGGACACTCTGAAGACCAATGCCCTTTCTTCTGACAGATATAGCAAGTATCTTGACTTTTATCTCGAAAGGAAGGAGAGTAGTCCGTCGGCTGGTCTGAAGAGAATTTTCTAATGACCCCTCGCAAAGCTCTGACGAAACGTTCCATCTGGGTAGTCTCTTCCATCGTTGTGCTCGGCTTGAGAGTGAAATGAATAGTGAAAGGACAAGACACACACCCTTTTTATATACGCTGGTTTGCCAAGACTATAAATTAGTCTATGGTGTTTAAACTTGAGTCATTTGACGTTTTGCACTCAAGATGAAACGATCCCATTCATTCGAGAAGAAAGAAGAAGAAGAAGAAAGTAAGAGGCAGAAACGTGATCTATCGCCTCGTACCAGGGCTGAAATCTTGGCACAAATTCATGCCAGTGATTTTGAAGAGGACATGAGTGAACCAGAATCCGAACCCTCTAAACCAAGTTCACCACCCTTAGTCAACCCTGAAAAGTACTATTCCATTCGAGAGACGGAAAAGCGCTCCTCTAGAAAATTTAGAACCACGGCTTACACCTACAAGGTGAAGTTTAAAGATTTCAAGGCCGACGTACCCTTGGAGAAAACAGAAGGGTTTATCACCGAGATGTGGGATTCTTTGCTCACCGCACTCAAGCGACAATGTCAAGCCAAAGAAGACGATCGCTTGACACTATCCATAGATCACGACGGTTTGAAATCCCCTGTTTGGATCGAGTTTAGCAGACCCGCAGAACTGACCCCTTCCAAAGTCATGGACAAGATACAACAGGTGCAACAATCTAATGACCAGTTTGACATCACCGATGGTAAAGCCACACTGAAAATGGCTCACGTCTCTCCTCCTCAAGGAACTGGATGCAAAAAGATGTTATTGGTGGACGACCTTCGCAACACCAAAAAGAGTCTCGTCCGAATTAACAACCCTCAAGACCAGATGTGTTTAGCCCGTGCCATCGTGGTGGGACGAACCTATGCCAACAAGAACGACACGGTAGAATGGAAAAGAACCTGGAAAACTATTCAACGATGCGATCGAGCCAAACAACGAAACGAAGCAGAACTCCTGTTACAACAAGCCGGACTGTCCAAAGACACACCCTGTGGCATTCCTGAGATGCAAAAATTGCAAGATGCCCTAGCTCCACGCTACACCTTGAAAGTGCACCCTCAAGAAATGCGTGGAACTCTGTTGTTTCGAGGCCAAGATTTTAAGGACGGAAAATACATTCATGTCTATCATCACGATGACCATTTCGATACCATTACCAGTATCACTGGATTCCTGGGATACAGTTATTATTGTGAGAAATGTGACTATGATTATAACAATCGAGAGCAACACAAGCATTGTGGAATGAAATGCCCAGGATGTTTGGCCTCTCCACCCTGTCTGAGCGAAGGACCAGTGCCTTGTTCGACTTGTTTGCGCACGTTTGTCAGTCCTACCTGTTACCAACAACATCTGAAGACGCAAGGTTCACAGCAGAAATGTGCTTGTCAACTCTTGAGATTGTGCCCTACGTGTAGACAAGGCATACGTACCAATAGTACCAAGGCACACGTATGTTCAGGAGAAAATAAAATGTCACATTTGTCACCGCATCGTGGACTTGGAACACCAATGCTACGTGCAAAAATACCAACCCCCACCAGAGAAAGAGGACGGTCACAAGAAGAAAGGCAATTTCATCTTTTTCGATTTCGAATGTATGCAAGAGACCGGCATTCACATTCCTAATTTCTGCGTGGCTCATCGAGCGTGCGAGAAGTGCATTCAAGAACCTATCTTCAGTCATTGCCCTCACTGCAGCAAGATTCCCGGAGGGCGTGAAAAAATCTTTCGGGGACCAAACACGTTAGCCGATTTTGCCCAATGGGTCTTAGACCCCATCGACAAGACGTGGTGCCAAGAGGACATCGAACGTTACGGAGATTGTCATCGTCATGCCACGGTGATGGCTCACAATTTCTCCGGATACGATGGACAGTTTCTTTTGAGGTACTATGCGGAACAAGGCACCGAGCGTCCTAAAGTCACTTTGAACGGAGCCAAAATCATTTTCATGCAAGTGGGACAAGTACAGTTTAAAGATTCGATGAGTTACTTGGCCATGCCCTTGAGTCGAATGCCTAAAACGTTTGGAATGACAGAAATGGCTAAAGGGTACTTTCCACACTTTTTCAATACAGAAGCCAATCAACATGCCGTTCTACCCCATTTGCCTGAGGCTCACTATTACGACCCCGACAACATGCGTACCGAACAACGAGAAGCTTTCTACGCTTGGTACCAGGCTCATGCCTCCGACCCTTTCGACTTTCAGGAAGAAATGCTAAAGTATTGTCGTTCCGACGTGGACATTTTACGACGTTGCTGTGGAAAATTTCGAGAACTGTTCATGGAACACGGAGGGGTCGATCCTTTGAAAGAAGCTTGCACCATTGCCAAAGCGTGTTCCTTAGTGTACCGCCAACGATTCATGCCTGAAAACACCGTGGCTGTCATCAGTCCTCAAACGACCCACTAT
Source organism: Sinohyriopsis cumingii (assembly GCA_028554795.2). Taxonomy (NCBI): domain Eukaryota; kingdom Metazoa; phylum Mollusca; class Bivalvia; order Unionida; family Unionidae; genus Sinohyriopsis; species Sinohyriopsis cumingii. The sequence continues at coordinate 49,213,907 of CM068826.1, read as the reverse complement.
GTCAAGCGTCAATACTCGGTCAAAGCCCTACGTTGGTTACATTACTTGTGCGACAAGGAAGACAAATGGATTCAGCATGCCCGCAACGGAGGAGGCGAAAAGACCATCGGAACGTATTCGGTAGATGGCTGGGACTTAGAAAACCCCAAGATCGTGTACGAGTTTAACGGTTGCTTATTTCACTGATGTCCCGTCTGTTACCCTGACCGTGACACTAAAAATCAGTTTTTGCAACGAACCATGGAAGACTTGTACCAGGACACTTGTCAGCGACGCCTAAAGTTAGAACAGCAAGGATACCAAGTGGTGGAAATGTGGGAACACGAGTACGATCACCGTTTGAAAACCGATCCCGAGTTTAAACGCCTCGTGGAAAGTTACCAGTTCATGGACCCGCTGAACCCGAGGGATAGTTTGTACGGAGGAAGGACCAATGCCACCTGTTTGCTGTACCAAGCCGACGAAGAGAAAGGAGAAGAAATCAAATACTTGGACGTGTGTTCGCTGTATCCCTACGTGTGCAAATATTGTCGCTTTCCTGTAGGGCACCCGCAATTGTTGACGGAACACATTGACCTGAAAAACATTCGACAATACGAAGGCTTGATCAAGTGTAAAGTTTTGCCTCCCACGAACCTATACCATCCCGTCTTACCTCACCATTGTCAAGGCAAACTGATGTTTCCCTTGTGCCGTACTTGTGCCGAAACGTGCAACCAGGACCAACCTTGCCATCACAGCCAGGAAGAACGTGCCTTGACGGGAACCTGGGTCAGCGTGGAATTGTTCAAAGCTCTGGACATGGGATACCAACTGTTAGAAGTGTACGAAATTTGCCACTTTCCCAAGACACAACAGTACTACAAGGGTGACCCTACTCAGAAAGGCATTTTCGCCGACTACGTGGATGCCTTTTTGAAACTGAAACAAGAAGCCAGCGGCTATCCTTCCTGGTGTCACACTCCCGAAGACCAAATACAATTTAAAGAGAAATACTACGCACAAGAAGGCATCTCATTAGACCACATCGAAAAAAACGAAGGCAGGCGATCGTTTGCCAAAGTGATGTTAAATTGCTTGTGGGGTAAAATGGCACAACGACCGTGTTTACCCAAGACGGAATATTTGACAGAACCTTCCCGCTACTTCCAGATGATTCACGACAAAACCAAATACATGAAACACGTGGACGTCGTTCGAGAGGATTTGATCTTGGTCAATTACGAAGAAGATCTGGACTTTGTACAAGACAACCCTTTTGGAAATGTCATCATTGCGGCTTACGTGACAGCTCATGCTCGCTTAAAATTGTACGAAGCTTTAGAACTGTTAGAAGAACGCGTCCTGTACTTTGACACGGACAGTTGCATTTACATCCATCACCCGATTCAACAGCACCCTGACATCGAAGGAGACCGTTTAGGAGCCTGGACAGACGAGCATCCCGACGACAAGATTCTAAGTTTCGTCAGTGGTGGTCCCAAAAATTACGGCTACGAATACCGGGACAAACAAGGAGAAGTGCACACGACGTGCAAAGTGAAAGGACTGACTCTGAATCATCGTACCAGTCGAGTGGTCAACTTTGGGGTATTGAAAGAAGCCTTGCAATCGGGAGAGGATGGAAACTTTAAAGTGACCACCTATCAACCGAACAAGATTGTACGTTTACCCACTCACCACATCGTCAGTCGACCCTTGGAAAAAGTCTATCAAATTGTATACCAGAAGCGAGTGCGACTTCCCAATCACTTCACCTTACCGTACGGTCACGTCGGTAATGGTCTGTATATGAAAAGGAACCCTAGGCAAGATCGATAGTTCATTGTTCATTGAAGTAACTTACCATGTCGTTGACGAAGAAGAAACCAGATTGGTTAGGAGTCAAATGTTGGACATCACCGAGACCAGGGTTTTGAGGCTTGGACACAAGAGGTGGCCCAGTATGCACGAGAGTTATTCAAGGAAAAAAGTTACTTTTCAACCTGTGTTAGTGACGGTGCCAGAAGAACCCGTCACCCAGGACAGGACTGTCGTGGACAGGCCTGAAAGACCCTTTCGGGAGGACACTTGTGTGACCTTACCCCTACTATAGAACTGGTTAGAACTTTACCCAAAACATGTTGTACAGACACTTGTGTTTATTCCACGTTCATGGTTATCATGTGCCTTTTATTCTTGTACTTAAGCCTTTGGCTTTTATGCATTTTTGTCTTTCGTATTTATGTTTGAAACATTCAATAAACGTGTTCTGAAAAAGTATATAAACTCTTGTCTTGTTTGTTTTTCGTGTCACAAGTGACATTTCTCACACCATGGCTACCTCTGCTGTCTCTGCTCCCTCTTCCTCTACTGTCAAAGTCATCGACGAACACTTAGATCGTGCCAGTTGGGAGGCTTTGTATCTTCGCCATCCCTTTAACATGCTCATTGCTGGACCTAGCGGTTCAGGCAAAACCGAATTCGTCAAACGTTTGATCGAACATAAACATCATTTGATCGATCGACCCCCTCAACGAATCGTGTGGTGTTACAAAGAGTGGCAATCGGCGTACAGCCTCTTGCGAGAAAGTCAAGGCGATTCCATCGTGTTTGTGGAAGGCATTCCTAAAGAAGACGACGGCATCGTCTCTGACTCCCGTCTAACCCATTTGGTCATTTTCGACGACATGTTAGGAGAAGACGAAGAAGAAATTAAACTGTGGTTCACGCGCAAAGGGCATCACCGTAATGCCAGTGTCGTTTACATCACCCAAAATTTGTTTCAACAAAGTAAAGCCCATCGCACCATCAGTCTCAATGCGCATTACGTGGTCTTGTTTAAAAGCCCTCGAGATAAATCGCAAGTGCAAGTCTTAGCCAAACAGTTAGGAACGCCTTGGCTGACTCAGGCGTACGACGATGCCACTCAAACGCCACACGCCTATTTACTCGTCCATTTGAAACCTACGACTCCCGAGGATTTGCGATTTCGTACCCACTTGTTTCACCACTGGTGCCAAGACGGAGGGCCTGTCCTGTACACGTCTCCGTCCTCGACTTCATTTCACTCCCCATAAAAAAAATCTATAAAAACCTCAGACCCTTTTTCGTCTGTCTCACACAGTGCGAACATGACGTCCCTTCAGTCGCATCTTCCCGTCAAATTGATTCGTGCCTTGTATGGCATCAGTCGAGAAAAAAATCCACAAACACGAGCTCGTGTCTTAGAAGCTAGTCTCAAAGAAGTCTTACGATGGTTCACGGTGACGGCACGTCAATTACTCCAAGGAATCATTCAGATTCCTCATCAAACCAAACGCTTTTTCGATCGAAACAAAGTCGCTTTGGTCCAACTGGCCGATCCCCGCATCGACACTCAAACCAAAAAACAAATAATTTTGAAACCTGGAGGGAGCGGTACTCTAGGAGGGGTCATCATTCGCTCACTCTTAAGATGGGATCCTAATGCCCCCAAAGTTATACCCAAGACAAAAGTCCAACGAAGCCCCAAGAAGAAAAAGACCAGGTCCCCAAGGAGAACTTCTCCAGTGGCAGGACCCTCCTCTGACCAGACACCACCACCACCCCGGAAAAAGAAAAGAAGCCCCCAGAAAAAGAAACGTCCACAGAAAACTAGTCGCAAGAGCGGCACTTCGGCCAGGACGCAACCTTACACTCGCAAACCACGACCTGCCACGGCAGTGACTGCGTCTCCGGCAGCTTCACGTTTGTCCACTTCTCCGTTAATGACACCCAGAACTGAAGAGTACTTGGAGACGTTGATCACACCAAGAACTTCTCCGTTGATGACCCCCCAAAAGAACTTCCCCAGTGGCAGGACCTTCCAATTTAGTGGCAGTGGCTGCTGCTCACAAAGTACCTTCTCCCAAAATCAAAGTTCAAGAAAGATCGGGCATGTTACAAAGTTTACTGGATTTGTCCAAGCAAGAACTGGCTCGATTTAGTCCGTTACGTACCCCTGCACGACGTGTCATGCCTGTCCTCAAACTAATACGACGTAAAGACAATCAGTGGCGACGCGTTCCAGTATAAAAAAGGCCTGTGACCAAGTCGGGTATCATTGTTTTTTGGTGCTCCTGAAGACTCAAAGATGTCACCCTCCAGAAAACCCCAAGGAAAGAAAAGGAAAGGACTGCCACCACGTTTAGCCAAACATGGGGACATGTTATCTGTCCTGTCCAAAGCTTCTCCACCCCTACGAAAAAACTCATTCAAACAGCCTCCAAAGAGGTCATCGATACCGTGTGCGAATGTTGTTTGAACGTTTTGAAAGGCATGATCCCTTTGTCCAAACACCAGAAACAATGCTTAGGCAAACATCGTCACGTTCTTCGCCAAATGGTTGAAAAGAAAATTCCCATTCGTCAAAAAAAGAAGATGTTAGTGCAACGTGGAGGTATTTTACCTCTCTTGTTAGGCCCCATACTGAAAGGAGTCTTGGGAACCATGTTGGGAGGACTGGTGGGAGCAAGATAAAAAGGCCTCGGAAGTTCCAAGATCTCAGAATCGACCGCTGACAACCCCATGGAAGGACGAAAACTAGCTTTAGTGCCTTACAAACGATGGATGGAATACCATCGGTGGCAAGAACAACACACCCCGCAATTACCTCCCAATCCCAATTTGAGCGAGATGTCCCAGTTACAACACGAATTGCAGTCCTTGATGAATCGCCAAGATTTGTCCGAAACAGAAAATTCGCAAAAGTACGGTCAACTCTTGCAACGACTGCAACTCTTTCACCAGAAAGCTTTAGACGAAACAGCTCTACCCACTCTGAAAGATTTTAAGACCTTGATGAAAAGTCCAGCACCATCACCAGTACCAGTACCAGTACCACCAGTACCCGTGACCAAGACAGAAAAAGGAGAAGAAGAGGAAGGGTTTCAAACTCCACCAGAAAAAGAACGCAAGTTAACAACACCACCTACCTCCAGAATTGGATGGATTAAAAAGATGATGGCCACCCCTTCTTCCTCACAAGAGAAAAAGAAAGTGAAGACAGAAGTGAAGACAGAAGTGAAACAAGAACCGATATCCCCCGCTCAGACATCCTTCTCCTCTTCGACACCTATTGCTGGCCGCACACGCAAAGCATTGCAATCCAAGAAAATACCCCAAGAGAAAAAGAGTAGCATCCTCCAAGAGTGGGTGTCTTATTAACACACCAACCAACACAAAAAAATGGAAAAAGTCTTAGCCAGCATTTACTACGATCCCTCCCATCCTGCAGGTTACGCAGGATTTCAAAAATTGTATCGTGCTGCCAAAACGCAACTGAAAAGTCTCCGTTTACCTCAAGTGCAACGATGGTTACAAGAACAAGCTACCTACACTTTACACAAACCCATTCGACGCAAGTTTGCCAGAAGTCGCACCCGAGTGGAAGGCATCGATCATCAATGGCAAGCCGATTTAGCCGATGTCTCTCATTTGGCCAGCTACAATCGTGGCTATAAATATTTGTTTTGTGTCATCGACGTCTTTTCCAAATTTGTCTGGGTCGTGCCCTTGACTTCCAAATCGAGCAGCGAGTTAGTGCGAGCCCTGCAACGGGTGTTGAAACAAAGCGGTCGTCACCCTCTTCGATGGCAAACGGACAAAGACACCGAATTTCTGAACCAAGCTTTCCAAAAAGAATTAAAGAAACGTGACATTCATTTTTTTACCACCGAGAATCCCGAAACCAAAGCCAGCATCGTGGAACGTTTTCAACGCACTTTGAAAGAACGCATGTGGAAATATTTTACGCATCACCACACTCTGAAGTACATCGACATCTTACCGCACCTGGTGCAAGCGTACAACCAATCTTACCATCGAAGCATCGGACGTGCCCCGCAAGACGTGACTCCTGACAACGAAGTGCTGGTGTTCGAGCGTCTGTTCGGTACGTCCCCGACGAGGGCTGTCCCCGAGAAAAGTGGAGTGTTGACCGTAGGAGATTGGGTGCGCATTGGCAAAACCAAACGCACTTTCGACAAAGGTTACTTACCTAACTGGACGACCGAATTGTTTCGCGTCACTGGACGAGTGCATGGCCGTCATCCTGCCGTCTATAAATTGGAAGACATGAACGGAGAAGTGCTCAAAGGAACGTTTTATTTGCCCGAGTTACAACGTGTCACCAAAAAAGAAGACGACGTGTACGACATCGAAAGCATTCTCGAACGCAGAACCCGTAAAGTGGGCAAACGACGTGTCAAAGAAGTCAAAGTACGTTGGAAAGGATATCCACCCAGTTTTGATTCTTGGATCGACGCTTCGCAAGTCATCGACTATAAAAAGAAGTGACCATCATGCCCTTTCACACAGCAGACGCAGCTACGTGGACCACTCCTCCTTCACCTAGTTCTTCTGTGCAAGATTTACAAAAACAACCCTTGTGGGTGTGGTGTGGAGAACGTGTGCCTAAAATGCAAATCGTCTTTTTCTGCCAAATCTTCGTGGTGTATTGTGTCATCGGGGCAGCCATCGCCAATTTGAGTTTGCAACAAGGAGACAAACAATTGTGGACCATTTTATTGAGCAGTTGCATCGGTTACCTGCTTCCTAATCCCTCCCTGAAATTCACCTCGAACAGGAACCCCGGGAACCTTGTGTCCAGTGCCAGTGCCAGTCACCACTTCAATCACAACCAGAACCCCATTTTAGACGGAGACACGCCTCTGACGTCCAGTAACCCCTCGGACAGCCACAGAACTCTGGAATTATGAGTCACCAAAACCAATTTAACTTAACCTTACCCAGTGACAGTTCCATGGAGGTGTTTCCCAAGAACACGTTGTGCTGTTACACGGCCAAATTACCTCAAGCCATCCAGTTAGATCACGAAGCCCATTGGGAAGTGGCTTTAGTAGAAATGATTCACCCGACCCAAGTCCTCAATGTCCTTCCCAATCAAAATTTTTTTGATGTGGAAGTTCATGACGAGCAAATGCAACAGTGGATGGATAGCAATGTCAAATATGACAAGAAAACCCGTACACAAAAGTACACCACCTATCACTTGTTCATTCCCCCAGGCTATTATTTTAGTGGTCAACATTTGGTCAGCACCATAATCTCCAGGTTTAATGTCGTGTTTCTGAAAGCTTTGGAGCATGTCAACAAAAATGTCACCATGGAGTACCACAAAGCAGCTCGTCGCTTCTTGATGAAATTTGAACGGAGTAAAATCCTGTCCATTTTATTTTGTCCTGAATTGTTTGACATGTTGGGCGGAGACATGGACATGAGAAAGACCATGATCAAGAAAAACGAATTACCCATCGTTTACGACAACGAGTCTTTTAGCAAGTTATTTCGTGCCCCGGTAGAACTGAACCAAGGACTGAATTTGATGTTCGTGTATTCCGATGTGGTGGAGTACAACGTGGTGGGACACACCTCCGTACCGTTACTGCGTGTCATTCCTTTCAAAGTGGATTCTGCCACGAACACTGACGAGGAAGGTGGAAACACTTACCACGTCCACCGCGAATTTGTCCATCCTCACTATTTGCCTGTCAGTAAGTCGTATTTGGACACGGTCAACATTGCTATAAAAGGAGATCTGGGACAAAATATTCCATTCACCAAAGGAAAAGTCACGGTGAAACTCCATTTTCGAAAACGGTTCTCTCACGACTCTTAAGTCATGTATCCAGTGTACCGAGGGGTTGCTCGACAGCGAGGACACGGCTTAGGAGATATGTTAAAATCGGCCTTTCGTTCGGTGGCCCCGGTGTTGAAACCGATGGTGACACGCGGATTGCACGCCTTGAAAGATGCGGCACTGACACAAGGCAAAGAATTTCTCCAAAATGTCATCATCGACAAACAAAACCCTAAAGAAGCCTTCATGAGGGCAGGCAAAAATGTCTTGCTGCAAACGGGCAAAGACATTTTAGGCCAACGAGAAACACCTATAAATGCCCTGCACGCTACCGAATCAGGCATTCAGCAAGGACAAGGCAGAAAGAGACGACGAAGAAAACACCCTTTCACCAGACTTCAAGCGAGAAAGGCCAAGAAAAGAAGAACCGTTCGAGACTTAGACGTTTTCGATTATTGAGAAAAGAGACAAAAAAATGATGCACCGAGAATCTTGCGCTTGTTCCAAGACGGAACTGGATCTGTTTGCCATGCCCCCCACGATGATGACGATGCAAGAATCCCAGTGGGTGGAATTTCACCCCGTCTCCTCACTGACCGATTCCGCTCCCATCGAGTTTGAAATCAAAGGACACCCCGAAGATTACATCGATCTGAATAGCAGTTACTTGTACCTGAAAGTCAAAATTCTTGATAAGACTGGAGGTGCTATAGACGATGAAGCAGTAGCTCCCGTCAACAATTTCATGCATTCCTTGTTCAGTGGAGTGGACTTGTATTTGAATAACAAACTGGTTACTAGCAGCATGGATACTTACCCTTATCGTGCCTACCTGGAAAATCTCTTGACGTACGGAATAGATGCCAAGAACACTCATCTCAATGCCTGTGTGGTATGGGAAGCTGACGAACCTACCAAGTTTGAAATATTGGAAACTGATGAAAAGAAAGACAACAATGATGGATTTGTAGAACGAAGAAAGAGAATCACGGGAGCCGACACAAGTTTAGAACTGATGGATCGTTTGCATTTGGACATGTGGTTGCAAGAAAAGTATTTGCTGAACGGGGTGGATGTCCGCCTGAGACTGAATCGTAGCAATGCCGCTTTCCATTTGATGGCTGATAGTGACGGTTACAAAACCAAAATCCTAGAAGCCAGACTCTACGTACGCCGTGTGGAAGTGTTACCTAAAGTGGGAAACGACATCAGTCAGACGTTGAGCAGAACGACTGCCAAGTATCCCATACGACGCGTGGAAGTGAAAACCTTCACCATTCCCAAGGGACAGCGATCCATGATCGAAGATCATCTGTTCCAAGGACAGTTACCCAAACGTTTGATCGTTGGTATCGTCGAGAATACAGCATTCAACGGAGCTGCCGAAAAAAATCCTTTCTACTTTCAACACTTTGGCGTGTCCAAAATCGAAGTCATTCGCGATGGCAAACCTTGTGTACCCGACCTTTCGAACCTGACTTTAAAAAGAAGAATTACTTGAGATCGTACTTGTCCTTGTACGAAGCCACCGGACAGTTAGGAACCAATACCAGTCACGGTATTACGTACGAGGATTATGCAGGAGGCTACGCTTTGTGGGCTTTCGATTTCACTCCAAACCAAGGCAGCGACGAGGGACATTTCCACCCTATAAAATCCGGCCAGATTCGTGTGGAAATTCAGTTTAAAGACCGAGACCCTGATGAAACGGTGAACGTCATCCTGTATGCAGAATTCGATAATACCATAGAAATCAACAGTTTGAGAGAAGTCATCCTAGATTACTAGAAACCATGGAAGACTGTTATCCCTCTTTACCTAGTGGAGAAACTTTTAGTGTTGCATTGTTGTTAAAAAATGTTAGAGTTGTTGTTGTTTAGTGTTAAGTGATTTTTGAATAAAAAATGTTGTGTTTTGAAAAAATTGTTTGATGTTATATTGTTGGATTATTGTTAAAAATGTTAGAGTTGTTGTTTAGTGTTAAGTGATTTTTGAATAAAAAATGTTGTGTTTTGAAAAAAATGCCTTTGTCTTTTGTTTAGCTATAAGAATGTTGGATTCATGCTCTTTCATTTCTTACTATCCCTCTCATGACACTCACTGAACGTTGCGACTCAAAAACCGTGTGGGGGATGTTTTCCTTCACGTCCGCGCTTTGACTTTAAGAACCGGGGCAGTTTCCAGTCTAACCATCCATTGTCGACTCATCCTCCTAAGAAGATGTGCTCCAAACTAGCTAAACTCAACGAAGCCTACGTGAATTTGCATAGGGTCAGACACAGTCTGATACCGAAGCCAGAAGAAATAGAGAATGTGAGAATGTTAAAAATCACTGAAGACCTGATAGAAGAGCTCTTCAGAGAAGAAATGAACAGGGAAAAAGAAGAATGGACAGAGAAGTACAGACTTCAGAGACAGCAGCAACAACAACAACAAGAGCAGCAGCAGCAACCTGAAGCTGACAGAGGCTTTGTCGATTGTCGTATCGACACCAAAGAGTTCTTCTTCTCTTTCCGAAGAAGCAGACCTATCGCCAGAAAGTCTATCCTCAGAGGACATCGCATTCTTAGAAACTAAAAAGAATGCCATAGCAAACAAAAAAAACAGCCCTTTTCAGGGCTACCCAATACTCTAGAAAAGAAATAACAATCGATTTGCCAATGTGTGTAGGTAGAGTAGTGTGAAAATAAACACTAACTCTTTTTTAAAAAAATGTGAGGGTATGTGTTTGTGTGTTTGTGTTTGTAAGTGGTTAAGTAAGTTGGTATGGATAGTAGATTAAAAAGATGTCTTTTTTTTTGGTGTTTGATGTGTAAATTTGGGAGTTAGATTGGATTGCTTTGCGTATGTGGATAGTCTATTGAAGTGATTTATAAAAAATTTTAAAATAGTGATGGGTAGCATAAAAAGTGAGTGAGTGTTTCTTTTAGGTCCGCGCGTTGTTTTATGGTCATGATGTAGGTAAGATCAATTTTATGTTTTTAGGGGATGTTTTCGTTCACGTCCGCGCTTTCACTATAAATTGAAACTCGTTCGGCAGTCCAGCTACCCTTGTTGATTGATCAACACGAAAAATGAACACGAGACTGGAGAAACTGTTGGAACTTCATTTGCATCTGGAATATGCCAGGCGCATATTAAATGAACTGGCCGCGGAAGCCATTGTGGAGGAGGGAAGGATAAGAGAGGAGGAGGAAAGAAGAAACAAAGAAGAGGAGGAGAGAAGATATAAAGAAGAGGAAAGAAGATACAAAGAGGAGGAGAGAAGATGCAAAGAAGAGGAGGAGGAGGAAAAGGAGAGAAGAAGAAGAAATTTCAGAATCCCAGAGAGCGAAAATTGGGATTCTGAAGCGACATATCCTGCCTCTGCTCTCTTCCCCCTAAAGGTAAAAAGTAATTGGGGGATAAGATGTGTATGCGGCGCCAGGCCTGGAAGGTGCCACCATTAACCAGGTGTCCATGAAGTTCCAAACAAAAAAAAACAGCCCTTTTCAGGGCTACCCAATACTCTAGAAAAGAAATAACGATCGATTTGCCAATGTGTGTAGGTAGAGTAGTGTGATTATAAACACTAACTCTTTTTTAAGATAGTGTGAGGGTATGTGTTTGTGTGTTGGTGCTTGTAAGAGCTCAGGTATGTTTGTGGGAATAGTAGATTATGGGTTTCTTTATTGTTTCTTAGCGTAGGTGAAGAGTATAGTTAGGGTTCTGTAAGCGCTCACGTACGATTGTGTGGATAGTAGATTATGGATTAGTTTATTGTTCTTAGCGTATGTGTTTGTGTGTTTGTGTTTGTGTGTTTGTGTTTGTGTTTGTACCCGCTCACGTACGATTGTGTGAATAGTAGATTATGGATTTGTTTATTGTTCCTAGCGTATGTGAAGAGTATAGTTTGGGTTTTGAAAGCGCTCACGTAAGATTGTGTGGATAGTAGATTATGGATTTTGTTTATTGTTTCTTAGCGTATGTGGAGAGTATAGTTTGGGTTTTTATTATATGAAATGAAAAAGTATAGTTTGGGTTTTATTATATGAAATGAAAAAGTAGGGGGATGTTTTCTTTCACGTTCGCGCGTTGTTTAGTCATGATCTAGGTAAGATCAATTTTACGTTTTAGGGGATGTTTTCCTTCACGTACGCGCTTTAAGTATAAGAACCCATAGTATTCGTCGTTCAAACCATTCTGAAAAGAATAAAAAAAGAAGATGGCTTCTAACCAAATGGACAAAATACAAACATTACAAGACGTTTTAGACAACTTAGGAATGATGGAGCAGATGTTAATAAGACTGGTTGAAGACCATTATTCCTATAGTCCCCATCGTGTAAAGATGGAAATTAATAACTTAAAAAAGGTAAAGGACAAGATTAGTGGTGTCATGAAAGAGATAAAGGAGGAGAAGGAAGATGAAGAGGAAAGAATACGAATAAGCAAATGGAACGAAAAGATTGAAAAAGAAGAAGAAAATGAGAAGAGGAAGAAAGAAGAGGAGGAAGAGAAGAAGAAGAAAGAAGAACAGGAGAAAAAGAAAGAGAAGAAGAGAAAGAGTGTTGGAGATAAAATAAGAACTTGGTGGAGAAAAAGAAGAAATTAGAAGCAGAAGAAGAAAACCCAAAGGCCCTTTTCAGGGCCAGCCATATTTCTCGAAAAGAGATAGCCTTTCCATTGCCTACCCCTTTTTTAAATTTAAATTTAAATTTAAATTTTAAAAAAAAATCCCAAAAGCCCGAACTCTATTCCCCATGTTAATTTCCCCTTGTCGCTAGACAGACCCACACTATAGTTCCATGTTAAATTCCCCTTGTCGCTAGAGTGACCCACGATTTATTCCCATGTTAATTTCCCTTGTCGCTAATCTGACCCACGATTTTTCGCCATGTTAAATTTCCATTGTCGCTAATCTGACCCAGGGGTCTTTGTAATGCTAATTCCCATTGTCGCTAATCTCACCCCATTTACTACTATTAGTTTTTAGTTCTAACACCAATCTGGAAATTACTAGAAATTAAACTTGACTGTTTAAATTTCTTAGAAATCTAACCAAGTACATGACGTCATTTCCACCCATGAAGGGGAGGAGTCTTCAGATGTCAGGCTTCCAGTAGTATTGAAGAGTTGGTGAAGTTCTCTGAAACCAAGCTAGCATGCCTTCTCCTAACTATATAAGTGAGAGAGAGAGGATGATTCTTGTATTTTACATGCAGTTATTGTAACTGAAACCATGAAAGGGTACAAGAAGAGGAAGACAACTTTTTTTAAACCTGGATATATTCCACATAACAAAGGAGTCACATATCTGACTGATGATACTCTACCAAGTTCCAGTGCTGCATCTGTTCCAGTGACCAGAAGAACTGATGCAGACAAGTTCTCTCTCATAGCAGTGACAAAGCCGACAAATGGGGGTCTCAAGTCAGTTCAGGCACCAGACTGTAATGGCACACCTGGGTCTGCAAAAATTCTGCGACCATCATCCAAAGCAAAACTGGACCTGAAAGAGACAAATTTGAATGAGCATGATGGGACACGTATGACCTGTATGAAAAAAAATGTTGAAATGTGGAATGATATCATTCATCGCCATGGCAATCAAGTCAACATATGTGGTAGACCAGAGTTCCAAATTGCTAATGAAATAAAATGGGGACTTGCTTGGAAGCATACTATGATGTGTAAAAACTGCAGCTTTAAGTCGCCAGAGTATAAGTTGTATGATGAGATAAAAACAAATAAACCTGGGCCAAATCCTGCTGCTGTAAATATGTTTCAAGCTGGACTACAAGATACACCAATGGGCAACACCAGGGCTAGATACTTGCTTGCAGCCACTGACATTTCGCCACCTAGCAGAACATCTATGCAAAGGGCCTCCAACCTTGTAGGCAAAGCAGCTGTGGAGCTCAATGAAATGGACATGACAGAGAAGCTGAAACTAGTCAGACAAGTTAATGTTATGCGTGGTGTTCAGCATCCTGAGCAAATAAATGTTGCTTTTGATGCAAGATACAATGCCATAAGCTTTGAACATGAAAAGAAACCTGGTCAAAGTTCATCACAAGCTGTTGGAATTGCCTGCGAAACTGTTACAGGGAAGCAATACATTGTGGGAACTACAATAGAAAACAAGCTGTGTTGGACTGGAGCATGGCTGAAGGGGAACGGTTTTGATGTGAAATGTCCAGGAGGCCATGTTGACTGCACAGCAAATCTGTCACCAGTTGCACCACATTCAGAGTATGAAATGGCAAGAGAAATGGGAAACAAGTTTGTTCTGCAAGAGATTCTCATTAGACATGCAACAACAGATGGAGATGCACAGGCTGCTGCTGGCTTCCAAAATGCTTACACCATTCTGCATCCAATGTGGAAAGTAGAAAGACTGTCGGATCCCATCCATTTGGGTCGTTTACAGTTCAAACGGTGTAATTCTGCAATATTTAGTGAAAACATGTTTCCAGGAATAAGAACAAGAGAAGGAAAAAGGCTCAAACAGAAAATTGTCGGCCAAGACATTAAAGCACGTTGCGGTTTAATCTTCAAGCAAATGATGGAGGACAATAGTGGTGATGTTACAAAAATTAAATGTCAACTTCCCCAAGTATTGGATGCCACTCTGCGCTGTTATTCAGGGGACTGCTCCAAATGCCGGTATTATTCAAAGGTCTGTGGGGGAGGAAGTACTAACAGCTGGTGGATGCGATCAGCATACCTGGGCCCTCATCAAATAACTCATCTCAACATGACAGAAAATGATAAGAACATCCTGCTAGAAGTTCTGAAAATGAAACTCTCCTGTGATGTTGTAGAAAGATTGCGGCTGAACACAAACACACAGAAATGTGAGGCAGTGAACAGATCAATCAGTGTTTCATTACCTAAAAATGTGAACTATTCCAGAAACTTTGAGGCAAGAGTGCATTCAACAATACACAGACTCAATAACAGCCTGGGATCATCCCTGAAAATAAAAGTGACACACTTGGGAGGTAAACTTTCAACAAGGACTCTGAAATCACTGGAGACAATGGATAAAGACTGCACTTACCATCAGTTGTATCAAAAGCATCCCCAAACCAGGAAATGTATTCTAGCAAGACGAGGAAATTTGATACAGGCCCATCTGAGGTACAGGACACAGCAAGGCAATAGGAAGTCTGACTACTGCAAAGGACTGCTAGATACCAAGGGCGATCACTCCTATGCAAAGGTTTATCAGGAGCCAATGGACACTGCAGACAAAAAAAGTTATCTTAATTCCATGTGCAAAATGAAAGCGCTCAAATACACCATGAAGAACACATTGTACAGAAGGGAAAACTGTAGTGGGGAAATCCGTAGGTAACACAACGCATGTTATGTGCAGTTGTGTTACTTACTACCACCTGATGAGACCTATGGAGAGGTCGAAACAGTTTTCTCTGAATATGAAGACACAAATAAAGAAATTAAAAAGCAAAATAAATAAAGATTAAAAAAATCAAAATTAAAATAACATGACATGACAAGACATGACTTACTAGACTAGCTGAATGAATGAATGAATGAATGAATGAATGAATGAATGAATGAATGAATGAATGAATGAATGAATGAAAGGAAGAAGGAAGGAAGGGAGGAATGTATTTAAGAAAGCACTGTCATACCAGCATGGTCTACTAAAATAAAGACCACACTCTTTCCTTTCTCCTTGTTACCCAACACATCCATCCATCCTTCCTTTCTTCCATGCCAGACATACATTGATACGGATGTGGGTGGGTGTAAAGGATATATCACGATACCTGAATTTATTCCAGATTACAATTTCAACTTTAACATGCAGTCTGGATAGTCACCATGGTCAATGCAATGACCATAACCTTTGCAATACTGTCTATTATTGTTAATGGAATGACGCTCTAGAACCAGATGATCCACATTCACACACAAACTATTATGGCATAAATGGGATGCATCTAGCTCCTTTGGTATAGTCAGACTTCTCAACTTCACCATCAGTGCCAGTCTGTGAACATGTTTTTTCTTCCACGTGTATGTTGTGGGATCCTTATATGACAAGAGGCCATATAATCCATTGGCTGTTACATTTCCTGTCCATATTTTACAAACACTATTATGTGCTATTACAGAATTCAGTGAAATTTTTGCTGACAGGCTTTGAAAAAAATCCTCCATTGCAACTTCTATATGGTGTAGGAATACATTGCTGCTAATAATAATAAGTGTCATCTCCAACAGATACCATTTCTGTGAATTTATAGGGAATTTTTTTTTTTTTTTAAATTTTTTAAATTAGTTTTTAAAAAAAATTGATTAATTTTTTTACATTTTAATTATATTTTCTGATTGGTACAGTCAATATACACATGGTGTGAAAATTTCATGTGTCTATCATTAATAATAAAAATTTTATAGCAATTTTATGTTGAATCAATGCTTCCCTGACAGGACATAGGACACAATTAATTTTACTATATGTTCTCTACATTTATTTCTCCGTACTGACCTTTCCACTGTGTGACAATCAATACAAATCATATGTTAATCTAAAATACCTTCAAAGATGACTTCACGGTGAAGTTCTCGTCAAAGGTTGACCTGCTCTTTTTTCAGATGCTGAACTGTCAACATAGCAGCATGTAAACAGAACACAGATTTCACTTCCGGATCATCATCAAGGCCTTATTACTCACTGTGCACTGTCGCCGAAATACACACAGACAACAACACCCTGAGCTCATATTATCAAGAATAAACAGATACCTTTAAATCCCTACCAAAAATGCATAAATAAAACTCTTCTATCACCACCAAAATGAGAGAGGAAAAAATGTTCTAAAAATAGACTAGAACTACATTCGTGGGTACTGAACTGGAAGTATTAATTGTGAACCGATTCCAGATGACAGCTTGCTGAGCTCGATGGAAATCGCGTGAGAGCTCGCGAGATTAGGGGAAGCTACTCCGTCATAACATTGCCTATGCTAGTCCGGTTCATTGTTTCGTGTGTTCCCTGCGGTGCACTCTGCTTTACGAATAGAGGGGCGCAAGGCAGGAAACAAACAGAGCGGGGAACCAGTCAATGCATATGCTCGAAGTATATACGATGCCATCCATCGTCCAATGCATTGGGTATTAAATAAATTCTGATTACATTATGAAAATCCTTTGCGTCAAAAAAACGCACGACCTGACGTAAAGGGAAACATTGAATGCCATCATGTGACCTCGAAACATCAATTTGATAGCTTACTGACTACTTGTCACCAGAGGGTATATCAGGTGGACTCCACTCTCTAATAATGATCCCAATTTTAACAATATTAACAAACTGGTACTTGTGTGGCTTCATTGTCGCTAATAGCACAGGATCTTGTTCCTGTTTTGACAATGAGTGATTATTGTTTATTATAGAAAAATAATAGAGAGAATGAGCAGTGAAAGAAGATCACTAAGATCAACACCTGTTGATTGATCAATACACAGAGTAATAGCGACCTCTTCAAAAGCGGTCACATGAATGTATCAAGTTAAAGGAATAATTTAGTGATCAAAATCATTCTCAAGAGCTCCTTTAGCCAAAGCTCAGAGTATGAATCAGTATCAACCTCTGGATCCAAATAAGGCTTGACAAGTGCATTATCCACGACGTATCTCCAGATATGTCATAGTGATAAATAAATACCCTAAAGAAGTCACTGCTCTGTCAGCCGTGGGCCTGCGATTAGATAAGTTGCCAGATTGACACATTTGAGAGGAACGTTGACAAATCCACACTCTACTCCCTGAATAAGAACATTTTCACTAGAAGAATACTTCTTATGTAAAGGCAAAGTACCTGATAATAAATATTTTGAGAATCGTGAAATGTCTTTTAATATTTTAATTGGGATATGATTGGAAGAATAAAAAAGAAATAGAACTTATAGATATGAAAGTTTCTTCATTATCCATTATAAAATCAGAATGGGGTTTGTAGAAACCGATGAATTGCTTTCAATACAAATTATGACCTTGACATCTTTGAAATAAGAGCAATTTGAAAAAGTTCTGCCTTTATTCTAGCGCTTATTTTTCCACATGTTGCAATCAGAAATGAATTAGTTTTTCCTGCAATAAGTGCGAGAGATAAGGATGTCTGATCAGTATTGTCAGAATTTTGATTCCTAAAAGTTGTGCCAGTCTGAGATGTTGGCGTATTCCTATCACACTGAAATGTATGGGGTTTTTTTTTGTTTCTTTTTAAAAACTAAACACTTCTGTGATGAAGAGTTATTAACATATTAATCTTGTGAGCCGAGGAATACTCATCAGCTGTAAGACCATCGTTTTTCTAAGTTTTGACGATTTGCTCATCAAGGTAGGTATTGGTGTGCTATTCTTAAACTCTTCAAGTAATACGAGTTGTTTAAGGCTATTGTAATCTTGATCAACCATCTGGCTTTTCACCATCTATCAAATAGTTGTTCTTTTTCCATTGCAAATTCAACATGGATTTGTCCAGTTTCCTGTCTACGATTTCGAAACCTTTGTAGATATGCCTGAATTACCAGTTCATAACCCTTCGATATCTGTCTATCTATCTATCTGTCTGTCTGTCTGTCTGTTTGTCTGTCTACCTACCTACCTCTCTCTCTCTCTCTCTCTCTCTCTCTCTCTATATATATATATATATATATATATATATATATAGAGAGAGAGAGAGAGAGAGAGAGAGAGAGAGAGAGAGAGAGAGAGAGAAAGAGAGAGAGAGAGAGAGAGATTACATAACCACGTCATAATCAGCAATCTGTTGCTCTGACAGTGAAATGGAAGCATTGTCCATTTGTCCATAAATACACTGCCCTCTTGACCAGTGCAAAAATTTCTCAGAATTCTACGTTTTATTTAAGAGGGGTTCTAACCTAATAGTTATGGTGCCATCAAAGTAAAAGTTTGTGGGAAGTGTGAATGCTTGTTAGTTTTTTTTAATGTCTAAATGTATGATATTAAGTTCTTTACCAGAGACAATTCCAAAGCAAAGTCGATTTAATTTTTGCCAATCAATTCCGAAACTATGTCAATTTAAATTACAAAGACAATTTTTTATTTCTCTAAATTATTTTAGAGAAATTCAGACCCTGGACGAACTCTCAACTTTTGTTACGATCTATGGTTTTATACTAAGAAACAGAAATAATAAAACCATAAAAATTTTCAAATTTATAACAGCTAATTACAGTCTCTTAGTAATAAAATTAAAATTTAAGGTGAACTTAGAGTTTTGTTATTTACATCCCAAATGATCGTAAACGTTCTATCACAAGTCCAAAAGAATAGCGTTCCGAATGCTGATGTACCAATAGTGTTTAATAGTTTGATGTATCAACAGTCTTGATTTATCACAATGATATAATTCAGAATGCCTTTAAATGAATTCACACAGATCCCAAAATAGTGATTTGTTTTTTCAAAATTGTAAATAATCACTTTTAATTCCAATTCCAATGAATATGTTTATATAAACTATCCTTCTCAAATTATATCAGAATACAGCAGTAAATAACCTGAGATTGAACGTAAAGGAAAAGTGAATAATCTTGTTGATCTGAACCTTACATAACACCCCACATCATTTTGTGTTGCAATATAATTTTCTGAAGAAACAAAAATGAACCATCTTGATGCTCAATTACCTATAACTGGAAGCAAGCTCGTATCTAGAAGCTTTTAAGGTCATAATCAAGGCTGTATCTTGAACACAACTTTTTTTTAAAGTTATAAACAAGACAGAAAACCGGTACGCTCAAAATATATCCTCAGTCACGGACAAAGGTGGGGCACACAACACAAACTAAATATATTTAACAGTATGTGTCCACAAACCTTACGTTGTGAACCTTTCGTTCGAGCAATCAAGAGCTTATCTTCTGTTTTCATTGAACTCTGCATTTTTTCAATCATTCGTGTAATGTCGTATCTTTTCAAATGTCCTATGCAGCTGGGGCATATGGATCAAATAATAATTTAGACACATATTTTAATAATACGTAGCTAATAATGTTGCATGATATATGCTGATACAATTTCGCTGTACGATCGCTTCATATTTGCTTTTCAATGACACATTGTGATACATTTCATTTTCAGATCCTAAAACGTCCATAAATCAATAGCACCCTGTTTGTTTTCTGTGCTGAGACCGTAACTGCATTACTTGAACACGCTCCAACGTCAATATGATACATCAATACTATGCGGCTACTCCTTACTAATAATATATAGTTTAGATTTATATTTCGATTCTCGTTCGTTTAGCAATTTATACGGTTGATGTTCTAGTTCTATGAAACAATTCATATTAGTAATATCCATTTCTATATTCTTTTAATTTTCCATTGTCCATGTGTTTTCCGTTATTTTAGTCATACCTCTTTGAATGCTATTACTGAATGCTATTTTCATCGACTGCAGTTTGAATGTATCCCTCTCTGTTGTACATGTGATGGCTCCGGTGGCCTAGTAGTTAGAGCGTCCGACTCGGATGCGGGAGGTCGTGGGTTCGAATCCCGGCCGAGTCATACCAAAGACTTACAAAAATGGTAACAACAGCTTCCTCGCTTGGCGATCAGAATTACGAAGTTAGTGTTAGGACTCATCGGCCCGGTGTCAGGATAATGTAACTGGTTGGGACATGATGCTACATGTCTGCGACATGATGCCCCAGTGCTAGACATCACTATAAACTGAAACACTTCAGACATCGTAGCGATATGACTGAAATTTTGTTAAAGCTACGTTAAAAATCCAAATCACACACACACACTGTTGTACACGCCCCTTTATCGTTATGCTTAATTGCCCAGTACTACTTTGTACCACACTAATGTTACAACCACCTGTCGATCATCATAGTACTTCCAGCTTGGTTTAGTTTGCTAGACATCAGCATGCAATATTTAAAAAATCAAACATGCTTGTGAGATTGCCATTCAGATCTGCAATAGGCAAATCATAAGTTGTTTCCATAGATCTAACCATGCTGCAGTTCGCATTTGTTATTTTTTATATACTCCACAAATTAAGTTTTCGACTCTCTGTTATATCGTTTACTCGTTTGCAAGTTTTACAGAGTATTAGTGGTAGTACTCGTATTCTTGCTAAGCTTAGAAATTTTAGTGATAAAAAACATGTATTTGATCTTTCCCTTTTTTACGTCTTGTTGGATTTCATTATTCAAAAATCTCTCGGAAACTATTCAAGCTGACATTGCAAAGTGTTATGGTCTTTCATGCATACTTTTATCCCGGTTATTTGCCAATTCATCTATATCGCTGTTTATCCTAGGATCAACTGACTGTGCATATTGTGGAATGTTAGGCACAAATTCCTCCACAACTATGTTTTCTCTTTCTGCTTGAAATCTTTGTTTCTGAATCATCTTGTGAACATACTTAAGCATCTAAAACCTTCACTGTTGTCATCTTTCTGTTTTGTAGATGTGAGATTTGTTTTAGGTCTTTCATTGTCACACTATTCAATAGCATTTAATTTATTTTCAACTGGTTCCCTCCACGTCATAATATATTTTACTTATTATTGTTTTTATAATACCTTGTTTCGGTATTTAAAAAAGTAATATTAGTTGAATCAACTTTGTGTTCCGGACGTGCTTGATTGGTAATTCAAGTACGTCTGAGGTTTAGGACAATGCTAATTGTTTGATCCAGTGTTTGATATTTGTCCTCTCTTATTGTACTCAATAATTGTATTGATCTTGATGACCTTGTGTATCGCAAATCATGTTACTTATTTAGAGATAAAGCCAGCACCTCAGATGTGACCATTAGTCTCATTATTCATCCAACATGGGCATTATTTTTGTCACATTTTGTAGTCATTCCCACTTTTACCTAATTCGTGTATATGTTATTGTATCAAAGTCATCCGAAATTTAAACAGCCCTCGTTTCATTCTTGACACAGCCGCCTAAACGAAGTTGCTTTTTAGTTTATTGGAAATTTTGTATCTCCAAGAGAACGAACCATCCTAAGCGACACTATTAATAATTCATAACGTTTGTTGTCAAATCGATTACTATGGTAGATTTCTTCTTAACAGAGTGTGTCTAATGGAACATAAAATTTCATCTGTATTGAAACATTCTAACAGTTAAAACCTAAACATTCCATAATTTACGTTTTTCTGCTTAATTTGGTTCCTTCTATGCAGTAACTTTCTATCTCTTTCTCTTCCAACTTATTCCCTTTCTCTCAACGAAGTTTTCTGTACAGCCTCTATTTCCACCTGGAATGAATCTATGAATTATTTTTTCCATTGTGTATTGTCTTTCTGTTTGTTTTTTCTCTTCAAATTCTGTTTTCATCCATTGCACTAAAGACTCCTCACTGCCGATTTCATTGCATTTATTATTTGCTTATTACCCCGTCGATACATTTTATAACGGATATGGTCGATACTTTTTATAACGGATATGTTGGTACTTAATATTTCTTGTAAGAAAGTTTTGTCTAAAAGATTATACCACATGAATCTGTACCCTGCTGATCGCTACCCAGTCCTAAACTTGGTATCCTGCTGTGTATTTTTTCATTACTCGTTGACAATGTTTGATCTCTCTTATACACTAATTTTGTAATCTCGTTAATTGCTTGCAACGTATGATTAGTATATAACTCCTTTTCTTTGGAGGAGGTGAAACTGTTTCTGACATACTTGTGTTGTCCCTAATATTGATTGCAAAATTACCCCCGTGTATAAAAGACCCTCCGAATACATATCCTGGCGGATAACCATATGCTAAACTTTCAAGGCCGGATTCCTTGACAATTTATTTTTCTGTCTTGGAAATATGGCAGGTGCTACCCTGAAATTTGGTTATGGAAAAAAGGGTTGACGGATAAATGATTCATTCTGGCTGGTAAGTGCATTTCTGTCATTAAATAGTATAGGTGTATTTTTATTCAGCTGGTGCACAGTGGAGATGCTTAACAAAATTAGAATAAAGCAGGTTTCACATAACACATTTTCTGGTTCTTACTATGTTTTCCGTAGTTGTTAAGAGAGCTGGGAGGATATGAAGTGTATAGGTCTAGAGTCTATATGCATGGATCAGTGTTTTCTGTCATAGTTCGTTTCACACAGCATTGAGAATTTTATCCTATCTGTAGCACAGTCATTGTTCAGGTCAGCGTCATTAAATGTAGCTAATAGTATATAATTTGTTTCACACGAAATATTTAAAACTTGTTACGTATCTTTAGCTACATTTAAGGACGCTGACCTGAAAATATATTGACCTATGCCTGCATATAGGATAAAATTGACATTGCTGTGTGGAACGAACTAGCATAATATCAAAAAGCTCGACATCGTATGCGTGAGTGTCTTGGTCTCTCTCGAAATGTTTTTGTATGGTGTGTTCTCAGAGATGAATTTACCTTCAGTTACTATGTTTTTGTTATATATTTGTTGTTGGTGGTGTTTGATTTTAGAACAACTCCGTCAGGCACAGCAGACGACAACAAGGGTTTCTTTTGTTTAAAAGTAGTTCTGAGCGCGTTGACACCTTGACTGAGACGACTGGTCTGAGATTACTAGACTAAGATAAGAAAAGTAAGTTTAGCAAATCAGCTTGAGTTCCCTGTCGCATGGGGGAGAAAAGATAAATTCAATATATTGCACCTGTTGACATGTTTGGGGTAATATTTCATGGGCTAATGGGTTTAGGTACTAAGAATAAGTAAGTTAATTCCATTAGCTGGGTTAGATCAGATGGGTTTCAAGAAGATTTCAGTTATTTTCCATTGCATGGGTTAGGTCGCGCGAGAAGATATTTTGAAATATTAGAATGAGTAGTAAGATCTGTCACGTCGGAAATATTGAAACATGTAGTCGTAACATAAGCTTGAAGATGTAGATAAGGAGAGAACGGAGCAATTAATTCATTCCTAGTTTAGATTCCTTCATTTCTGATTCTTGTTTCATATGCTGACGTGTTTCGATGTTGTGTTTAGATCATTAGACAAGAGACACTTGTTATGATTGTTCATTGGAATTGCAACGTACTCATCGGACTAAAATATTATTCTGGGACTATTGTGAATTATTAAAGGATTCTTTTGGACTTAAATATAACTTTTAAAGGATAATTTTGGATTCAATTCATAATAGTGTAACTTCCCCTTACATTTTAATATTTAACTTTGATAATTTAATTATTTGTTAAGTTTTACAACACTTGTTGGCTTTGCTTCTTTGTGTTATTTAGTTTATGACCATAAAGACGTAACACTACTATATAATCAGTTGTGAACAGAATAGGTGAAAATGGAATAATTAGTTTGGCAATTTTTCTTCCATTAACCATGTTTCGTGAAGTTTTGTAATGTAAATAGAGTTGATCATACTTTCTATGTCACTTTAAATTGTATGTAGGCAATATCTGATAAAATTTTTACTTGAGAAGTTAAGGAATGCATGGAACGGTTTGTATGTTGACCATGTTTTAGTTTCTTGCTGTTCGTTGTCTGATTATTCATTGGCAATTTATCACCTTTTACAATTGGATCGTGTTCTGTTCTAAGGAACCATTCTTAAGATACTGTAAAGAAACAACTTTGCTTTCTGATCAAATAGCGAAACACAGCTATATCGCTACTGAGCAAATTTCAAATTTATGAAGTGGTATATTTTCTCAAGTAGCATAATTGCAGCTTCTTGTAAGGTCTTAGAGTTTTCTTTTTCTCTTTCAAACATTCAGCTTTGACCAATGTTAACATTCATGTGAACGTTTAGCATGCTGTCTGAAAAGTTCCATACTAGGTGGATCTTTTGGGTTTTAGTACTGTAACCTAATCATGTTCTTTCTGACCTTAGATTCTTTATCTTTTGTCTTGTTCAAATTCCACTTACTTTATTTAGAAAAGAAATTCAAAAAGTTTTCTCAAGATAAAAAGTTGAGCTTAAAGGTGATATTGCAATTTAATCATGGAAATTAAGTTTAATTTGAAATTTAATTTGATAAATTAAAACAGTTGACTCAAAGATATGTCCCAGATGCACAATGTTAACAAAAATAGCTAAGTTCAACAAAAACGGTTGTTACAAGGTATGAAATACCACTTTTAGAGATGAAAAATGGATATTTGCAGAAATGGAGAGAAGAAATATTGTAGCATTACAAAAATCCACGAATGACGATGATAACGCAATGATGAAAAACACAATATACAAAACTTAGTAGGCTGTATACATTTATAAGTATTAATGCAAAAATATTGATTCTAGTAAATGATATGTACTCCATCTGTTGGTGCGTACAGAAAGTGGATAAACTTTCACAAAACCGGAAAGACAGTGAAGTTGATATAGACACAGGGCGTGTCATAGTTCAGATTCTTTTGTCTTATCTATCCTGAATAGGAGATGAAATAATTTCCATGTTTAAACAAAGGATACACAAAGGTCAGAAAAACAGGTCCACAAATGTTATGTTGACATAATGGAAAGAGAATGATGAACGCAATAAATAAAAGATGAATTATTCAAGTCTACTAGCTTCATCACTAAGCATATAATGACCAGCGCGGTCGAATCCGTTTTCTCAGAGAGACCTAATTGCAGCACGTACTGTAATAAAAAAATATTGTAACAGTTTGTTAAGGAATAAATGCGTCTAAACCAGGAAACTAGTGCACGTTTTTCTAATAAAAATTATTTCTTTTTTTCCTTGTTTTCTACTGCTGATCTTTAGAAATTAATATGCAAGAAAGCAGTTAAATTTTCATCCAGTGTAAATATGTGTAATCCCAATCAGAATAACCGAGAATGCAACAAAGTATTTAATTCGGTTCATTTTGTAAGCTCTTTTAATTATTGATAGGATAAAATCTGCTACAAAAACGATTTCACAGTAAAATTGCACCATTTGAAAATAAATTGGAAATATTAACAGCTCTAGTATTGCCAAAGATTATTGAAGTCTTCTTTGTTTTTAACCTTTTGTGAGTTAAATATTGATTTGTTATCTCTTTTTTATGTTCCATCAGCAATAGATATTCGTCTTTCGTGTTTGTTCATTTGAAACTATAAAGAAGATCAGTAGCTGTTATTTTTGTCGTCGATATATTGTAATTCATTTTTCTGTTGTCCATTTGATCGTTATTCAGATAAGTATACAGCATTTTACAAGAAATAATTTGAAAATAATTTGTATGAAGTTGTTAACGTAAACACACATGCTAAACAGAAGATACTCAGGTCAAACGTTTGATGTAAAGATATAAGAAATGATAATTCATAATTTGTATCACCTACTTTAGTATAGAAACAACCATGAATACATAGCTTTATGAACATATAAAGTATGTAGAGGGTTTAGTAAGTAGACAAACAGTTCCGACTTATACAAAACAAAGATTAAATATTAAACTATAAAACTGACTTAGACAGAACCTAAATAAACATCGGAACAAACGTAACGAGTAAAAGTATAAGAGGAAACAGAGTAGCGAACAATAAGCACAAATAAGACGTTTCATGGACGGGTAAGAGAAGCTTGACGAAAATAATGAAGAATTCAATGTGGAGATGTTCCATCCGAAGTTAAAAGGACATTTCTTGCTGAAAAGGAAAGATAAGTTATGGATTATGTAAATCATGCTTGAGTCTGAGATGATGTCCCAATGCATGACAATCAGATTGAAGAGTTAAGGACACAAGAAAACATCATCAACGAGGCAGACCCAAAGAAACGGACCGTGCTGCCAGAACAGCTGAAAAATGATGAAAGTAAAACAGCGTAATGAAATGGGCATCTACTACGTATGTAGAAAAATTTCAGAGATAATACAGATAATATTTACTATTATGTGAAAGAGCAAATTATCTCTTCAGGGAAACACGGTTTTACAATAGCTACAACAGCGAGTGCAATATGTATGACTGCATTGTTGCTCTTTCTGTGTCATATTGTGTTAAAGGATTTTAGTTAGAGGACAAGGAACGGGTCGCGGTGTTTTTACGTCAGCAACCAAACCTAATTCCTTCAAAATGACATGAGGCTTTTATAAATATTGATATTTATTTGAGTTATCGACTTATTCAGCAGCTGGAATTAGTAGCATTATAAGCTAGCTTTATAGAAAGAGCACCACAGAGTTTTACTTTCTTTGCTGAATATGTTACTTTATTGCGTTTGTCAGTTGTTTGGGGATTCTTTAATATATTTCAAGCTACGTTTCGTAATATAGAACACTTCAGAGCTCCAGATCGATCTCACCTGTCTGCAAGATGAATCAAGCAAAGTCTTTAACAAAAATCGAGAAATAGCAATGCCATATTTATTCTATGAACCTAATATTCAGCGCACAGAGGTGTCATTTAAAACAAGTTTCCTCCGTGTCCAGGCAATTAATAAATAAGATAATGCAATCTCAGTTTACAGCTAGATAGCATAACCAACGACATGATTAATCGATTGGTCTCCAAAATGTATATCTGAAGAAATAAAATACATATTTAAGACTTCTATTCACGTCGTCCGATGTGCAGCTCAAAAGGTGACTATATAGAAGTGGATAATTTCCATTTCCGTGAAATACATTTTATGCAACCTCAAGAGAGAAATCAGATTAGTTTTCAAGGTAGATACACCTGTTTGAAATCGCAAAATAAGACTTCGCTTTGATTGTTTCGGGTGTAGGTTTTCGCCCGTCCACAGACAATAGTTATGCAGGGTCCTGAGATTGCACTTATTTATTGAGAACCATTTTCGCCCAAACCCTATCTTATCTTCCCACCCATTGCTAGAGGAGTTTCAATTTATAATCCTAGTATTTGTGTGGAAATTGTATGCATACTTTAGCATCACTTTTAAGGTCAGACTGAATTTTCCTCAAACTTTTAAGAAGATTATCAAGTAGCAATATAATGACATTTCGCACGTGCTTAGTAAATCAAGATCGGTGTAAAAGTTGCCTTTTTCACGATTCTAGCATACACTCGGCGTATATGTGATTGTGCAACTATATAGTTGCGACTCTATGGCCTTAAACTAAGTAACAGAAAAGAGAGAAAACAAACAAGTTTTGTTAAATTCAACAACTAAGTTATGTCCCTAGAATACAAAGTGAAACTTTAAAAATAGCTTACAATATTGCGAACTAACAAATACAAATTAAATATACATAACACCTCCCCTCATCAAAAAGAAAGATTTTATACACTAAGGCTTTCTTTAAGTTATTAGTTAAAAATACATGATGGCACAAGATTAAGTCTTATAAATGATATATAATGCATGAAGCAATATAATAATTCTACACACGTGGAAACGATCTGCAGTTATATTATCTTTTCCTTTGTCAACATTATATTCCTGCAACAATAAACTACATCATCTTATCAATGAAAACAAGGTGGTTGTGAAAACGATAATCAGAGGAGCCGAAATGATATGCACTTCAAAACGTTGCAAAACCTGTATCAAAAACAAACATTCATTCTTGATTGTTGAATAATGCCTCTTGTAATTATTTATTCTTTTAGAAAAATAGCACACTGGATGATCTACACCGTTTTTATCTTTTTGAATCACCAACCCCAACATCACTAGCATCAACCTACATTTTGGTAGAAAAGAATTCAGATAGAAACGATACAAATGCAAAGAGAGAGAGAGAGAGAGAGAGAGAGAGAGAGAGAAGTGGGAGAAATGCAGTTGGAAAAAGAGGTAAGAGATATCAAAATGCAGTTACAGAAAGGATAAAGAGAAATGCAGTTGTATCGTGCATCTCGTTTTGCATTTGTGCCATTTATGTCTGAAAATGGCGATTTCTTAACTCTAATTCAATCTTGTGTTTAAATTTTAATTCTAATACTTTGATATTAGAACATGGTATGTGTTTACTAATCAACATAAAGCTCCTTCATCCGAACAAATTCTTTTCTCCAATGTATTGGACCAAAAATTTTGTTTTTATTTCCTGCTTTGTTAGAGAAGCCTTCGCCTCAGTAGATCATAATGCCATGCATACTGGAGCAACTCATCTCTTTTCAAGGACTCAAAATTTTTATGGGTGGGATTTAAAATAAAGGTCTCCAGTTTCGATAATATTGAGAAAGCTTGTTGGTTTTACTTTTGATTTCTCAAGAATGTAAGAAACTAGAAGAGACAGAAAATTCCGAAACAATGTGAACTTAAATTTCAAAGAGTTTTTCTGAAATATTGTAAAGATATTTGTATCCCATATATGAGCCCACCCACCCCACCCCAATGTTCTCTTACGACTCTATGGTTTTAAAATAAGTAACAGAAATGAGTGAAAATTAACAAGGTTTGTAAAATTCAACATTAATTTATTTCCGAAGAGAAAGTGAAAATTTAAAAAGAACTTATAATAATGAGAATTACATACCAAATAGTGCTAAAAGATTTATCACAAGTCCAAATGTATAAAAGTTTTTAAAGAAGTACAGTGGTATTCCAAATAAGTTCCTATACAAAACTTACTAATGTGTATGTAGTCTTGAACGTAGTAATGTGCCAATTGTCTGAAATGTGATGATGTGCCAGGAGTCTTTTGATATATCAGACTATCATAATCGAAAAACGTCTTGTCGGAAACCACTTTAATTCCTAATTAATGTTCCATTCCAAGAATATAATAGATGAGCACTTGTACTGCCAGTTAATAATAACTTGAATAAATTATTCATACTGGACACAACATCAAGACTAGGCCTGCCTATGATGTTAGATGCACGAATTTGTAATTTCTCAAGTAAACAACATTAAATAAAAAGACAATCAAGAGTAGGGTCAAAAGTTCATTTCTAGTATATTCTAATCTGTTAACAAGGAAAAATTTGTTATTAAAATAATGATAAAGCACATGCTAAAGATCAGGTACAACAGGATTATCCATGTGGAATACACTGGTCAACAGTGAAATCATTACTGACTTGAAAAGGCCCTAATCTGTAGTATTTTGGTGTGCCGAACACGAATATAACCGTGAAAAATTTGTATTGGCTCTCGTTTTGAAGATATTCATATACCTCATTTTCTATGTTTCACTGTGTAAATTTCTCCAGTAGGACTGCAGCAACATCCGGAATAATGATGTAACATTGCATAATACCATCATGCTCACATCATCCACAGTTGATTGCATCATTTTCTGATGCAATGCAATACTAATGCCATGCGGCTGCTGAAGTAAGTTGACGTCAGCAGTGTACTATACATGTGTAGGCCTATTATACTAATGCCAGGCGGCTGCTGAAGCTGACGTAAGCAGTGTACTATATAAAGCCCAATCAGATAGGTTCAGCATTTAAAATATTTTAGACGTTGTGCGAGACAGTTCAAGCTACTGTTACATAAAACTTATTATTTTATCCATTTACGTACAATAAAGAACAGTAATGCCTCGAAAGTGTGTTAATACCGCGGACAATTTTTGCTATATTTGTGGGGAAGTGACATTTGCCAACCAGAAGAAAAGTATCAATTCTCAAGTGAAGAAGGCATATCATCTTTACTTCGGATGCAAGGTTGGTGACCAAGACAAGCCTTGGGCTCCGCATATATGCTGTGCTACATGTACAACACAGCTTTCACAGTGGTTGAATTGCAAAAGGTCATCAATGCCGTTTGCAGTCCCAATGGTGTGGAGAGAGCCAAGCAACCACCTAAATGACTGTTACTTCTGCTTGGTTCCTCCTCTTTCCGGCGGAATAACGAAGCGAAAGAAGTCGAGAATAGTCTACCCAAACATTCCGTCTGCATTGAGACCAGTTCCACATGGTGAGGGACTTCCTATTCCAGAACCTCCAGCAGAATATTCTCTTGATTCATCTGACGAAGACAAAGGTGAGTCGACCTGTTCTTCTCCTGGTCCATCAGCATGCAGTGATCCAGATTTTCACTGTGGTGCATCATCAACCCCACACAGAATAACACAGGAAGAACTAAATGACCTGATTCGTGATTTGGACTTATCAAAGAACAAGGCAGAATTGCTAGGATCAAGACTCCAACAATGGAATCTTCTAGAAGAAGATGTCACAATTACTGCATATCGAAAGCGCCACCAGCAATTGGAGCCTTTCTTCAGAAAGGAAAGTAATCTGATATTCTGTTCCGATATTGAGGGCCTCATGAATGCTTTAAAAATCACTCATGACCCACAAGAATGGAGACTATTTGTGGACTCTTCGAAACTGAGTCTCAAGGCTGTGCTTTTGCACAATGGAAACATTCTTCCATCTATTCCAGTAGCGTATGCTGTCCACATGAAAGAGACATACGATAACTTAAGGCAGCTACTGAATTCCATTGAGTATAACAAGTACAGCTGGCACCTCTGTGGTGATTTGAAGGTAGTTGCCCTTTTAATGGGACTGCAGCAAGGATATACAAAATACATGTGTTTCTTATGCGAGTGGGATAGCCGAGCAAGGGAAATGCACTACATGAGGAAGGAATGGACTCACAGGCAGAATGTAGCCATTGGAGAGAAGAATATCCAACACCCAGCTCTGGTTGAGGCTCAGAAAATCTTGCTACCACCCCTTCACATCAAACTAGGTTTGATGAAGAACTTCGTGAAAGCCATTGACCGGACTTTGCCAGCATTCCGATACCTGCATGAAAAATTCCCTCGACTCAGCGAAGCAAAGATTAAAGAGGGAGTTTTTGTGGGTCCTCAGATTCGAGAGCTTTTCAAAGATGACCGGTTCAACAACTTGCTGGAAGGTGACGCGAAACAAGCATGGAATGCTTTTCGCCTAGTTTCTACAAACTTCCTCGGAAATGTTAGGGCAGAAAACTATAAGGAACTAGTAGAAGACATGTTGATGAAGTATAAGAAACTTGGCTGCAATATGTCTCTAAAGATTCACTTCCTTCATTCCCATTTGGATTTCTTTCCTAGCAACTGTGGTATTGTTAGTGATGAACACGGCGAACGTTTTCATCAAGATATCGCAACAATGGAACAAAGATACCAGGGAAAATGGTCCACTACAATGCTGGCTGACTACTGCTGGACACTCCTCAGAGATGCTCCCGAACAGCTGTACAAGAGACAGGCGAAGAAATCTAAGATGTAGTCAATGACTTGATTTTTTATAGGTAGGCTATTACAGTTGACCTTTTACTATTGGAATGCATTTCGTTATGTAAACATTAATTTCTTGCAGATTACAAAAAACTAGAGCCAATTTTGCAATTTGACTGTCATATTCGTGTTCAGCACATAAAAATTGATAAGAATTGACTAATTTTATTTCAGTAACATGACTTTTGTAAAAATTTGTTGTCCAGTGATATCAATATCCTAGAAACAGACCCAACTAAACATATTTATCTCAACTGGTAATGATTCTAATATTTAATCCTCACTCATAGAGAGATATTAACTATGTATTTTTTGTTTACAAAAACAAATTTACTGGTCTGCTACACATCGAACTTGAATGTAGACAAGGTCAAGTCCAAAATCCAATTATACATAACATATATCACGGAGGAAAAAAACTATCCTATGCATATTAAATATACATGAGAACGTACAAAGGGATAATTGGTCAGGATTACATCTGCATAAACGATAGGCATGAATGGAATAATACATGCAGATAGTTGTAAGTGAGAGGGTAGAAGAATTGATGACATGAATAACTAATGGCGTATGCATATACTGGAGAGCATCCAAAGGACTTTTATTCCCACCGACAGTACAATTAAGCTAAGCAATTATTCAATGGCATGCATAATTCACTTCTTATTTCTTTTCTTTTTAAAAGGCCTTGACAACGATGTCCAATATTGATTCCAATATCAGACACGTGCATTTTACACAAACCATCTTGTCTCACTAATTGGCTGGCCTGTACACACGTCGATCTATAGAAGATAGCTCAATCTAAAATTCTAATTTGCAAGGTATGTAACGCACATGCCCATTATCAAGTTACATCAACGGCATCGATTACTTTAGAAACATGTGGGTATCTATTGCATTAGACAGCATGTCCTAAGTGCTTTTAAAACTTTGTCAAAGACGATTTAAGTGACTTTGACTCCTCACGATAACATAACCTAACTTACAACTTGCTTTTGCAAAAAAAAATAGTCTTACACTTCTTCCTGCATTTCTTTCACTGCGTTTTTGTGCCGTTGCGTCAAACATGGTAACTGACCTCGTGTGCAAGCTAATATATCTTACGGAGTTTCGAAAGATGAGAATTTGTCACGCAAATTCTTCGCAGCTTGCGGTGTTATATATCAGACACGGGATATTAAGGAAAACAACGGTTCTTATGGATATACAGAGAATCGTGTCTCTTTTTATACTTTATTTGCTAAGGGGCAAACTTAAATTTACACAGCAAAAAGCATTTGTCCAGACGATGAAATAGTCTTCACAATGCTTACGTACACAGATTGCTGATGATTCAATGAATAGTAACTTTTAATCCAAATGTATGTTTTGACTGAAAAGTTATTGTGATAATTTTCCTTTGCTTACTTTACCCTTTTCTCCTGTCGATCATCGTGTTTAACTACACAGTCAAAGATTTGTGTATCCACAACATCTACTATTATATCTAATAATCATAAACTTGTTTGCATCATGTACTTTGTCAAACTTGAAAATGAAATTTGAACGTATTGACCGACTAAACAAAAATTTTAAGTTAAGACGCATTCAAAATATTTATTATCTTTAAAGAACAGCAGTACAGTTAAAATAATTATTTAATCTTAATTACATGCCAGCCTGGAAAAAGTCCATGCAATGTATATTGTTGTAGCTGTAACAATTTGAGTCATATCGGTACGATGTCTGTAGTGTGGCGATTTTACACTGATATCTAGCAATGGGGCATCATGCCACAGACATGTATCATCTCATCCTACCCAGTGACATTATCCTGACACCAGGCCAACCAGTCCTAGCATTAATCAATTGATGTTGAATACCTTTCTTATGAGTCTTTGGTATGACTATAAGTCTTTGTATAACTCAGACGTGTTTCGAACCCGCGACCTCCCGCATCCGAGGCAGAAGCTCTAGCCACTTAGACCACATGAATGCGAGAGAAAATACGGTATTGAACATAGCTCTTGTATGAGTTCAACAAAGATCCTACCAACAAATTATAAAGCAAAAGATAATGAAATGAAATAACATGTCTTTCGAAATGATTCATTCATGAAATGTAATCAGAAGGCAGATAAATAAGCTTAAATTCTGTAAGCATAGTCAGTTTTAAGATAACCGATTCTCCGTAAGCATAGTCAGTTTTAAGATAACCGATTCTCCGTAAGCATAGTCAGTTTTAAGATAACCGATTCTCCGTAAGCATAGTCAGTTTTAAGATAACCGATTCTAAGTTTGTGCACAACAGAACTAATACGCAAGAATTCTAGTTGTCTATTCCCAAATTATAACCAATATATTTAATACGCCTGATTCGTAAATAACCTTATTTCAAAAATGGTTTTAAAAGAGCAGAACACGAATAAAAGCTTTCTAAATTAATCAATACTATTGTGTAAATGATTGTGGCAGCACGTGGCAACACTTTTACTGCATCTAGCAGCACGTGTCACGCCAGGTAAATCCGGCCTGAAAATTTCTTTTTTGCAATTTTTTTCTTCTTCTGGTTTGGTGCAAAAGAAAGTGTGATGTCAGCAGTACTCATGGGTTTATAAACGCTTTGATTGCTTTCTGTATGACTTGTGCGATTTATGTATTTAATGACTTTGCACTTACGAATAAGGACCAGACACGGTTAGCTGGGACAATATACTTTAGCTAGAGCACATAAAGACCGATTCCTCTGCCTCAAACCCTTCATTAGTGTTTAAGAAAACTTCTGCACATGGTAAACTGTGTACAATTACGCGTTATAACCATGGAAACGTACAGGTCTTTTATTATCTTGTGAAGAATTCTTAATAAAATAGCAGAATGACACTTTGGTCGCCGGCACGTATGTAAAGGAAAACATGTATTGGAATAATATTTATTTTAATGTTGCCTTCTTCAGATTTAACTCTATTTCATGTTGTAATCTATAAATTAAACCGAAAACAACTCATATAAACACAGAAGGTAAGGGTATAGTAGGGAGAATTTAAATACTTATAAGTCTGAGTTTGAGAAAAAATTAGTTGGCACGGCAGCTGCGTCTAAAAAACGCACACACGTGTAAACAGATTAGACCCTGATTAAAGTAGCATAATGTGCTATTAAATTGGGGTCGAGCTCTAAACCGATACTTCTACATGAGATTATAAGGGAATAATGTAGACTATAATCCTATTCTACCGTGTGCGAGAGCAATTTGTACATATGCTGCTCTCAAGTTATATGCTACTCATGCACTTATAAATACGGATGCTGGCATTTTGATCTTAAAGTCCCTGACATTATTTCCTATGCTTATTCATTTAAAGCATACGCTTTTGATGGCTATTATTTCCAAAAAATGTTACCGTCTTAGAACATTTTTAATTTTCACATCATATATGCATAAAAGTAGCATCATTCATATATCTTCATTCATTTCCCCCACCATCTTCAACCACAGCCACCACCTCAACCTCTTCCTCAGGAGCTGGATTAAAAGTCTAACAAGCTGATTAGGATTACTAATTTCTTTGAAATTTTGTAGCTAGTTTAAGGCTATATCTTTAGATGTAAAGAGTTGCATTACACTATAATCACAACTCAGCATGCTCGCGTAGACCATCAGGGTCACATGCTTACCAGTTTGCGGGTCGGATAATTGTTTCAATAATAACGCAGGCCCGATGTCTAGCTAGGAGTTATGCATTTTCAAATCAGTCTCTATTGCCTATGATTCGATATTTGCATGAGCCGTCTTCTTTAAGATGCATATTTCTTGCATATATCATAATTGTCGCTCGGAAAAAAAGACATTTAAATACGCTTACGGGCGCTGCAACGAATTTGTACCATAAATACACTCTTTTCTGGAGAAGCGTTCGATAAGAGCAACCTAGGCCCTTTATTTTAAGCAGGAAAAAACCTCGGATGTGTGAGGTGGATTGATTTCCCCATATTTGGATAACACAAGGAAGAAACAGCCTAAAATTCTTGCCCACCAAAGTGGTTGGCAGGATACGATCTGTTTCCTGAACGTATAATGACTAAATAACAGGTCGATTAAACAGATGCAAATAAAGAAATATATTTTTTAATTGAAAATAGGTTTTGAATCTTAATTTTAAATCAATCAGTACTTTAATAGATATGGACATGGTATTTTATCACGTGGCATAGTCATGTGTTAGGTTAAGTTTCATAAATAAAATTCAAAAATGGTTGTCTCTGCTACACATCTAACGTTTGTTTCAAGAAAAACGATGAGGATGCTCCGATTTGTGAAGTTGTTTTCAAGTGCGTATCCTCACAATTAAGACACACAGACAGTATAACCTCGGGGGAAAATGCAATTTAAAAAAAGAAATTTTTTAAATATTTTTTTAATTTTTTTTTTCAGATCGAAAACATATTTCCTGATTTAGTGTATACGATCCTTAACACCTATATGTTGGGTTAAGGTACGTATGTAGAAATCAAAGTTTTGTGTTAGTTAAATGGTTAACTAATTTGGCAGAACAACGAGTAAACGAACAATACACGCACTCTTTGGCATCTTAAACCAATACGCCATCTAAAGGTCTTAATTACACGTTAATTAAAACTAGTTTGGATTTAGAAAAAATATATTTCTCATTACCAAAATTATATGGAAGAACTTAATTAAGTTTAGAACTGCAAATCATATGAAACTGGTAGATGGGCTAATGTTCCCTATACTAGATGGGCTAATGTTCCCTATACTGAAAGTTATTGCGTACTACGTCAGTCTCAAGACATAGGTAATTAATATCATTATCTTCCGTCATGTTCTTATTTACAACACGAAAGACAAAAAGTTATACCTCATTTTTACGATTCCAGGACTAAGGTTCACAAACATAAGAAATTAGTAAACACAGGTAACGTTGACTCTTAAAAATATTTGCAAGTTTTTTATTTTATTTTTTTTTTGATTTTTGTTTTCAGAATTTTGTAATCCCTGTATAATGCTTATTATGTAATAACAACTCAGACCATATTCATGTTCTTTTTCTTAAACACCTCGTATGCTGCAAACTTTACAACCTGAGTGGAATAAAGTCTTGTGATGTCTTGTTATTTTAAGAGCTTTAATTTTCAAATTGGTTCCGCCATATTTTTTTTCCATTTGCTGTCGTTTCCCGCACTTGATTCGTTTTATAATCATTCGAGTGAGTGCACGTACACTCTATGTAACCCACCATTACTGTAAGACCAGGTTAATGCAACCAAGTCACCGGAAAAGTGAATAGATGTGTCACGAAAGAATATCGATTTAATGTATAGGAACCCTTTGGATTTGCTTTGATACTTCTAGATCTGTCTAAAACTCAATAACCACGGCTAATGATAAAAGTTATGTCCGTATAATGACAAAAAGATCAAAAGGGATTTTAATACAAAAATAGAGCTTGTCATAAACATAGCTGCAAATGACAAACATCGCAATCTTGGGCGACACACATATTGATAGTAAATGCGCCACTATTAAAATGAACGGAACACAGAGGAAAATGCGTATATTGACCGCAGCACAGGGGGATTATGTAAAACACAAATGATGATTCATGGACAGTACACTAAGACGTTCTCTTTTCATTGATTAGATCTATTCGCGGTAAATGAGTAGATGGAAATAAAAATCGAATAGGATTCATTAAAAATGACTTTAATTTAGTTTAGATTATAATATTGAACAACATGTATCAACTGCAAATAAATATGAACTTTTACGCGTTTGAAAATTTAAAAGTCGATACCAATTAACTATTAGCAAGAAAACAATTAGTATTAATTCTAGTGACAATCACAATGATTATGAACATTTTATAACCATTCTTGGTCGCTGTTGCTGCACATTAAAACAACAGAGATACAATCTGAAAATGATGACATGAAGAGGATGATCGCCAAAAAAGAAAAGGATGTGTTTATAAGGCACCGATTTCCCCGCCATTCTGGCACGATTGAAGACACATTGGTTCAAGATGCAAGGGCACAGTTAATAAAAAGCAAATAGAAGTTATAATTCATGTTATTTGTTATGGTAAAAAGAGAATATCATGTCTAAATTAAGTCTTCTCAACATTTCAACCTATTACGTACTTCTAAAGTTATCAGTCATAAATAAACTTTGTGATGGAGGATTATCCTTTCACGACAGACGGGACCATTTCTAAATTTGCAACGGAAAAGGTGAAAATCCAGCTCAAAATATTGTTTTAGATTAAGTCCCAAACCAAATTCGGTTTAAGTCTTGAAATTTTTTGAGTGGAAAGACAATCCATTTTATCGCCAGTTGACTCAAGTTTCTTTAAACTTTGGGTAAAATGACTATTTTATTTGAAAGTCGTTTATATTTGATGACATAGAGTCTTGTCCTGAAAAATTTGCTTTCATCCATCATTGTTCTGGAAGTAGATCAAATGACATTAATTACCGTTTTACTTGACCCAGTTACAGACCAATCAGCTCCCTGGAAGTAGATCAAATGACACTAATTACCGTTTTACTTGACCCAGTTACAGACCAATCAGCTCCCTGGAAGTAGATCAAATGACATTAATTACCGTTTTACTTGACCCAGGTACAGACCAATCAGCTCCCTGGAAGTAGATCAAATGACACTAATTACCGTTTTACTTGACCCAGTTACAGGCCAATCAGCTCCCTGGAAGTAGATCAAATGACACTAATTAACGTTTTACTTGACCCAGTTACAGACCAATCAGCTCCTTGGAAGTAGATCAAATGACACTAATTACCGTTTTACTTGACCCAGTTACAGACCAATCAGCTCCCTGGAAGTAGATCAAATGACACTAATTACCGTTTTACTTGACCCAGTTACAGACCAATCAGCTCCCTGGAAGTAGATCAAATGACTTTAATTACCGTTTTACTTGACCCAGTTACAGACCAATCAGCTCCCTGGAAGTAGATCAAATGACACTAATTACCGTTTTACTTGACCCAGTTACAGACCAATCAGCTCCCTGGAAGTAGATCAAATGACATTAATTACCGTTTTACTTGACCCAGTTACAGACCAATCAGCTCCCTATCTACGGAGTAAGGGAAATATTTCTCTAGTATGCTTTGGTCAAAAGTGATCGTAGCTTACTTTGCTGGAAGACCAGTTAAGCCTCGCAGTCAGTGGGATGAACTTGGTTGCCATGGCAAACCGTTATTTCGAAAGACAAATTGTTGGATTCAACCTAAAAATGCAATGTAAATTTAAAGGCCCTCGTTAAAATTATTGAAAATGACATCTAGAAACAGTATGATCATTCAATTAAATATTCAAACTTGAGCAAAGACGATTCACGAGGACCATGCTTCCAAAATTAGGAATACAGCGGATGAATCTAGAGTGTGTAAGACAAATAACTTCTCTCATCCGCATACAGCATGCACAACAATGTTCATTTTTCTCAGATGGAATATATCTTACTAACAAGGCTAATGAAAGACAAGATGGACAGGAAGTGTTTGACAATGACACGTCTGAGATCTTGAAAATACATAAACCCATACACACACACGCACGCACACACACACACATACACGCTCACAAACACACACACACACACACACACACACACACACACAATGCAGAAATTTTGTCAGTCTAATCCGGTTTCCTTTATACCCTAATGACGTTTATCAAAGGCGTTTGCAACACACAAAAACGATGAACACAGAATGAAAAGAAAATATGCCACATTGCATGATATTTGTATTCTGCAGTTTGCTTAAAATAGTGCGGTAGTTTATGATGTGTTCATAATAGCAATCTTGGACAGACGAACGCACTACCCACCCAGGACCATACCAGAAGATTACATACAACATGGGCCTTTGTTTATTTAGTTTAAACCTAAAAGTGTTGAATTGTTCTTGAATGTCTTGTGTAGTAACAATACAGAATATATTTAGCTGCATAACGATCTGAAAAGAGTTTCCTTGTGTTTGGAATGTTTACTTGAGAACAGAAATATTCCATGCAAGAGAGGAGATATATAACAATGTGTTACGTGTTTAGGCTCGAATAAACGGCAACACAAGAAAGAGAAAAGCAACAAGCTTTGAAAAATATAATAATTTATTTCCCTGAAAAAATTCTATAAATATAATTTTTAAAAATATGACCTTACGCTTTGAAGAATCAAATTAAAAAATAATCCAAGAATAATCCACGAATAAAATGTTAGAAATCCTAATAATAAAATCTTCTAATGATTTCATGTTCGAGTCTCGACGAAGAATCCAAGATGGAATACGATGACGTATGATGTAACCTGTAGTGTGTTGAAGTCAACAGTTCCTTGTAGAAACAAGAAATATCACTCCGGTTTTTGGAAATCCGAATAAAGTCTTATAAGAGTTGTCTTTGTTCAAGAATTTCATCTGAGCACACGTATTTTCCAGGAAAAAAGAAAAAAATCCCTTGAATCCAAATAATTTGAAATAACTCAAATGGACACAACAGACACTTTCCAGTGTAAAGAAAATAGCCCAACTCACTGAGAATATTTCTCTAAAATACAGGTTATATCGTATTCTAAAACGCAGTTTCGAAAATCCCCAAATTGCAAAATAGAAGGGGGGAGGCACGTGATCGTGTTTATATCACGTACGCCTAACATGACCCTGACGAAAACCAATAAGTTTACTCTAAGAAATAAAATAATAAACAAATTTACATCTTAAACCACGTAGTCCCATCATGACCTCGACAACAACCAATCATGTTAAAATAAAAATAGAACGTATTTACCTGGCTACTACTAACCTTGAATCAAGGTCAGGATCCAGGTCAACATCTAGTATTTATGAAAGAATGATTCAGGTCAACTGATTTTCTGGAAAAATGTCATCTCCAGTAATGAAAAATATAACAAATTAAAACTGACAAACAAACAATTAAATTAAAATAAATATATATTAAATCAGATATAATTAAATCAAATATGCATAACACTTTCCCCCTAAAAAGAAAGATTTCTATGATAAAGC
The DNA here is from genome assembly GCA_028554795.2 of Sinohyriopsis cumingii. NCBI lineage: Eukaryota > Metazoa > Mollusca > Bivalvia > Unionida > Unionidae > Sinohyriopsis > Sinohyriopsis cumingii. Next base: position 49,173,119 of record CM068826.1, on the reverse strand, counting down.
TTTCTTTTTACCCCAAACTAATTATACATGAGGTTAAAAATGAATCATACATTACACACGGTGTACATGAAAGAATACATTATTATACACGAGATAGTGCGTCTGCTATTAAATTGTCTTTTCCTTTGATGTGCCTGATGTCAAGATTATAGTCCTGTAACAACAAATTCCACCATAGTAGTCTCTGATTTTTATTTTTCATCTTGCTGATGAAAAGTAATGGGGTTGTGGTCACTAAACACAATACTCGAAGAAGGAGCTGAACTAAGATAACATCAAATGTTGTAATGCCAATATCAAAGCTAAACAATCCTTCTCGATTATTGAATAATTTCTTTGGTGCTTATTTAATTTCTTAGACAAATAGCACACTGGATGATCAATACCATTTTCATCTTCTAGAATCAAAACTGCTCCAAACCCAACGTCACTTGCATCAACAGACAGTTTAAAAGATTGGATGAAATTTGGAGCTGTAAGAACTGGCGCGCTTTTAAATATGGCATTCAACTTGTCAAAAGCCTCCTGACATTTTTCAGTCCAAAGGAACTTGTTTTTCTTACTCAATAAATTTGTCAGGGGTTCAGCAATTATAGAAAAACTGAACAAAAGTTTCGATAGTGTCCGGCAATACCTAAAAATCTCATCAGTTACTTTTTATTTTCAGGCACGGGAAATCCAGAGATAGACTTCACCTTAGCATCTATAGGTTTAACTTGAACATGTCCTACAATATGTCCTAGAAATGTTATACTAGCACGGCAGAACTCACTTTTAGATAAATTAATTGTCAAACATGCATCTGTGAGTCTGTCTGAGAATTTCCAAATTTTTGCTAAATGTTCTTTCCAGGTGTCGTTGTAGATGATGACATCATCGATGTAAGCATCACAATTGTCTAGACCAGAGGTAATCATATTCATGAGACGTTGAAATGTACTTGGCGACCCTTTCATCCCAAACGGCATTACCTTATATTGGTAAAGTACATCTGGATCCACGAATGCCGAAAATTCCTTTGCTCTTTCCGTTAGTGGAATTTGCCAAAATCCTTTCAGAAGGTCAAATTTGGTAACATACTTGGTATTCCCGATAATAATTCCGTTTTTAATACAATAACAGACAGGAACTTCAGTAGCTTCATTTTCACTAAAATTGACCTTTGAAACAAACAGGAGATCTCCGGATCTTTTTCCTGTTCGACGACAAGTGATTGTCGTTTATTATCCTGATTAGAATAAAGAGAACGAGTCATTAAAAGAGCATCACTGTCATCAATACCTTCTGATTGATCTAAACAAGGAGTGAAAGTGACCTCATCAAAAGCCTGACCAATAGATGTGTCAGCTATAGGAAAGTTACGCAATTCAGAGGAACGTTAACAAAGTCGCACTCTACTCCCTGAATAAGAACACTCTCATTAGAAGACGCTTTCTCAGAAAAAGGCAAGGTACCTGACAATAAAAGACTCTGAGAAGCTCTTGTGTCCCTTGACATTTTAATAGGGATAGGATTGGCCGAATCACCCAAGCGTAATATAGAACCCTTCGATATGAATGATTCATAATGTTCCATACTAAAATCAGACTGGGGTTTATTAGACCCAACAAATGTATTGCTTTCAATACATGATCGTGACCTTGACCTCTTATGAATAAGATCATTTGGAATAAATATGTTTTGATTCTGGTGCCTATTATTCAGTTTGTAGCAATCAGAAATAACGTGTCCTTTTTTCGTGCATTAGGTGCACGCGGTAAGAACCAAGGGTCTTGAATCAAGCTTATCAGAACCTTGATTTTTATAAGTTGTGCCAGTTTGAGTTTTAGAAGGGCTTGTATTAGACTGAAATACTTTTCTGCCAGAAGACTGTTGGGTAGAAGTCTTATTTACAAAGGAACTTTATGAGCTAAAGAATACTCAGCAGCAGCTCAAGTAGCATTGCCAAGGTTTCAATCTGATGCTGGTCAGTATAAGACTTAATGTCACTGTGGACACAGTTTTTGAAATCTTTTTGTTTGAGACTTTCGTAATCTCGTTCAACTTTCTTGGATTAGCACCATCTATCAAATAACTGCTCTTTTTCTCTAGCAAATTCGACATGAGTTTGTCCAGCTTCTTTTCTATAGCTTCTGAAGTTTTGCCGATAAGCTTCAGGGACTAACTCATAACCTCTTAAGATGCATTCTTTGACCGTATCATTGTCACCACTTTGGTGAACTGACAGTGAATTATAAATATCACTAGCCTTACCAGTGAGTACATCTTGTAATAACTGAATCAAATGCTCCATTGCCATTTCAAATTTTCAGCAGCTTGTTCAAAACGAGTAAAGTATTTGTCTACTTCTATTTCTCTGAAAAGGAGGCACTGCTCTAATATTCTTTGCATGATCACCTGCCAGTTCCATTTCTTTCATTCTACATTGATATTCCCTCTTTCTCTCTTTCTTCGCTATCAAATCACCTTTGTTTTTCTTGTAACTTCTTCCGCTTGTAAATGCATTTGTTCTTTTTGTAACTGCGTTTGTCTTTCTTTCTCTTTTTCTTCCACTTGTAAATGCATGTTTTCTCTCTCTCTCTCTCTCTAACTCCCTCCCTCCCCCCCCCTCTCTCTCTCTCTCTTTCTCTCTCTCCTATTATAACTGCATTTGTTTTTCTTGAAACTGCATTTGCATCCTTCTCTCTTTCTATATTTCCTCTGTCTAAATTTCTAGCTTCCTTAACTCCAATTCCATCTTGTATTTTAATTCTAATTACATCATTGTTATAACAGAGTCTGATACAGACTTACTGATCGAAACCAAAGCACTTTTATACAAAACATTCTTTTCTACCAAATACTGAACCAAAATATTTGTTATTTCTTGTTTCGGTAAGGAAGCCTTTACCTCAGAAAGATCCTGTTTTTTGGCAAGTTGGATCAATTCATCTTTCATGAAAAGATCTAAATGTTCCTGGGTAGGATTTGAAATAAAGATTTCTACTTTTGACGACATTTTAGAAAACGCTTGCAGATTTCACTAAGATTGCAAAAACTATGGGAATTCAAGTTTTAAAAAAAACAACGTGTTTTGAAATATTCTATCAAAAATTCAAAACAATCCGGGACAAGCTATCGAGTGCTTATGCTACGTGTTTAGGCTCGAATAAACAGTAACACAAGAAAGAGGGAAAACAACAAGCTTTGACAAATATAATAATTTATTTACCTGGAAAATTCTGTAAAAATGAAAAAATATGAACTTACGGTTTTAAGAATCAAATCCAAAAATAATCTAAGAATAATCCGAGATTAAAATTTTAGAAGTCCTAATAATAAAATGTACTAATGATCTTAAGTTCGAGTCCCGACAAAGAATCCAAGATGGAAGACGATGACGTATGCTGTAAGCTGTAGTGTGTTGAAGTCAAGTTCCTTGTAAAAACAAGAAATATCACTCCGGTTTTGGAAATCAGAATAAATTTTTATAAGAGTTGTTTTTGTTCAAGAAGTTCATATGAGCACACGTATTTTTCAGGAAAAACGAATTAATCCTTTTAAATCCAAATAATATGAAATAACTCCAAAAGACACAACGGACACATTCCAGTGTAAAGAAAATAGCCCAACTCACTGAGAATATTTCCCTAAAACGCAGGTTATATCGTATTCTAAAACGCAGTTTCGAAAATCTACAAGTTGCGAAATCGAAAGTGAGGTCACGTGATTGTGTTTATATCACGTAGGCCTAACATGACCCTGCCGAAAAACAATCATTTTACTCTTAGGAATAGAAAAAGGTTCTTTAATCAGATATAATTAAATCAAATATACATAAGAAATGAAATCGTACAAATCAGTGATGTTACGCTACAGCATAGGTAGATAACACTATATGAGGTAAGCAGTGTGTAAATTACAGATCATATGAGAAATAACTATCCTTACAAAATGCACTGGATTCTCATACAAAGATTGATTAAATATATAATGCAAATTAATAACCCACATTACAGAACGCGCGCGCGTGTGTGTGTGTGTGCGCGCGCGCGTGCGTGTGAGTGTGGTGCATTTGGATGACATATGTGTCATGAACAATTTTAAATCAATTGTGTATACTCAGTCAATAGCCGAACTAGTAAGAAATTAAAAACACTTCTCTTTCTATCAGAGAGAGAGAGAGAGAGAGAGAGAGAGAGAGAGAGAGAGAGAAATGCGTGACATATCATCTACTCGGTTCTTTCGCTTGTATTGCACAGTGTCAGTTTCTCATCAGATGTCATCTGCACCCAACAGAGTCCTCACTAACCAATAATTTAAAGGACATTAACGCAAACGTACTCTTGCTGTGAAGTGTATTTTTAATGGCGCTGGAATCCATATGTCATAAGCAGCTGATTGGCTATGTTTCGCTATCCCATCTTGATTTAGAAGTTTTATCAAACTGCCGAGCCAAATTAACCTAGATATGTCATATATTAATGAATTTCGCCGGTGAAGCCTGCTAAAATGTTTGAGGCGGAAGCTGCTCCAACGTGTACGTGATCATCGACATGAATGAATCCATCCATCCTCCCTTGTATCCATCCACACTTTTGCACGTACATACTGACCACCTATTAACTTACCTGTATACCTTTGGTTGATGGCTAAATACATACATATATATATATATATATATATATATATATATATATATATATATATATATATATATATATATATATATATATACGTGTGTGTGTGTGTGTGTGTGTGTGTGTGTGTGTGTGTGACTTTTCGTGCAGGTCTCAAATACATAGCGGATGATTTCAAGCAGCAGAGAGGGTGAACAGACCATAGAATTCCGACAAAATAAATAAAAACAAACAAATAAATCATCTCGTAGAAAGGTCCAGATTTTACAAATGAACTTTCCTTGAGATGTTTATTTTTGCAATGACCGATTGTGCTAATAAAACCTCAGTTTGAAATAGTAGCTGAAAAAAATAAAGTACTCTACGTGTTTATTTATTTCTTGTTTATTTTTTTGACGACCAACGTTGGTAGGTACCCTCTCTGCTGCTCCCCCTGTTACCCAAATATTTTATCAATACCCACACGATATCTTGTTCTTGGATCATGTAAATTTATTGTTATAAATCCATGCGGGGTAGCTTGCGCTCGTGAGAAGAAATTTTTTAATTTAATTATATCCATGTCACCACCACACCAGGTTTGATGAATATTTCGCAACGTGTGTGTGTCTACGCCATTAAACACAACTAAAATGTTGCAGTTGTCTCTGATCACCTTCGGAATTTGTGTATATCGTTGAGTAACATAGATCACGTCTGTATTTTTGTGTCTACCTCGGGAAAATATTCTGGCTGGATTTGATTGTTTATCTAGCATCATATCGTCGTATACAACTAAATTATTAATAAATCCGTCTATGGAATCTACGGATGGTGCTTCATCAATATCGGTTATAAACTCTATAACATCATTATCCTCATCCAGTAATCGCGCGTTTTCATTGAAATCTTTAAGTACATCATAACATCGTTGATCATCAACGGATGGTGCTACTAAATACAACTTATCCCATTTCAACCATCTCATTATCAGATTAAGTAATAATTGCGTCTTACCCGATCCAGATGGTCCTATGATAATCATTCTGATGGAGTTCGGTAGCGCAGGATGATGTTTAACAGGTTCTCGTTTTCTTGTCGCTGAGAAATCAATTATATCCATATATATTATAACATGAATTTATATTGTTTACGCTGTAAAGTTAAAACTCCAACTATTGATTTAGCTACGGTTACAACAAAAAACAAAAAAATAGCGTACGGTGGAAAATGTTCTATATGCGGTAGAAAGAAATTTTCGTTTTTACCTAATAAGCGCGGTGGTGATATTGCTAATTTGATGTCAAAGTTTCCAGGTGCTCCATGGGCTAAATACAGCGGGGAAAAACATCTACCAGGATATAATTATTGCGGTCCTGGTACCAGACTTGATATCAGGCTCGATGATCAAGATCAACCAAAACCAGGCGAGGAACCAATAAACGCTATAGATCGAGCTTGTCATGCTCATGATGTAGCTTATAAAAGTCAAAATCTACAAGATAGGCATATTGCAGATGTAAAATTAATTCATTCATTAAATTCTATAAAAAATAAAAATATTAGAGAATCATTAGCTAATTGGTTAGTAAGATCCTCGATGAAAGGTAAATTAGCGATTGGGGCTGGTAATTAATAATGGAATCAATTTATTATTCACCGAGAGGATACTGGAGAGGCAAAGCAGCAATTGGTAAACTTGCTGATGCAGCATCGGTTAAACATTCTACTGCTAAAACGTGGTTATCTAAACAAGCAATATGGCAAATTTATCTACCACGTCCTAAACACATTCAGTACTCGTATTTCGATGTCAGTGTTCCTAATGAAGTTCATCAAGCTGATATTCTGTTTTTACCGCATGATACTGTACGTGGAAAAACGTACAAATACGCGCTAACCGTAGTTGATGTTGCAAGTAGATATAAAGAAGCAGAGCCGCTATCGGCGAAAACATCATCTGAAGTAGCTGATGCGTTTGAACGAATTTATCAACGAGGTGGTCTACGATGGCCGCAGCTACTACAGGTTGATCCTGGTAAGGAATTTCTTGGTCCAGTATCATCGTTGATGAAACAACATAATACCAAAATACGACGAGGTCATACTGCAATTCACCGTGATCAAGCAATTGTTGAGCGATTTAATCGAACACTTGCTGAACGGTTATTTGGATATCAATACGCGAGGGAATTTATTCAGGATAAGAGATCTCGTGAATGGGTTGCAAGATTACCAATCGTGATAGCTGCATTAAATAATGAAATCACACGAACAACCAACATGAAACCCATTAGCGCGGTCACAAAAAAAAATATACCAACACAACGGAAAGATGCTGGAAAACAAAAAATATTAGGTGATGTTACAGTCAGATATTTATATGAGCCTGGTGAACTTGAAGGTGGTAGCGCGAGAGCAACTGATCCTATTTGGAGTGTTACCACACACAAAATATCTACCGTGACAAGATCCACTGGAAGAAATGTAGGCGTTTCCAGACCTGCAATCTACAGATTAGATTCTGCTGCTCCTCAACGTGGATTTACACGTGAACAACTACAAATAATTCCCGCGGATACACAACTACCGCCGCGATCACTCCGGTGATTTCGATCACTTAACTAGCGCCAAGGGTGCCTGCACCCCGACGTCGATTACACTCAAGACAGGTTAACATGGTATTTTCTCGTGTATGACCGCGACTATTATCTTTCCTATCTACGGTAAATTGTCTTGAATCATTACTCGAATACCGCCATAACATTATACAATTACAACTTGCGCAATGATTGTTCTGCTGCTGTTTTAACTCAATAATAAATTCAACATCAAGATCAAAGTCGCGTTTATTTTTTTTATCAGATTGTTTGTATCCGATTAATTTTTTTCTTATTATATCATCATCGATGATGTTAAATTTATCAACGATTTCAGGAATTATAATTCTACGTAATTGAGATATATTTCTGACCCTCGATACCGCTAAATAAACTAAATTTGACCACTCGATGCGATCGTCTATAATCCAGACTCGTGTATCAGAAATAGTTAATCCCTGAGACGAGTGGATTGTCATAGCGTATCCCAACACCCATGGAGATTTGTCAGCGTGTAATGCATCTTCGACCGCACTGATATCAACGGCGACAATATCATTTAATACGAGATTCTGTTTCCTTGACTCTGTCAAGGGTCCTGGAATATCAACATTAATATTCTGTTTTCGTGTATCTGATGGTCTATAACACAACGGTACGGGTAGTTCTGAATATTGTTCTTTATGTAGCTGAAATAACTGTTGTTGTAAAGCGTCTCTGATTATTTTTCTACTTGCTACGATCAAATCGGTGGGTCTCCATGAGTTCAAAAAATCACTCATTGATGTCTCTGAGATCACTCCACGTAATATTTCGCACTGAATTTTGTTTGATTGTAATCTGATTAATTTTTTAAACTCTTTCAAATTTGCATCAAGAGCTCTATGATCATCATCTATTTCTTCGTAATAATCAACGAAATTTTTTAACCAGTCATGTGGAGATGGTCCAACAAAAGGCGGAGGTTGACCATGATCGCCACACATTATTATGGCGGTATTTTTCGTCAACAACCAATCAAGAAACGTTTTTAATGTATCTAATGACACCGTGCATATCTCATCCCAAATAATTATTTTAGGTATATATTTTTCCCCCATCCGTTGAGGAGTCCATGTATCCCCGCGCCATCGGAAGAAACTATGATACGTGCACGATTGTACTTGCCGCTGTTTCATCTCACGTGCGAGTCTATGTGTGGGTGTCAGCACGATTATATCTGAATTTCTAAAAACATTAATCGCTCGAGTCGTTTTGCCGCATCCACCAGGTCCATTGAGATATACTGTCTTATATCTGGTTATTGGATCACTCAACGATGGTGCCTTCGACATTTCTGATATTTTATTACCCTCACGATAAACATCTCTCACTGGAACATCTGCTGATTCTGTGTAATTGTGTAATAGTTCCTTTTTTATTCTCCACGAACCCCATCGTTCATCATTACTTGTAAATTTCATAACAGATTCTAAATATTTACTTGAAATATAAAATGAATCTGTTGCGACTCTGACTGCGGTCTCAGGAAATCTATTAATCATCGATAATAAATTTATAGAAACATAAGCCAACATGGAAGATCTTAGATGAGTATATTGCGGGGATACGTCATTTATGTAACTAACGATCGTACCTAATTTTGTTCCGTCGGATAAATAAACACTCTCTCGATTTACAAATGTATTTTTCGCCGTTGTATCAGCGATTATAAAATCGTACTCGGCATCATCTAGAATTAATCGTGCGTGATGTCTTTTATAATCATATGCACCACCTTGAGTAAATTTACCTATAATTTTTCTACCGAGATCTTTTGCGGTTTTGAGTTTAATCTCGAGAATTTTAGGAATATCATCTTCGGAAACATCCTTAAACTCGCTGATAGCTTCAGAATCTGACATGGGCAACCAAACTTTGGTCTGTGCATGATATGATATAATTGCCTCACTGACCACCAACGATGTCAGTATCATACAATCTAGCATATATCGCAACAGAACTATAGGTGCCCAACGTTTTTCACAAAAATGTCTGCCAAACCAAACATAACAAATCTTGTGAAGATTTTCGTTAAACTCGAACGACTCAATACAGGCGAATCCAGTCAGATCAAAATCAGGTAATGGTCCATTAATTGCCACTCGCGTCATCTCGTTTGTAGGGTGACCAAATCTTTCAAAGTACGTAGAACAATCTCCGTATCCCAGAAAACTTCCTGGATAACATGCAACCATATCAACCGAATAACATCATTGTAATTATATTTGGTATTCCATAATCCGCCATGTCCATATTCGACGCAACTTGCGCGTACGTCCTCGAGTAAATCAAATCGTGTTGGTTTCCATGAATTTCGTTCTCTGGCGAAATGAGCCGCAACAGATGGAACGGTAAAACAATTAGTTAGTAATTTGTCAGTATTTTCCGCGTGTTTGCACTGTAAAAACGTCGCAAGATTTTTCATCTCGTCATGGAGGGATTCTGTGCGATATATTTCACCGTTCGGTTTGACAAACTGATCAAATTCACCCTCCTCATTACTTTTGAATAACCATACCGATACAGGATCGGTTTTACTTATTTCGTTAATAAAATCAAACATATCTGCCCCAGAATTATCTGGGGAGTAAAATCTAACAGTTCGATCACGTGGAAATATTGTTACTGCGTTAGTCCATGCGTGCGCGTTATGATCGATAATATTTATTGGAGCTCCCTTCGATTTATATTTCGACTGGTACAGTACTTCTCCCGTTATTGTTGCTACGGTTATTGGAAATTTTAATATTTTTCCTAACTCAGCAACATCTTTTATTGTAGCACCAGTATTCCTAACTGAATCACCCCACGAGTTTATTTTTTCACGCCTTAAATCAGTTAATCCATTTCCACGCATCGCGTTTGTAAAGTGTTCTATTACTCGTTCAGCTACACAATTTAGCCTTGACAAGGTCAAGGATGATAATTTCATCGGCGCTAGTTTATCAACGTTGGGTTTTTTATTTATCTCATAAATTCCATAAATAACTGCTGTTACAGGATACGCTCGTTCATAATACGGTCTATCAATACCAGTCAATAGACCCGGTCTAGAATTTTTACTTAATATGATAGTTTTATTATTGCCAAGAACAGGATCATATTTGTCACGGATAATCCAACTACCTGTTTCTGTTAATACAATAAATTTTACTCTGAAGAAATATTTTTGATTGCCCTCGTATTCAGCGATGTAGTTAATGATAGTTGCTGCTCGCTTGTCGTTCATTGTAGCGTCCTTGACAGCGTCCTTGACGGAGTCAGGGCGTATAATCTTGAACGTTGACCATGTATGAGATGCACCATCCGTGTAAAATTCTTTCTTAGCGTCATGAATTTTCGAGATCAAACTTTTATTTTTCGGATCAACCAGATCTCGTACTGGCAAGTCAGAAGATAATCTGTCAAGGTTGAATTTATACTTAACAGGCCTAGTTTGGGATAATCTCTCAAACTCGTTCATATAATTAAAACAAATATTTAAATAAAGAAAATTATATATATATATATATACAATGTCCCAATGTAGATGGTTGATGATCGGCTCAGTAAATCGATGCAACAAATCCTGTAGAAAGGAATTTTGTTGGATGCACTCACAAAACATACGACGAGGAAGTCTAGGACCAATACCATGTCTACGGTGTGGTATTGGAGTACGTGGAAAGACAGAATTATGTGGAAAGTGTGGCGGGAAACGGTTCAGAGAGCTCAAAAGATATTATGACAAAAAAAATAATAGCGGTGAAAACGCTATAAAATCCGTGAAGGATTATATATCAAGATTTCAGACAAACAATGATTTAAACATATAATATTATTATAATGGAGCAAAATATATTTGTCCCACATCCTGTCATAACAAACTATGAATCAAATATTAATGGTATCTTCAGACACCGCAAGTTAAAAAAACAAGTTGGTAATGTTTCTAATACTGGCTATCTTAGATTTGTAGTTGGAAAGAAAAATTATCATTGTCATCGTTTCACATACGAGTGTCACAAGGGTTTGATCAATGACGGTCTTGTTATTGATCATATTGATGGAAATCCTCAAAACAATAATTTATCCAACCTTCGTGTTGTCACTCGAAGCGTGAACTCTGCATGTGGTAATACAGGAAGATGTAAGACAATCGGAAAGAGGGCGGTAATTTCTACAAACATAGAAACCGGTGAAGAAATTATGTTTCAGTCTATGAACGCTGCTGCGACATATTTTGATATTGACTCGCGTGTGGTAAAATACGTCGCAGATAATATAACCAGATCTACTTTCTCGAAAAAATATAAACAGAAAATTACATTTCAGTATCAATAACTATCATCACCACATTATTAACTATCATCACCACATTATTAACTATCATCACCACATTATTAACTATCATCACCACATTGAATTAATTTTTTTAATTTATGTCACAGTAGGTCCTCCATACACTACTGAATTTTTGATTTAAGGGGAGATTACTTTGTAATATATAGTTTTCTTCGTAGATGGTTGGTTTTTTATGATCGTAATTAGTCAGTTTAACTAATTACATCGTATAGTGCCGACGAACCTAACTCATTAGACTCATAAGTATTATTTATGGTTTTTAAATATTTTCCCATCATACAACACATGATCCGTAGGAAGCTGTGTGTAAACAGAAACCGTTATTCATTGTAATTGACCTGCAGTTGTGTGTTCACTGAACTTACAATTCTGGAAAGTTCTTTGACTGGTGCATTAATGCTACTGTTATTATTGATTTTCGGTCTGCTACAAATACAGAAACTATTATTCAGAAACTGTTATAAATACAGAAACTATTATTCAGAAACTGTTATAAATACAGAAACCGCTACAAATACAGAAACCGTTATTATTCAGAAACTGTTATTCAGAAACTGTTATAAATACAGAAACCGTTATTATTCAGAAACTGTTATAAATACAGAAACTGTTTATAAATACAGAAACCGTTATTATTCAGAAACCGCTGTTTACTGTAAATATTGGTTCCTTAGCTATATAGCTAGCTATATATTAACTTCCGAAACATATGTTCGTAACAATGTTTGATAGCTCGATCAGTATGGTATTGGACTGTGGCGCTCGCGGTCCAGGATCGAATCCCCATGGCTGACAATTTGTCGGTGGTGCGCATAATTGCGATTTTTATAATAGTGGGGGGAACCGCAATAACCCCTCCGCTCAGCAAATTCACAAACCACAATATTGACTTGTGGTTGATACATATTTTCGTATCACCCACTGGATTAATTATTGTGGGTGTGATTTTGCTGAGCGTACATGTTTGTACTGTCCTTAGTTAAGTTATATGTTTGTACTTCATTCATAATCTGAGCTCGCTAATACACTCGATAGGGGCTCTTCATTCATTGTATATAACCATTTCATTGTATGTATATCCTCTAAACTTTGTAGATTGCGGTGGCAAGCTACGAGTTTAATGAGGACTGTGCTGTCCTTAGTTAGTGCCGTATTCATAATCTGAGCTCGCTAATACACTCGATAGGGGCTCTTCATTCATTGTATGTATATCCTCTAAGCTTGGTAGATTGCGGTGGCAAGCTACGAGTTTAATAAGGACTGTGCTGTCCTTAGTTAGTTATATGTTATGTGTATACCTCTAAACTTTGTAGATTGCGGTGGCAAGCTACGAGTTTATGAGGGTTGTGCCGTCCTCCCTCTTGGGCCTCTAGACCGTTGTTTGGCGGGCTAGGGGCTCTCGTAGAGGGAATAATTTGCCTAATGAACTTGGTAGATTGCGGTGGCAAGCTACAGGTTCTTGGCTGTGCTGTCCCTGAAACATCCCGACGAACTCGCTAATACACTCGATAGGTGTTCGGGGATATTTTTTTTATTTTAAAGATTTATATATTATATAATGAACCATGAAAATATCAATGATGTAATTGTCGCTATTAAAAAATTAAAAAAAGATGGAATTAATATATCTGATGAACTTAATCCTGAAAAAATAGTTTCTGACTTTGAGATTTTACAAGAACGTAAAACCATGGGGACACACACACTATCATCTGAATACAGTCTCATGAAACGGATTCAATCGGCAATGTTTCAGTCGCTAGCTACCGTAGAAGATGATCATGTGAAGGAGTTCGTTCCTCTTTCTACCGCCGTAGAAAGAATTAAGTCGTTATTATCCCACGAGTATGAGGCAAAGAAAACGATTAGTACTCGCATAAGACTATTAAGAAAAATAATGTTAGATCGTGAAACGATCCAGAGTAACTTCGTTACTGATGAAACGATCCAGAGTAACTTCGTTACTGATGAAACGATCCAGCGTAGTAATTTTGAAGATGACTGAGATCTTATTATTTCTGAATTTGATGGGTTAGTAATTTGTTTTTTTTTTTACTGAAATTTAACAAATTTGTACAATTTCTTAATTTTACAAATTATTTATTTCTAAATTAATTTATTTATTTACTGAATTAATTTATTTTTTTTTACTAAAATCAAGAAAAATGCACAAATTACTTGATTTTGACGGGGTAGTTGGTAGTCAAAATCAAAGAAAAATGCACGAATTACTTGATTTCTGACGGGGTAGTTGGTAGTCAAAATCAGGAAAATTGAGCAATTTCGTTGTATTTTAGTAAAAAAAAATAAAAATCTCAGTAAATAAATAAATAAAATTAATTTATAATAAATAAAATTTGTTAGGAACAATTTGACAAGGTTAGAACTTTCTTGATTTTGACGGGGTAGTTGGTAGTCAAAATCAAGTAGTTCGTGCATTTTTATGTTTCTGAGGGGGTAGTTGGTAGTCAAAATCAAGTAGTTCGTGCATTTTTATGTTTCTGAGGGGGTAGTTGGTAGTCAAAATCAAGTAATTTGTACAATTTCAGTAAAATTAATAAATATTATTTTTTTTAAGTTGATCGAATTTGATTCTGATCTCTGTTACTAACTGTTAAGAAATCCTCGTGTGTAAAAACCTTCCTCCACATGAAGATCTACGATAAAGTCTTACGACGGAAGTCCTTACGACAAAAGTCCTAGGACAAAAGTCTTACGACTTTACATACAGATTTATTACAAGCTCTTCTTCACGTATGTCAATCAAGCGATTAAGGTGGTCTGTGAGCTTAAAATTGATTCGTGTTAACATATTATTGTGACACCGCAAATACACGGGATTAGTTGGTTCTTGCACGATTAAATTTCCAGGGGGAACTTGTGGTGTGAACGTGTATAGGATGTATCCTTGTTGAGCCTGATTTGATCTTCCGAGATCTATTTGATAGCTGCCATCGATTACGTCACAAACCAGATTGACCGCGACCGTCGTGTTATATTAACGATCCGCGGGGATACGTGTCTTCCGCCGCCATGTGGATCATTATCATGTCTGAGAACAGTTGGATATGGTGCTAGTTTTTTCCACGCATCGAGTATTTTAGGAAAAAACTCATCAATGACATCATTGACAGATTTTCTTAATTTATCCGGATTATAATCAGGAAACTTAAACGTTACAATGTCAGCTTCGGGTATTTTGTACTTGGCTGCGAAGGATTTTTTATAATCGCTTGATGACTTAAGAACCATATCTCTAATTCTGTTATAGATAACTTCAGAAGAATTAACTATATAATTTAAAACTTCTATGTACCTAATAATATTATCGCGCGCGGATGTTGAATCAAATAAATACTCTTGAAAACTATCACGTAAATTATTTACCTGTATTTCATGGTCTAAGTTTATTGAAGCAAATATAGAATCAATATTCAAAGCAATAACACGTTCATTAAGATTATACAAAAGAGCTCTAGGATCATATACAGGTGTTCCCCCCCTCCATCCTGGTTTTACTTCTATGTAATCTAGCCATTCTGAATTCATTTTAATATCATGACGAAGACTGGTCTTTGACGTAAAATCATCCCGAGTTGGTTCTGGTGGTCCTTTATGCACCGGGGGAATTTCAGGCCATCCTAGCACTGATCTGATTGAAGATTGATAAATATCAACGGCATAATCAGGCGAGTTTATTTCAACCGTCGAGGACAACGTCGGCTCATGAACGTTTATTGATATTTTTGATTCCTTTCCCGTTATTGATTTTATTCTGCGCGCAAATTCCTCACTGATCTCTTCAATCTGGTAACTGCCAGTTGGTATTCCAACAACAACCCAGTCAGGTGTTCCATCGGGTTTGTTCTTGTTAGCAAATACGAGCGAATTATTTGCTGGTGTACCATGAAACGATTTTGATCTGATATTTGGCCAGCTGTAATATACTCGTAATTGAGCTAACGCTATTTCTTTTACTGGAATTGCAGTAGGAAAATTAACACTAAATTCAGGATTAGTTGAACTTACCGAGATCATCGTTATCTTTGGCGGAGTTGTGTTGGTCACGATCTGCTGGAGTAATTCTGTCATTATTGATACTTGTATCTTTAATACCTTCGTCGTATATTTTGGTCATCATTGAAAATTCGAAATCAGATATAATTCCATCACTGAGACTCGCTGATAACAACGAGGATAATTTCGAGTATGCTACCGTCGCTGTATGTAATTTTATTTTGTAATCGGATAATTTTTCGTTCGTGCAAGTACATATTTTTTTTGTGATGATACCAAGCACACCTGCAATAGTTGTTGCTGCTGAAATACAAATAGTTACAGCTACTGGTGCCATCGTTGTCAACGCTGATAATATTACACCGGTTTCAGCAACAACAGCGGATACTGAATAAACAATCACATCAACGATAACCAATCGTCGTCGATATTTTTTTACTTTTACTGTATATTGATCGACTTGATCTTTTAGCGTCGCCTGCCATTCACGCGCTTGATTGTATCTGTATTGCGCACCGTCCATATATATTTTTATACAAACAATTGAGGTGTTTCAGCTACAAATTCCAAACACCACCAGTAAGATGTTGCGGTTAATTTCTTATCATCTGCTTCCAGAATAAATATTTCTTCGGTTCCGCTATTTAATACAACAGATACAACCCCGGAAAACCTGTCGGTGGAATAACGCCATGGAAACGTTGTAAATATTTCAAATTTTGCAGCACTAAACACAGATAGCCTGTACACGCCAGTGACTGTTGCGGTATATTTGATATTTTTATTCTGCGTTGACCATGTTGCAAATCCCGATGATACCGTGCATACGATGTTTGTGATATGCCCGGGAGTTATTTCAGCTGGAATTTTAATCAGATTGGTTTTACTGATAATCTCAGGAATTCCCGCTACGATGTCTAGTTGTGTTCGTTTGATCGTGTCTAGGTTACTTTTGATATCAACGAGTTTTATGTTGACGACAGGCGGAGCGCCGAAGAATTCTTCTGTGGTTTTTTGATGGTTTCTGCGAAATCTTGCAAAAGCGCCCGCGTGAACGTCATACTCAGCCCGTAACGTGGATAATTTACCATCCACGTTGTCAACGTATTTTTTTGTTGCTGCGTCTTCGTCAGATGTTGGATCTCTTAAAACTACTATTTTATTTCCGTTCATGTTAAGTTCACCCGTCATTGTGTCACCGGTGTTTCTCACGCGATTAGCAACACTTTTTGTAATTTCATTTCTAATTGTTGCAAACGATATACTTGAATCTCTGATTTTGCCGCTATCAGTAAACACGGGAATATTATCCGTAACTGCACCAAGTACTCGTCGAACTATATCATTCCATTTGATATTGCTGGTTTTTAGTTTACCATATCGATCTTGAAAAATAACAACTTCATCTGGGTCAACTCCAGCAAGGTTCATAATATCAGCGAGGTGATCCTTAGTCGCATACTTTGACAGATCAACGTCGGATTTTATTTTCTTACCAGTAGAAGATCTTCCGTAAATATCAACCATTATATAAGATCCGTTGTTTAAAATGCTTTACGCGCAACATATCGGTTGCTTGTATAATCGTGCACGACTTTATGTGGCGGCTTGGATGATTTTGATATAGCGTCGAGTACATTAATTACTTCACGGCCGCATATTGGCGGATCTGTCATTGTTTGTGTGGGTAGCGTTGAATACCAAACTTTATAACCGCTAGTTGTTGCGTGGAGTGGTGCGACATACTTGATAAATTCAACAGGTGGAGCTAACCCGTACGAGTCAAAATAAACAATTCCACGCGGATCAATCGCGTATGATACCCAATGAGTACCAGGTCCGGAACGTTTGTCAAGATTAATAATACCTGTTTCTAGTTTGTTTGGTTGTTTCGGTAATTGATCTCGCATAAAAACACCTCTAAAGGCAGATATTTTTAATTTTTTAGCAGCATCAAGTAAATCAAAATTTGATGATGGAACGTTTAACGAAATGACCCTGGAAGCCTTAGGCCTCTCCCCCAACGAGATCCCGGTAATCTTAGACCGCGTCCCTTTTTTTTGTTATATCGTCCACCAGTAGCTTTTTCGAAAATTTTTTTACCCGCCGCTCCAGCAGCACCTAACGCAACTGCTTTTGCTACGGCTGGAGCAGCCGCAGCTAGTAATGCCGGAATGGCCGCAAGAAATGGGAATATACCACCCGTTTTAACCATGTCTTTGATGGCGCTCGGGGAGAGATGGAATTGAACTCCAGTTTTTGATTCTAGGGCTTTATTGAAATGTTTAATCTGATTATTTGTCAACGATAATTTGTTTGGACCACCACCAATCTGATCTCGTTTTAGTGATATTTTAGTTCCGCATTTGTTGGCGGTTTTTGATTGAAGCTTTCTTACCTGACCCGGGGTCAGAGTAACATTAACATGACCATACGACATTTTTATATAAAATATATTTTTCTAAATAACACGATTAAAGATTTTCCACCGGTGCATCAACGACCCTCATTCGACCACTGCCACCTTCAAGTAACATGGCTTTGTCGCTAAGTATGACCGCGATCGCTCTGTAGAAGCCGGGAACAACTGGTGGACCGGGTATATCAGGAGGAGGGTTAGTAACATGGGCTCGAAAGTGTATATCAACAACAGATTGTTTGGATAAATCAAGATGTTCTAGTGAAAAATAATAAATCGGATATAGACCTGTAAAATCTAGTTGTGATATTTGCAACCCGGTATCTATATTTTGATCACGTCCCATGAATGACATTAAACGATGATATGCGCGCGCTACATGATTTTGAACAAAATTTAGTTGTATATCCTCGGCTGGTTCTTGATGTCCATTTATCCGTAAGGAAACTTCATTAACTCCAAGGTTGTCAAATATCATATGTGAACGTTCTTGATTATTCGTCCGAGCATTATCTTGTAATGCAATAAAAATATGTCGTGGTGCAGAAACACCCTGTTGTGATGCTATATGCCATGTAAATAAACCATTAATATTGCTTTGAGCAGCATCTGTGGTTACTGTTAACCATGATAGCAATGATTTACCGCCTTGATCCATAAAAGATAGTAATTTTTGTTCCTCAGTAATAGATGGAGTCATTACTGGCATCCACAATGAAAGTTTTGATATATTTACTTTACCCTCGGCAACACCAGCACCTCGCCAGATTGCATCATTATCATCACCTTTTCTTACGAGCACAATTGTGTGTTTAGCTCCAAAGATGACTTTTCTAACATTTCTGCAAAATCCAAAGATGTGAGATAATGGAATTGCACACGAAAAATTTCTATCATTTCCCGACAGCGCCGCCCGGCGTGTTGCAAATCCCAGGTTGTAAGTCGCATTAACGCTTTTTATAATATCATAATCAGCACCTGGTCTGTCTGCGTGCTCAAAATCAGCCGTTTGTGGATCAACTGCAGTAGCTCGTGTTACTAGTACTTTGGTATACTGAACATGATCAGCGTTGTTGGTAATATCCTTAGCAAACATCATTGTTGGACCAGCTGATCTTGTAAAGTCGTCAGAATATCTCGCCAGACCAATTATTGTTGTAGCAACATCAACATCCTTCTGAACTGATTCAATATTTTTTCCATCAATCATGTATGTGGCGCTATCAAACAACGCCATGATCCCGTTGTTGACAAAACCAACACGTAAATTAGCAGCATATGCCGTATTAGCTACAACATTCGTTACAAGTCTACCTTCTACTTCAATAAACGCCTCAGCGGGCAAGAAATATCTACTTGTATCATGAACCTGTAATTCGATTCTCCCCCGCTGATTTGGTAGTCTTGCGTCATAGGAATAAAATTGATAATCACGTACAGATTCGTACTTAAGGACAGGTGCCTCCATATCAAATGCTGGGTCTGATTCGCGCCTGAACATTTTTATTATAGTTACCATTTTTCCAAATGATAATCATCGTCGACGAAGACCGCTTCCTGCTATTAAATTTGCTGTTATATTTTTTTCTGCTTCTTCAGATATCGCCGCTAGTTTTTGATTTGCAGCCTGATTTATTATTTTACTAACATCTGCAGGCATCACCTCAGTACTTGCCAGTTTCACCGGTGGTTGTTGTTTTCGTCGCAATAATCGTGATAATCTTTCTTTGATCGCCGAGAACGCCTTACCAGCAACATTGACAATTGCACCAGGAGCTTTATCACGAACAATATCAATAGCCTTCATCGATAATTGTTTTGCAACAGGTGCTACTTTGGGAGCTATCCTCGTGAATAATCCCCGAATGACATCACCAAGTCCATTTCCGTAAATTGCTTCATAGATTGGTAATCGTGAGTTTACCGCTCTAACCTGTGTGGGTTTACGATGATTATCATGCACAATCATCTTATTTTATTTACCATTTATCTAACAACTAGTCATCAACGAGCTCATCAATAAGTTCTCGGTAAACGCCAATATCCATGATACCACCTTGAAATAGTCGCCGACAAATATCAGCTGCTTCATTGGTTATTTCTGGTGAATTATTTCCAGCTCGTTTTCCTCCTATGAGAACTTCTAACCGTGACACATCATTGAGGATATTATCAGGACAAATAAAATTATTTCCCAGACCACTGCCAGTAGCTCCTTCTTCTTCTGATTTCTTAAATAGTCTTAAGGGTGATCTTTTCTTAAATAGTCTTGAGGGTGATACTTCTTCTTCTTCCTCACTTATTGTTCTGAGAGATTTTGGTTCTTTTTGTGCAAGATACATGTCTATTTTTCTGCGATAATCATTATATACCTCATCACTAGAGTAAACTCTATCTTTATTGTAATATATACGATATATCCATTTATACCAGATTTCAGGATCACTAATACGAGCGGAACTATGTTCAGGTCTTAAAAGTTCTTCTTTTTTATTAAAACTTTCTACTGCAAGTTTTGATAACGTATTAATATCCTCAATTTCTTTTATGAACTTGATACCCGCACTAGTAAATTTATTGCTCAGCATAATCATTCTTCCTTCTTCTGATTTTGTTGATTCACGATCTTTCATATCACCTATCTCAGCACGAAGTTGTCCAATTTCTTCAAGTATTTCCTCACCAACAGGTGGAGGCTGAGCCGCAGCTATTTTCCCGGCTATGCCAGTTGGAAGATCTCGTAAAATCTTCTTTGCCTGTTTAGTTCTTCTTGCTATTTTTTCAGCCTGAGCCGCAGTTTGTTTTGATACCGGAAGAAGATCTTCTTTGATGACAGTTGTAACTTGTTCAGTAGCTGCAGTGACGGGCTTAAACAGTTTTTTAGTGTCCTCTTCATACTCAACTTTTGCTTCTTGCTGCGCTTGTAGATTTTTTCTAAATGAGTCTCTGACAGGAAGAAATTTTTTAATTGTTTCTAATCGTTCTCGTGCTGTTCTTGCAGTATGAGATTCTGGATGTATCATTTTATTATAACATAATAATTTAATTAATATCAGCAGAAGAGGAGCAGCAGAGAGGGTACCTACCAACGTTGGTCGTCAAAAAAATAAACAAGAAATAAATAAACACGTAGAGTACTTTATTTTTTTCAGCTACTATTTCAAACTGAGGTTTTATTAGCACAATCGGTCATTGCAAAAATAAACATCTCAAGGAAAGTTCATTTGTAAAATCTGGACCTTTCTACGAGATGATTTATTTGTTTGTTTTTATTTATTTTGTCGGAATTCTATGGTCTGTTCACCCTCTCTGCTGCTTTTCAACAACTGAATGAACGTTCTCTCGTAGACCAGACTATATGCGGCTTGAGAGGCTCTGATGGGGACTTGACAATAGATGTTGGAATTTGATGATTCCCATTTCTTAGAGACTGTTAATCATTCACAGTTTCGTGCAACGTGAGGATACGACATAGTTGTTCACACCTGCAGGGCAACATCAAGGAAAATGTCATTCTAGCTTTGTTAGAGATGATGGTGTCACGGGATTGGAGAGAAGAAAAAAGTAGTTCCAACTTCGTTAGAGAGGATGGTGAAACGAGATAGGAATGTGGTTTTCCGACTTACAGGAAATGGCTGTACGAGTATGGCTCATTCTTCGGGAAAACCATAATATGTTTATAATAATAATAATAATAATAATAGCAGTAATAAGTATGTTTAATAGATCGAGAGTTATAAGAAAAAAATCTCTAGAAAAAATCCGAGTACCATGTTTTATTATCGATACAGAAAACAAAGTCACATTTTTAGCAAACACTTGTAGTACTTGGTAAAACAATACTAAACTCTCATTCAGTGATCTTCAATAACATACATTTAAAATTTAGAAAAAACATCTGTTTTATACAAATTGCTGTTTTATACACTTTTAAAACTAGCATTTGAAGGTAAATAACACACCACGCAGTTTGGATAACAAAAATTAGAACGAAATGCTTATTATCGAAAAATACTTGCAACTGCAATTGGCATGTAATGAAAATATGATTTATCGATTGTGATTGGTATGTATTGACGTAATAATATGGTTTATCGATTGGTTTACTATAATCAAGCGATCAATAATTGTAACGTTGTATAAAACGCACCATCCAAAAACAAGCGTAGACCCATCTCTGCTATTACACATTGCATCCGCAAATCAGTCTTCGCTATATGGTTTATGTCATACGTAAATGAACAGCGTAAACTTTGATCTGTCATCCAACTATGCGAAGGAAATTTAGATCTACACTTTCGCAGTTAGTTACATATTTTATGCTGGTTGATATGACACATCAGTAACTATGATGAGCTAATGGTGCGTTCATGGGGAAAAACGCTATCTTAGATAATTCGAAGGTTAATAGTTCAAGATAAGTAATTATATCGGAGAAATAAAATACAGAACAAGCTGCAACAATTTTACAATCTATCCAATTGCCATTCAAGTGAAAATAAAACAGTGAAAAAGACATTCATTAGTGGAATACGGCATTAATTCTTAAATAAGGTGTATCTTCTCAGCATAAATCTCCTTCAACCATCTGATTCAGTTTTCTACATAACATGCAAAAGGTTAGGCCAGATTTGTCACACACACACACACACAAGCGCATGCGCGCACCTCAAAGATTTTAAAAAGAACTTACTGAGAGGCGATTCATCGTATTTATTATTGATGCAGCCGTATACACACTCAACTGAGAACAGATATAAGGCCAATTTTGCAGTCCCATAATGCATCCGTAGATCTGGGTCTACGATGTTCACAGTTGTTTACTCGTGTTGTATAAATAAATACGTAATCATCAAGAAGTAGAACACGAAGAACTGCCTCCATAAGTTTAAGCTAGAGTCATACGATTAATTCGACAAACCCTTGTTAACTCGATATGTATTAATGCATACATTGCGGCACCATCAATTCTGAACTACAATACGAGAAGTAAAAATACAAATCACCTTTAAACATTTCATGATCAATTTACTGATAATTACAGCTCATATACATTTTTAATATGATTTCTCAGTTTCGTAATATCGCTTTCACGCAAGGCATCAGTCGAAAACTAAGCGAAAATATATAAATAAAAATGATTGTAAAAAAAAACTGTTTGAATGATCGACATTTGAGGAGATCCGGTATATGTACGTATGGAAATATGTAATAATTCAAACGAGGTTTTAATAACTGTCCCGCAGACAAATGTAAACAGCAATGTCAGAAGGACATGGTGCTAATTAAGCGCTTTGAATAGCGTATCACAAGTTCGGACAGAAAAGTGTCTGGTATCAAACTGGGCCATCTTTTAATGATGAATTACCTACTACTTTCTTCGCTAGTTCTAAATGAGCTGGACAATAAACAAAGTGAGTGTAATGAACGTTTAACTATTAGTTGCATGTATTAGGCACTGTAAACATTGATCTCTTTGTAAACAATTATTCTCGTGCAAATAATGAACTCAGACTAAAATGATCTTGAAAACCAAATGTTACTTCTTGTGACAGGGCATTAAAAATAAAACATTACACCATTAAAAAAACACATTATGTTGTGTGGTATCAATGTATAGGTCCCATAAGAGTTGATAAAAACCGGTGTTCATGTGTTTTCCTTCCATGAAATCGTTGCTCTTAACATCTTCTTCAGAAGTTATTATCATTGTCAACTAGAAACAGCTTTGGTAAACATAAGTGACAGTCAGGATGGCCACTGTAAAAAGCAATGTTCGATCATCGCTAATTACTCTAAACGCAACAACTGCATCGAAAACAGTAAAAGGATTAACATAACTTCTTTTGCTGTAATAATTATATACTAAAAGATCGGTATCTCATCATTAGTTTCAAGATCCTATCATGAATAGTACCTGAAAAAATAATCATTAAATCCAAATTTTAACCCAGTTCAATTGAGCGTAAATTATGATTCATCAGTAAACACTTCTGATATGAGAGAATAGTGCTAATCTATGCTATGAGAGTGTAGTGCTAATCTAAGCTATGAGAGTGTAGTGCTAATCTAAGCTATGAGAGTGTAGTGCTAATCTAAACTATGAGAGTGTAGTGCTAATCTAAGCTATGAGTGTAATGATAATCTACGCTATGAGAGAGTAGTGCTAATCTAAGCTATGAGAGTGTAGTGCTAATCTAATCTACAAAAGAGTATTGCTAATCTAATCTATGAGCGAGTAGTGCTAATCTAATCTATGAGCGAGTAGTGCTAATCAAAGCTATGAGAGTGTAGCGCTAATCAAAGCTATGAGAGTGTAGTGCTAATCAAAGCTATGAGAGTGTAGTGCTAATCAAAGCTATGAGAGTGTAGTGCTAATCTAAGCTATGAGAGTGTAGTGCTAAGCTATGAGAGTGTAGTGCTAATCTAAGCTGAGACCCTCACCAAGTTTAATAGTGATTCTAGATACGGTAGTATGCACATAGAATGCAAAAAGTCATGTGATCATGGACTACACACAAAAATTAACCGGAGCCGGTAAAATGTGAAACGTAGCTAACAGCCACTTCTTTTCATGGACAGGTCTGGTAAGAATAAAAATGCATACAACTGTCTACTTTACTAATTTTAGCAACAACAGTTATAATACCGAATTTGAGTCCAAGTTAGCAAAGCGTAGAGTGTAGTTGACAGCAATTTACTTTTATAATTAGCATATTGTACTCTTTAAGAGGCATCACTTCATCAATTTGCCTGACTGCAGGTATATCAGTGTGTGTGCACGATAAAATAAAGATAAAAAACCAATAGACGTGTGTGGTCTTGAAACGAAAACCAAATACATAACATAAGCCTGTACAATATGAAATGTAGGTCACATTGACCTTTTTCTATAAAGGTGTGGTACCGATAAAGATGCACACAATCGTCTTGTTTGATGAATCTAGTATGAATAGTACCTGAGAAGTAAACGTAAAACACAAAACTAAACCCAAGGCAATGAAGCGTAAAACAAGGTCACAGTGACCTACTTTTGTGACAAGTGTACACTCATCGAGATGCATTATCAATCCAAGTTTCATGAACATAGGTATAACAGCATATAAACAGTGGGCAAAACAACCTATATGGTCATGAGCTAAGCGCAGAAACCTAACATCTGAAACATTGGTCACGTTGATCATATTTTGTTGTAAGGCTGTGTCACTGTTGTTGTTGTTGTAGGGTTTAACGCCATTTTTCAGCACACGATAGGCTGTACATGGCGGCCAGTATTAATGGGCTGTGTCACTGATAGAAATAAATATACTCGTCTAATCCGATGATTCTAGTATGAGCACAAAATTAAACCAACGTCGGTACGGCGTGAAATATGGATCACGGTGTCCTACTTTTGCGACGAGGATATGTTACCCATCAAGATGCATCACCTCCCAAATTTCCTGAATATAGGCATACCAGTCATGTATACAGGGTGTAAAACACTTATGAGATCATGAGCTATATAAAAACAAAACTTCACTTAAGTCGGCAATATATGACATGTAGGTCACAGCGCCTTCATTTTGGTGTGCGGTGTGAAAGAAATACATGCAATCTTGTGGCGATTCTAGGATCTACAGAGCTTGAGAAGCAAACTTGAAATACAAAATTCTACCCAAGTCAGTGAAGCATGGGTCATAGTATCCTACTTTTGTAATGAGGTATAGTACTAGTCGACATGCATCCATTCCCCAAGACTTATGACTCCACGTATAAAAGTGTGTATAAACTGTGTAAAACGACTGAACTATATGCAGAAAACTTTAGCACGAGTGTTCGAATAATGTACATGCATTACAATGTTAACCCCATTAAAACCGCTCCCGATTTGGATAGGTGACATGAAACGAGCTCCACATGTGTGTGTGTGTGTGTGTGTGTGTGTGTGTGTTTTGTATATATGTTTGTCCGACCCTTTCACTTTTCACTTCTCAGTGTAACTTTATTTTAGTTTAGGTTTTTTGAGGCAAAAGAAGAGCTAAAAGCTAATATTAAGGCTTTGAATGGTTCAGATTTTTTCGGTGGGGGTGATATTCGAAATATTCGAAATCCTAAAATATGGGCTACATTATGTATTGTATACTCAAAGCCTCACATTCATTGTATTAGCCTTATTCCTGCTAATTACTATCGACATGGACTGAGTGACGCATGAAATGCACTAACTGAATGCGACATGTTCATTTGCCGACTCCTATACTACAGACTTGTAACTAATGCACGTTTCAGAGGGAGAACTGTATCAGCCAACGACTGATTACAACCGGTACGTTATAATACTAAACAAACCTGATATATAATATGTAATATAGACCGATAGGACTGACCAATCTATTTTCCTTTCAGTGGATTTTTCACAAGATACAACTGAAAAATAAGAATTTCGGTGCATGCATAATTGGTTTATGATTTCAAGGAATTATCTCGTTCACAGTCAGAATGCACAGTGTATGCACCTAATCATACGCCGTCATAAGTTAATAACTATGCTAATACAGCTTAAACAGACAAACCATTCTTGTCGGTATATATACTTATACATATATAAGCGTAGTGACTTGACGCTGGGCTACAACAACACTAACTTATACTACCACTACTGCTGCTGCTCTTAACAATACTGCTTCTACAGCTTCAGCTACTACTACTACGAACCATGCTGCAGCTGCTACATAGCGCATACTTTCTTGCTTTAAAGTGCTATTTTCAAAGAAGTTAGCAGGAATAGTGCACCATTTGCCTTTACTAAACTACTGCCGATTCTCCAAATATTAATGTGAACTACTCTCTGAAACTGCTAGATAGAACTCGCGGTACGAATTATGTTGAAGTATAGGAATCAATCTCGAAATGAGTGAACATAAAATAGAGCATGTATGGGTTTAACTGGCAAGAATTGGTTGATAAGGAAAGTAAAAGTTTTGTGAAAAGAATCTTTTGAGAGTTTTCCTTAGGTGTAACTGAAAAATTAGAGACAGTTTTCTATTGATGGAATTTCAGTCCTTGAACAGACTCCACTTTAGAAAATTCAGTATTGAAATTAGTCCGAGTTTCCTCTGACTCTTGCCGCGCCATTTTTGATATTTGGACATTGATGTTGGGGTGTATGCAGGGACATCATTTCAAATTATTATTTTATTTTTTTTTGGGGGGGGGGAGCAAAACTTGACGGGCTTGTTAATTTTCGTTTGTAAGTTACATCAATTTTACAGCACATGCAAATTCGGTGTCGGCATGGGTAGCTGCTTAGTAGCCGGCCTAGCAACTTTGAGCGACCTTTCACCGAGATATGCCTGCATGAAATCGATAGGAATACGATTTATTTCTCAGAAATTGCAAGCAGAGCATTTTTAGATCTGCTGACAGAAAAGTACATCGTTGCTGAAAGTAGACCTGGGTCTCGCTATTTGCATTCCGAATCACATGACTATACAAATCTCGCAACTACATGTCAATGACTCAGAGGTCATATAGTCACGTGAGAGCAACAATAACCCATTCCTAGTGGTACTGTAGGAAAACAAATCGAACATATGAATGAAAGTCACGCAATCTTTATAGAAAATGAAAGAACACAGGCTTCTTAAAATATTTATTTTGAAAACAACGACCGGAAATATATAAATGTTGAAGCAACTTGAAGTAAAACCAGATTCACTAAGCAGAGAGCACATATCAATGCGGTAGTCACGTGATACAAACAAAACCGTCGTTGATACGTGCTCTGTACTTGTTGAAAATTGTTTTCCTCACCCTGCTGAGATACCGACAGTTTTCTGATCGTTGTTCTCAGAATGTATATATGTTGGGAATGAAGTGTGCATTATATTTATTTACAAACATTAAGTGACTTCTATATAATATTTCCAAATCCTATGTACAGCAACTTTGGAAATTTGTTTATTACTGATGGCACAAGACTATATGATCTCTGATGGCATTTACATGTAGGTTGCGAGATCTGAACAGTCATGTGAATCGGAATGCAAATTTCAGCAACGATGTGCTTTCGTTTCGTCTGTCTTCAGATTAAAGACATGACGAATACTATGCTCGCGAATTCTGAGGAAACAATATCATAATCCATTCGATTTCATTCAGGTATATCTTGATGAAAGGTCGTTCAAGTTTGCTAGGCCGGCAAGTAAGTGGTTACCCTATACCTACTCCAAATGGTGTCGGAAATTTCTATTTTTCGAGAGGGAATGGACTCTGACCCTACACCCCAACATCAATGTCCCAATATCAAAAATGGGGTGGCACGGGTAGGAGGAAACTCGTACTATATTGATATTAGGACCTATTTTCTGTGGTACTGACTGAACAAATACATGTTTCAAACACATCTAGATCCAAAAACTGCCGTGGCTCATGTGGCTTTCTCTAGATAGAAGCTGTCATCAAGGATATGTCTATACTGATAACTATTGGTTTGATCTTGAACATTCAGAAAGTTATATTTTTTTAAAAAAAAATTAATATTGATATGTTTGCATAGGTTTACTATAGCAGCTGAATTAGTGCCTGAGTTGGTAAGTTACAAGCGCATTTGTGTGGCAAAATTAACACCCTACAGAAGTGTCCGTATTCATTAATACAACATAAAATCTGAACACGTTGAGAATATGTTGACATTTTTAGAAATATTAATACATGTAGTTAATATATTAAATTATCACTCAGTTATGGAATGTTATATTTTTGAGGTGACAACGTCTTAGTTACTAATTACATTCACGTTGTCTGCATGATATTTGGTGTAACGCAGTAAAGGTATCAAAATGCAAATTCTGCAACATCACATGGCTTTTAAAAATATTTACAAATTATGGTAACTTTGAATTACATACTGTAAATATAGCATACGATTTGTAAACATAATTCTTTTCATTTGCAACCTACTTAAAACAAACTATGATTAGTTAGGATATAAGGAAAAACAATTGATAATTATTACAAATGTAATAAATGTAATTTACATAAATCATACATTCACAATTCTATCACACACATTGTTTTCTTACTGCATGGTATTTCCTTCATTAGGCATGAAGGCAACCTGCGATGAATAGTTTTATGCCGAGGGTGATACAGGTAAAACGAGGTCACGTCAGTGATGAAGGTTAGTACTGTCCGTAGACACATATGATATTGCTGTAGTTATGTTTCCTTTTGCTGTAGTTATGTTTCATTTTGAAAGAATCTCATTGACTTCTTTACCAACAGATAAATCTTACAAAGATGTGGAAACTTCAAGGCAGTTTAAGCGTTATTTGAACTAAGCAGTATAATATTTAGAATTTTGGGATAGCTGATAATCGAGTCGCCGTCTGACACAAATTTGAATGAGTCACAATAATAACTAAGCTATCATTGTACATATAAACAATTCGTTTTGATTATGAAGACGTTTCTGCCTTGAAATATTTTGATTGTATTTTTTGTTCTAGCTTCACTAAAATGATACACGGATTTTGCTTGGTGGGTGGGGCTGGAGGTTTAAGATATTTTCATTATTCTTAACATGTAGTCTCTCTCGAAGTCTGTGGGGTTTATCACGACTGGACATTTTTCACCAAACCCCGTACTATTCTCAACAAACCTACTTTAACGACAGACTGCAGACGGCATCCTTGTGAACTGGGAGGCTAACATTCAAAGTTAAACAATAAAAGGCAGGTCCAGTTACGTTTACATACAACCTATAGTATTCGAGCTCACTGGGATATAAATTTGGCGTTTGTTTCATCGAACGACTGAGCTGATAAAACATGTTTTTCATACGCCACTTTACCCACGCCTGAATCAGGAGTTTTCGTTTAATTCCAACACGCCAGATGTGTTTGACATCATTGCTGCCAACGTATTACTGTAATCTTTATTCGACATCTTATTGTGTTTACCACCGTAGTTTTCCAGTCAAGACATAAGAATTAGTCACGAAGGTGCATGCCGTTGAATAGAAATGATTGTGTTTACTCTCCCACTTTGTAATCAGAATGATACTTGATTTCTTTAATTAAGAGTTTAATGTGGGTTTTTTTCCAGAGTTTATCGTAGTATAAACTGTCAGTAGCCGACTCACACACGAAATAATGCCTGGAGGGCGTTATGAGAGCTGTGTGAGACTGCAACTGAGAGTTTATTCCAAGATAAGCTCTGGAAAAAACATTAATCTCTTATAATTGTAATTCTTTATAAAAAAAATTATTTGTTATTGTTATTTTTTAAAAGATATTTCCAATCAGTTTTAGAGTCTTGATTAAGCGTATGAAGTCTTGTTGAGGGCGTAGCTATTTATAGAAATGGGGATTTTCCATTTGCAACGTGATTTTTACTTCAACATCAAACAAAATAATTCAATCAACTGCAGACGATCTAAAGTTTGAACATTCCACAGTATGGTCTTAATCTTTTATCTAAGCTGGCATATGGTTGTATGAGTAAAAGTTAAATATTCAGAGCAAAGTATGTGTTGTTTTAGGTTCACATACGAATGAATCTTGGATCTGATGCTCTTACAAGTTTATTGTCACTTGTCCGAATCGTATATTGCTAGACACGCGAGTAACCAATTTTCGCTTCTTTAAATCTATTTTTGTGTACATTAACATTTTAGGCTACCTAGAGGGGCTACTTGCAAATGTAATCGGTAAATGGTTATAGTGACCGGGTCCAATAGTGAAACAGTGCAAGACATCGATCATAACTGTTACGATGGTGAATAGTGGGATTTTTACCCCCACCCTACCCTCCATATAGTAACTATCAATTTCGGCGTCTTGCATAGTAGGTCTGTGAATCCAATTATTTTAATGTAAGTCTTTGACCCCCTCCTCCCAATCCCTATATCCATTTACCAATAGTTTTAAAGTCATTTGCAATGATCCACAGTGAAAGTGCTGTACAACATAGTCCCAATGTTTGCCTTGGCAGCTTTTGAGTTTCCCATCCTTTTTTTCAAACCTAATAGAAAAAATGAATTATTTAACTTCAGAAAAATTATAAATATTAGTTATTTGATTGTCAAATAAATTGATTAAATTTTCTAAATAAAATATACACCCACGGTTTTTATTTCGTTTTAAAATGAATGCATTGTGTATGCCTTCTGATTCAGTGTTTGCATTACTTTGCACGTGACACTATTTATAGAGATATAAAGTAGTTCTACTTAACGTTTATACAGATATAAACGCAACTGGTTCTGATCACATGGTTGTGTTCTGACTAATGAAAATATTTCCTACATTTATCAACTGATGTAACTGCAATTATAAAATAATAATCTTTAATGCTTTCGCTTATATGCTATCTCTATACCAAGATAAGTAATTTCTTAGTCAAGTTCATCACTAATTTTCACACAGAGCGTAATAAATGTTATGATAATCCTATTGAAGAAAATAAAATGGATGAATTGCCAAGCCCTTTTCTGGCCTTCTAAAAGTGCTTGACTACGTCCTCAAAAACTTACTAATCTTTGCAAGAAAGTTTCAGTTGTGAAAAACGTTTCTTGCTTAGTTAAAGACACAAACGTTGGAGACAAACTTAGTTTTCGTTCTCTCGGTGGAAAATAAAACATAGCTAGTCAAGAAAATTATTTGTTTAGCATTCATATATTTCAGAAACAAAAAAAAATGTTTTAAACTAATTAATTATATCTACGATTTCACCATGTCTGCAAACAACTGCACGAACAAACATGTGTTGGAACAAAGTAAAAGAGTATGGATAAGAACAAACAGAGGAACAAACAAAGGAAGAAATGAATGTTGATGAAAATGGACAAAAATGACCAAATATATGAATATACAAACAAATGAGAGTAAGCAATAGGAAGTGAAATACATTAGTTTTTCGTGTAAACGATCAGAATTACTTATGTTAATTTTGAATGAGTATTTAGTGTTTTTATTAATCAGAGCAATTAAGCAATTATATCAGCTTCTTCCCCTCCAGTTTATATAACAAACTTTGAACACAGGTGACAAGTCACTGATCTCACCGACTTAGAAGACTTGAGACAATAAACAATTCTTCATTATATTTAATCTGCATTATCCACTGTTTACCTTATTTGCCGTACCTGGTGACTATTTAATACAAATTGCAATTTGTACTAGTGATAAGACATTATCTGTGTGGGAATGTGACATAAACAGAGTTAGTTTATTGATGTTTATTTAAATTGGCAAGAAGAGAAATTCTTTGATGTACTTCGGACAGGCTGTCGTTTACATATAATCTTACTACTATAGCAAAACGCAAAAGCAAAAAGAAAAGTGCTCAGATTTGGAAGTATGTAATAGTGCAGTCTTCCATTTAGAAATGATGTATTGAAAGTCGACATTAGAAGACATTAACTCCAGTCGAAATAAGTAAGTATACTCTAAATAAAGAGTGGCACCAATACCGTCATGCTAAGGACGGTAACCCTACCAATCTTCAATGGCGTTGTGTCCGTGGGGTAGGAAGTCGCCATTCAGAATCCCAGTTAAAATACATATTTTCGTTTTCTAAACCAAACAAGAAATAGCCAGTTGTATGTGTTTAAAATGATACTATTCGTAATCTTTTAAGGAATATTTCACTTTCTAAAACTTTGAACAGACTTGACCTTTAGTCTGGAATTTAAGTTACTGAATCACACATTTTTGTTCTCTTCCGTCAGATCCGATTTGCTTTCTCTGCGATGTTCTCATCTGAGCAACCAGCAGATCGGTTCTTATGCTTGGCCTACGAACGTTTGGTGCTATGGCACCACAGGCGTCACTCATTTTCCGACGGATGGACACACCCTTTTTACCGCTCGAATTGGCACTTCCGCTCACGTATGTTGGATGAACGCGTCTATGCATCGACGGACTCATTTCTGTCGGTAGGTTAGCAATGTCAAATAAAGAGACGAATATCTCATCGATGTTAATATTTTTTTTCGCAGATGCTTCAATAAAACCGCAGTTACTTTGCCCTTCAATTAATTTCAAGGCTTCTGATTTGTCGATGACTCGTTCAGGTTCTTTGTCGCATTTATTACCAATTACCATAATTGGAATAGTTGGTAGTTTCCGTGAACTACTTTTACACTGAGCTTTGCACTCTAGAATTTGATGATGTAAACGAGACACTTCATCAAATGAATCACGGCTGTCTATGCTGTACACAAGGATGAACAAATCCCCTGAAAGAAGATTAATAATAATAATAATAATAATAATAATAATAATAATAATGCTTACAATGCAGGTTTATATTAGTATAGCTCGAAGACACTGACCTATTCAAACTGTCTCCCAAAACTGTATATACCCTGTTGATTTTACGTATTATAATATATTGCAATAAAAATTATTTCCAATGATAAAGGCGTAATTAACATGAATATTCTCTTGAGTTTATTCAAATTATGATAGATTTTGATTATTTAACTCTATTTACCAAAATTTATCAAAGCTGGATGAGAAATATCGTCCCTATATCGACGAAGAAACTAGATCTGCCAACCTGATGCAAGATTATTTAATTATTATGCGTTAATCTCGTGCACCTGTATACGACAATGATGATATAAGCTCGATAACCAAACTGGAGCAAAATCAGATCGAAATTCGGTCTCCAGGTTGATAACAAGCTCAACCAATCAAAATGCAAGGTTATCTCTTAAATATGTACAGAGCTTGCTCGTGATTCAACTCGCTCCATGTCTTGATGACGTAAGACTACCATATGTACTCGCTTATAAGATGTGTCAAACAGTAAACAATAAAGATCCTGTTCTACTGTAGTAGAATTTGGCTGCATATCGGGATCTATGGTATTTGTTCTACTGATTACTAGTAACACACTACACCAACCCAGACGCAGATGTCGATCTGTACATTTTGCAGTTGAACTCCTCTTATAAGCATGTACATATGATTTTAGAAGGATCCCCTCTAACTAGAAATGTAGTTGCTAAATTGTTGATAAGTTTATGTTTGTTTTGTGGGTTAACACAAGTTTTCAGTGCATGGTAGGCTATACATGGCGGCCAGTAATGTCTCGCGGAGGAAGAACCCGGGATTACCCCTTGGAAGAACCACTAACCACACGAGAAGCTACTGGCAAGCTTTCTCACATAGTCACACTTGTCTAGCAGAGACTCGAACCCCGCGGACAGAGGTGACATGTGGGAATATTTTTAAAGACGAGGCTTTAGTTTAGTCGGCCACCCAAGGCCCTGCGTTGATCAGCTCAGCCAGTCAGATGCAAAGATTATGTCATTAATACGAGTGGATCTCGCGTATAATTTTAATCCAATGAGTTTTATGCTATGAGTCTATTTATCAAGTGGGAAAGGCTAAGGGAGTAAACCCCGACAGAAAATCCGGAGATGGAGTCCCTAAGGCGGTATGACATTGACTTCAACGTCATTCCGGCAACTCCTGCGACGCCGTTGGTGCCAAGCTGTATCGGCATTCGTCGTTCCCTTGGGCACACCAGCTGCGTGGAGAGGGGGGATCTGCTGCATGGGCAACAGCTGATTCTCCATACCACCCTGCCCAGGCTTCATAGCTCCACTGGAGAGGACACTCCAGCGTCGTCGTACGGCGTCGGCACAACACGAGAAGTAGCAGTTTACCGGTTCTAAGCCAAAGCTCGATTGGCGTAGAGCTTGGCGCCAGGGGTTACTTCTGACGGTGGGAGAGATCATCAGGTCTCACTGGACAGCTACCGCCCGCCTCAAGCTGGGCAGCCCCCAGTCAGTAAGGTGCTGCCCGCCATGGCCTGCCTGCTTCACTGGGTGCGTGGAGCTTAGAGAACCATCTCGACAAGTGGGTCACAAAACTCTGCACCAGGAAAGACTAAAAGAAGAAATAAAAAGACTCCAACTCTTCGTTTTGCAACCTGGAACATCAGGACCATGTGTCCTGGATTGACCACTGACCTACAGCAGATCGACGATGCACGGAAGACTGCCGTCATTGACAGAGAACTCTCCCGACTGAACATCGACATTGCCTGCCTCCAGGAGACCCGACTGGCTGACAGCGGCACCATCCGGGAAGCCAATTACACATTCTTTTGGCAGGGGAAGCCCTTGGATGAACCTAGGCAGCATGGTGTAGGCTTTGCCGTCAAGAACACGCTAATCGCCTTCATTGAACCTCCATCATCAGGTACTGAGAGAATCCTTGCCCTCCGGCTGTCAACATCCTTAGGCCCGGTCAACATCTTCAGTGTGTACGCCCCAACCCTCTACTCCACCTACGATGAGAAAGACAAGTTTTATGAGGCTCTGGATCAGGCAATATCCAGTATCCCCAACAATGAAAGCCTTTACTTACTAGGAGACTTCAATGCTAGAGTGGGAGCTGACCATGAGGCCTGGTCCACCTGTCTCGGCTTTTATGGAAGGGGCAAGATCAACGAGAATGGTCAGCGACTGCTGGAGATGTGCTGCTCCCACAGCCTATGTGTGACAAACACTTTCTTCAAATGCAAGGAGATCCACCAGGTGTCGTGGAGACACCCACGTTCACGCCACTGGCACCAGCTAGACCTCGTCATCACCAGGCGTGCAGAACTGGCCAGTGTCCTCCTTACCCGCAGCTACCACAGTGCCGATTGTGACACGGACCATTCCCTCGTGGCCAGCAAGGTGCGAATATTACCCAAGAAGCTGCACCACGCCAAGAAGAAGGGTCACCCACGTATCAACACCTACTGTGCAAGCAACCCAGAGAAAACACAGCAGTTCATCAGCAAACTGAAGGAAGCCCTCACCAAAGTGACACCTGATGACACCATTGATTCCAAGTGGTCCCATATCCGTGACTCTGTGTACAAATCAGCCATCACAGCTTACGGGAAGAGGGAGCGAAAGAATGTCGACTGGTATGAGGCAAACTGGGAGGAGATGGAGCCCGTGACTGAGGCAAAGAGGAAAGCCCTTCTGGCATACAAGGCTGCACCTAGCCCCAGAACACTACAAGCCCTCAGGATTGCAAGGAATAACGCCCAGAAGACCGCCCGCCGCTGTGCCAACACCTACTGGTTGAACCTTTGCAACAGTATACAGACAGCTGCTGACACCGGGGATACAAGAGGAATGTATGAGGGTATCAAAAAAGCGACAGGCCCCCCCCCCCCAGCTACAAGACCGCCCCCTCAAGTCCAAGACGGGCGAAGTCATCACAGACCAGGGGAAACAACTGCAGCGATGGGTTGAGCACTATCTTGAGCTATATGCAACCCAAAACAATGTCACTGGAACTGCCCTGGACGCCATTCCAGACCTGCCTGTCATGGAGGAGCTAGACACACAGCCCACCCTGGAAGAGCTCGGAAAAGCCATCGATTGCCTTGCCTGTGGGAAGGCTCCTGGAAACGACGGCATTTCGCCTGAAGTCCTCAAGAGCGGAAAACCAGCACTGCTCCAGCCCCTACACACACTCCTCTGCCTTTGCTGGGAACAGGGATACATCCCACAGGACATGCGTGATGCCAACATCGTCACTTTGTACAAAAACAAAGGAGACCGTAGCGACTGCAACAATTATCGGGGCATCTCCCTCCTCAGCATCGTCGGAAAGGCCTTCGCCCGTGTTGCCTTGGCACGCTTGCAGATCCTAGCCTCCCGCGTCTACCCAGAATCCCAGTGTGGATTTCGAGCCGGCAGGTCAACTGTAGACATGATCTTCTCACTACGTCAGCTGCAGGAGAAGTGTCACGAGCAGCGGATGCCCCTCTACATTGCTTTCATAGACCTGACGAAGGCGTTTGACATGGTTAGTCGGAGTGGACTCTTCAGACTCCTGCAGAAGATCGGCTGCCCCCCACGTCTGCTTGCTGTCATTATGTCGTTCCACGAGAACATGCACAGCACAGTGTGCTTCAATGGCGCAACATCTGAAGCATTCCCAGTCGTTAGCGGAGTCAAACAAGGCTGTGTCCTTGCACCGACGCTTTTTGCCATCTTCTTCTCCATGCTTCTCCAGTACGCATTCAAGGACTGCAGCGAGGGAGTGTACATCCATACCAGGGCTGACGGCAAGCTGTTCAACATCGCCCGTCTCCGTGCTAAGACTAAAGTCACAGAGGTACTCATCCGTGAATTGCTCTTTGCCGACGATGCAGCCTTGACATCACACACGGAAGATGGACTTCAGCAGCTGGTATGCTGCCTCTCCCATGCATGTAAGGAATTTGGACTGACCATCAGTTTGAAGAAAACAAATGTCATGGCACAGGACACAGACTCCCCTCCCTCTGTCTCCATCGATGGGTACAATTTGGAAGTTGTCGAGAACTTCACATACCTCGGGTCTAACATCTCCAGCTCACTCTCCATTGATTCTGAGGTGGGCGGCAGGATTGCCAAGGCAGCAGCAGTGATGGCCAGACTTAACCAGAGGGTCTGGAACAACCCCAACCTCACAGAGAAGACCAAACTGCGTGTCTTCCAAGCGTGCGTGCTCAGCTCACTTCTCTACAGCAGCGAAACATGGACCACCTATGCAAGACACGAGAGGAAACTCGACAGCTTCCACCTGAGATGTCTGCGGCGCATTCTGCACATCCAGTGGCAGGACAAAGTACCCAACACAGAGGTTCTAGAACGCGCCAACAGCATGTTCTCCATACTCAGCGAGAGGCGCCTTCGCTGGCTCGGCCATGTCAAGAGAATGGACCCAGGTCGCATTCCCAAGGACCTGTTATATGGGGAGTTAGCAGAAGGTGCACGACCAACTGGACGACCACATCTGCGCTACAAAGATGTTTGCAAGAAGGATATGAAGACAGCAAACATCAATGTCAACGACTGGGAGAGCTGTGCAAACAACCGTTCCAGCTGGCGTCTAGCTGTCAGGCAGGGAGTTCAAAACGCAGAGGAAAAGAGAAGAATAAAGCAAGCTGAAAAGAGAGCTAAAAAGAAGGATAAGCAAAAGCGTACTTTGGAGCTATGCCATCGTCTCTCGTAGACGGACGGATGCCAAGAGGATTTATCAAGTTTGCTAAAAAATAATCCTATTCAAATACAAGCTCTAGAATAACAGAGAAACCTCTTTCTATCAGATGCACGCTCGCCTTATAAATATGCACAAGTCTCGCTGATCATAAAACCACATATAGGTGATATTAACCTATTTACTAAGCTTGATCAAAACTGGGTTAGAAATACGGTTTTTATGGAGTAAAAAGAACCCCAGCTAAACCCTTAATTAATATGCGTGGACCTCGCTGATGATAAAACGCATTATATTTATAGATGATATAAGTCTATGTTATCCTTATTGGATCCGAAATATAGCCTCGCGAGTAATTACAGGTTCAGCCACTATGAAATAAGATTACGACAACAAAGTCCTGCCAGATTTGATTACGACATCGAAGTCATGCCAAGTTTGATTATATAAACCTATATTCCAATAGTGACAAAAATCGGTTGCTAAAGATGGCTCTCAGATATGTAGCAAGCTCGCCTCATGATCGGATGCAAGATCACCTAATTAATGGGCGAGGGTCTCACTCATTAACGAACTTGACGCAGATATTGATGATGTAGCCCGTATTCTAAATCTGATCAAAGACGATTAGATATGTGGTCTCCAGGTGATAGCAAGTTCAGTAAATCAGATGCAGGCTCATGTCATTAATGGTGGATCTCACTAATTATCAAGCTCGTCCAAGATTTCCATTACATAAGCTGTATTCCAAGAGTGATCGAAATCAGATCAGAATATGGATTCCAGTCGAGTAACAAACTAAGCCAACCAGCTGCAAGATCATTAAACTAATATGCATGAACTCTGCTAGCTATCAAATTTCGTTCCAGATCATGATTATATAAGTTCAGCAAAAACTCGAATTATAACTATGGTCTACGAAGTAGTAAGTATAATGTTAAATCAGTCAAGTGAAGAATCACATAATTAATATGGTGGATCTCGTTCGTTAACGAATTCGTCCGAGATAATGATGCTATAAGCACATACACGTTTGATCAAAACTTGGCAGAACTATGGTCTCCAAACTGAAAACAAGCAACTGTTGACCAACAACAAACGACTCACACACAACGGACACCTTCCTTATACACGACGGACGCAGAGTAACACCATATGTTCCTTATTGGAATGGTGTGTCCAAGTGAGCTAACAACAACAAAAGAACAACAAAAACAACAACAACATAATAATAATAATAATAATAATAATAATAATAATAATAATAACAATGATAATAATAACATTGCCAGTGGGATGCGTGCAATCGAGGCTTTATATGCAAGACAAAAAGTTACAAATTCTTACAGATATCATAGCTAGCACTGGACTGGACTTTATAAGCAAGAAAGAATATTACAATTTCTTAAAACATCCTAGCCAAGGTTATACTGGACTTTTTATGCAAGAACGACCGTTACCAATTCTTAAAATCATCCTGTCCAAGGCAGGACTGAACTAAATGTGATAGAAAGAACATTCCAAATTCTTAAAAAAAATACCTGGTCAATGTTGAACTGGATTTTATATGCACGAAAGAATGTTACTCATTCTTAAAACAACCTGGACGAGGTTGTGCTGGACTTCAATTTATATCAAGTTAAGAACCGAAACTGAACATTGACACTCCACCTCCACAAATTGAAAGTAAAATGGCCCTAGATCTAACGCTGATCCCGTGGAGATGCCAGAGCTCGTCTTTATAATGACTTCTTCCGTGTTATACTAATATCCTGACCGTGACAAATTAATGTGGCATAATTGTCCTAAAGGTCGGGCTCAGGGAAGCAGGAGTTATTAACATGGTAGCACGAGAAAAACAATCATGCAAGCACAAGAAAATGTGCTGGATTTAAGAGACCAATGAAAAATGATGGTTAAAAATCCACCACTTTAAACGTTCACAGTCTGAGTTATTAAAAACAACAGTGTTTTTGACCATGGTTATTTACATTGATCTATAAGTGAACAAGATTCAGTTCAGACATGGAAGCAGTGGATAGCATAAAGACCACAGGAAATAGACCATGTCGAAGTAAATATACGCAGTAAAGAAACTTTTGATGGACTAAGTAGAATCTCTCAATAATGTCTGATTTTATTTGCATAAAGCAGTCCTTTAACTTTCATAGCCTATAATAGTCGTGTATTACTAGTAATACTTATCATTAATCGATTTAATAGTTGTCCGACATAAAGGCGTGGTTAGTGCCGAGGAAATCAGTACCCTGACCAAGGACACACAATGCAGCCGACGCTGACTATCTGAAACCACAACCTTTCGGTCTCTAGTCGAGGACTCTAACCAATGAGTCTTTAACGAAGGGAAAATAATGTTTCATTCCTCATTCTGTAAACTGATTGCATGTTTTAAAATTTCAAAAGGGAAAAACGAGAACCAATTAATTTTATTTTCCATTACCACCGTTGAATTCCCTGTGGATTTGTGTATAAAAAGACAAAACTATAACATTTCACAGCCTTACAAATCTGCCTGAACATGGCATGGAATCCGTTCCATTTAATCTCTAATTAGAAGTCACATTGAATTACGTTAAACCTATGTAAACCTTGAAAGCTCTGGCTAAGTATACTGAGAAAACGATATTCTAAATTAAACTTGCAACGAATAGTTATGCTTAGAACAAATGTCAATTACTTTGGAGCACATACTCTATTTGCCTAGCAACATTTAATTACACCCGGATCATAAGGTCTAATCTCAATGTATCAACATAAATCATGTTTCTTTTGTTACGTGGGATACGTTTCTTGATTTTACGACCAACCTGCGTGATTTGCTCGAGACATGCTATAACAGGACTAAACCGTGCATGTACACAAAATGAATGGTAACCAAGTCTTTTACTTAAATTAAATTTAAGATCAAGTTGGAATGTGCAATACAATTGTTTACGGCAAGCTTGAAGATTAAGGCTACACTATGCAAGATGGATTTCGGCATCTGGCCTCATTCTCACGAGGCCCTCTGTTGAGTTGATATAGCAATTTGCTATCAGATTTTATTTTCCACGCCAGTTTTTACTGCAAGATATATTGATAGATGCTTGCAATTTGAGAAATGTCCAGACGATTCTCGCATGACCTGAGAACCGTCAGTCATAGGTCATCCAATAGCCGTTATAAATTGTTACCTGTTTAGGCTAGAATAAACAATAACACAAGAAAGAATGAAAACAACAAGCTTTGAAAATTTTAACAAATTATTTATTTCCCTGGGAAAAAAAACTAAAAATAAAATTAAGAACTTAGTTTTAAGAATCAAATCCAAAACTAATCCAAGATCAATCCACGAATAAAATGTTAAAAGTCCTAATAGTGAAATGTTCTAATGAATTAAAGTTCTAGTCCCGACGAAGAATCCAAGACGTTTGCCGTATCCTGTACTGTGTTGAAGTCTGCAGTTCCTTGTAGAAACACAAGAAATAATCCGGTGTTTGAATTAATGAAATTTCTTTGTTCAAGAATTCTGCACGAGTACTCAAAATATTTCCAGAGAAATGAACTAATCTGTTAGAATCCAAATAATTCAAACAAACATTAAAATGTAATTCCCAAAAGGACACAACAAAAGAAACAACTTTACGTCTCAGTGTTTAGAGGCCCGACTGATCTCTCTCTCTCTCTCTCTCACTCTCTCACTCTCTCTCTCTCTCTCTCTCTCTCTCTCTCTCTCTCAGCAATAATTTAAAACCTGAATATCGCACAAAACAGACCTCCGGATAAGGGTCACGTGATCATGTTTACATCGCGTATTTTCAGCATGGCCCTGATAAGAACCAATAATTTTGCTCAAAGAATAAAATGAAAAAGTGTTTTACTTCAATAAAGCTATTTACAAGCACTGGGTTACGTGTTCAACACAGCCTCGATCTCACTCTTATTATTCCTACAATAAAAATAAATTTATTAAAATAAAACTTGTTTACGTGATTGTTACTATTCTTGAATTAAGTCCTGGAACCAGGTCAGCTTTATGTCTTTGCAAAACTAAACAGTCAAAGTCAAACTATTTTCTGGAAAAAGTATGAGTTCCTAGTTAACAGAACTACAAGTGCTTTCATGTCACGCTTGCAGACATCCTTGAAGTGGAGATGTGGCCGTCCGATCTACCATTTGCCAGAGGAAAGTTTAGAATAAAGAATGTCTTTGGGATCCTTCCGTCATCCACCCGACGTACATGGCCCAGCCATCTGATGCGACGTTCGCGGAGGAGTGTGACAATGCTGGGAATCTTGTTGACACGTTCAAGCACCTCGTTGTTTGTTAGTCGATCGCTCCAGGTGATCCCGAGTAGGCGTCGGAGGCATCGCGTGTGGAACGCGCTTAGTCTTTTCTCTTGTGATGCGTACAGAGTCCAGGTTTCACTGGCGTACAAGAGAGTGCTTAGCACGCAGGCACGGTACACGGAGATCTTAGTGTTCAGGGTCAGCATGCTGTTGTTCCACACTCTCTGCGACAACCTGGAGAGAGTCGTTGATGCATTTCCAATCCGCCTGTTGAGCTCAGAATCGACGAGAGGTTGTTGGTAATGGTAGAGCCGAGGTACGTGAACTGACTGACTACCTCAAGTTCGTAGTCGTTGATGATGATGCTTGGGGGGTATGCGTCCTGAGCCATCACGTTTGTTTTCTTTACGCTATTGGTCAGCCAAACGCATCATATGCTTTAGCAAAGCGGTCCATCAAGTGCTGTAGCTCAGCTTCTGTGTGAGTGTCTAGGGCAACATCGTCTGCGAAGAGCATGTGCCTGATGAATGCTTCACGCACTTTGCTCTTTGCCTTCATTCGTGCCAGGTTGACCAGTCTGCCGTCTGCTCGCGTGTGCAGGTAGATCCCTTCTGTGGACGCCCCAAAGGCGTACTTGAGCAGGACAGCTAAGAAGCTGCCTAAGAGTGTGGGGGCAAGGACGCAGCCCTGTTTCACTCCGCTGCGGATGTCAAAGGGGTCGGACGTTGAGCCATTTTACTGCACTGTGCCATTCATGTCATCGCGGAAGGACTGGATCATGCTTAGCAGCTTTGGATGTCATCCAGTCTTCGCCAGGATTGTAAAGAGTCCGTCTCTGCTGACCAGATCGAACGCCTTGGTGAGGTCTATAACTGTCAGGAAGAGGGTTCTGTGTTGTTCTCTTCATTTCTCCTGCAGTTGCCTGACGGAGAAGATCATGTCGAGTGTGGACCTCTCTGCGCACAACCCGCACTGCGACTCAGGATATACT
Source organism: Sinohyriopsis cumingii (assembly GCA_028554795.2). NCBI lineage: Eukaryota > Metazoa > Mollusca > Bivalvia > Unionida > Unionidae > Sinohyriopsis > Sinohyriopsis cumingii. The sequence continues at coordinate 49,129,825 of CM068826.1, read as the reverse complement.
CTGTCAGCAAGCGTCTGCAGTCTGCTTAGGATGACGCGTGCGAAAACTTTACCCACGATGCTGAAAAGGAATATGCTCCTGTAGTTGTTGAAGTCGCTTCTGTCGCCCTTATTTTTGTACAGGAATTCCATATTGGCGTCTCTCGTGTCCTGAGGCGCTGCACCCTCATCCCAGCACTGGCAGAGGAGGTGTATGAGCAGCACGCTACAGCCACACTTGATGATTTGATGACTTCTGCTGAGATGCCATCCTTCCCTGGGGCTTTACCTAAGGACAGTTTCTCTAAGGCCTACTTTGATTTGGCTACAGTAAGACTCAAAACATTATGAAAATAAGCATTAAGACTGATGTCATGTTGAATATAAGCATTAAGACCGATGCAATGTATGATAAAAAGCATTAGGACTGATGTCATGTATGAAAATAAGCATTAGGACTGGTGCAATGAATGAAATTAAGCAAATTACTGGTGCATTGTATACAAAAAGAAACACTAAAATGGAGTAATTTATAAAATTAAGCATTAAGACTGGTGCAATATATGAAAATAAGCATTAAGACTGATTCCATATTGAAAAAGAGCATTACGGCTGATGGCATATTGAAAATAAGCATTAAGGCTGATGCCATGTTCAAAATAATCATTAAGACTGATTCCAGATTGAAAATAAGCATTAAGACTGATGTAATGTTGAAAAAAAGCATTAAGACTGATGTCGTGTATGAAGATAAGATTAAGACTGATGTCATGTTGAAATAAAGCATTAAGACTGATGTCATGTATGAAGATAAGCATTAAGACTGATGTCATGTTGAAAATAAGCATTAAAACTGATGTCATGTTTAAAATAAGCTTTAAGACTGATGTCGTGTATGAAAATAAGCATTAAGACTGATGTCGTGTATGAAGATAAGCATTAAGACTGATGTCATGTAGAAAATAAACGTCAAGGCTAATGCCATATTGAAAATAAACATCAAGGCTGTTGCAATATTGAAAATAACCATTAAGACTGATGCAGTGCTGGAAATAAGTATTAAGTTTGATGTCATGTTCAAAATAAACATTAGGACTGATTCCATTATGAAAAACGAGCTAACTATATACATAATATGATTTTCATTTCATCCAGTGATGTGTGCTTTTGCATCTTGCGTGGTTTTGATACGTCTATGATACTTTCATGTAATTTAACTTCAATTTATTTACATACGGCATTAGTGAAAGAACCCGCTGTCGAAAGCAGACAGCTTGTTAAAATGGATGTTCCCATCTACTCGCGAAATGAGATTGAACACGTTTGATCGGCGCGTCCGTTAAGTCGTTCATTCACTGTCCTAGAAACATACCGTCTTCGAGTGAACCCTTGCTTCTCGTTTAAAAATCACCGCGGAGGATTGACAAAACAGTTTCTGATCGTTAAAATATTATGGAAAACTTATTATTTTGCGGTACGACTCCTCAACCTTAGGCTTAAATAAACAGAACGCTCGTAAAAAGAGTTAATGATTAAATTGAATGGTTCGGAAGTGCAATTCAGCCTAGCATTACCAGCCATACTAAGACATACTTGGAAAGCTGAAATGCAAAAGACAGACCATTTTGTCCATAATATAAATACCCACATGTCTAACTTGAAAACAACACGTGAAGCGGAAAAAAGAGGTGGCTAGTAAAAACAACGGAACATTGTATACTTTGGACTTATGATAGGACTTTAAGGAGTATTCTGAGTTTAAATCACAATACTATAAGTGTCTTTTAAAGTTTAACTTTTGTATTCTTGGCAAATAAATTGCTTGTTGAATTTGACTAAATGGTTGGATTCACTTCTTTTCTGTTACATGGTTTAAGACCATAGAGTTGTAGCAATATATATCGTCGCATTTTCTGATTGTTTCTTTGTAATCATCTGCATCTAAACGATGCTTTGCAATTAGCATCTTAGTTTTCTTTCTGATTCCGATCCAAATTAGATTTGGAACACTACAGGTGCTCGCACTGTATTTGACAATCTAACTTCCTACCAAACTAACTGAGGGCCTACTTGCTACGCACACATGATAAAAAAAATCATGACACTTAGTTCTGTTATTTTCATATATCTTGTTGTATATATGCAACACTTTCTTAGTACAGCTGAAACTGAACATTTAGATCTAAATTTTGAAATCGGTTGTAATGTTTGGACATACAATTATTCCATAACAATCGCACTACGAGATATTTTAACTTATCAACTTTAGTAATATCTTTAATTCATGCTGTTCATGTATACTGTTGTAATTCAATGATGTAAAGTGACTCAATGTTATAATCTCACTATTACAAATTAACAAGAAAATGACACAGGTAACATTTGATTAACTAAGTTCAGTATGATCGTGTAAGCAATCGTCTCAGTATACCAAGCACTTGTCCACTTTCTTTTTACTCAGCAATAATATACTGTTATTGATAAGCATTTTCATGAAAATTACTTATCTGTGTGAAAACCATGATAATCAGTATACACATTTATGATATTTCACATTTCACAGGTTGCCCGGTAAATGTCCGGCACGTACAGAGAGGGAGCAAAGGTATTCAGTGTTCTTTAGACATCCACACAGATAGTGAAATGGAGAACAAAATAGACAGTTTTGATGAACCGGACACAGACCCTGATAATGATGTTCTTGATATTGATGATTAGTGTTCCATGATAAGGGAGTCCGATGATTCAAGTTACACACCAGATGAGAGTGACCCTATGGATTCCAGCTTCAACTCAGATACCTCTGGAAAAGGGTAATGTAAATTGCATGACTTCAACTTGTATGCAATCATTACTGATTTGATGGTGCTACCAAATTCTTAATATTAATATGTATGGCCTCTACAATTCCGTTGTTTTTTACACATACTAAACCGGTTATCAGCACGACATAACAATTACTAAATAACAGATTTCTTGGATGCTTAAAAACATCTTTGTTGTTCAAGTTCTAAAAACGTGCCTCTATTGCATTTTCATTTTCCTTCGAGTTCAGAACAACCATCTACCAACCTTATGTTTGAGAGAAAGTGTATTGTGTTTGAGGAACAGCTGTTGTCATTATTCTGGACTTGTCGATACTGCCATAGACCAGCAAAAGGGACAGTGATCCACACATTTGGCACTTTAATTACAGTTACACAGGAATGCCACCTGTGTAGCAAGTCATACACTTGGAACAGCCTGCCCGACCTTGGAGACATGCCAGCCGGTAACATTATCTTGTCAGGAGCCATCGTTTTTGAAGGCGCAACTCCAACAAAGGTTTTTCGAGTTATGCAACGCATAAGTATCCCAGTGGTGCACTTATCCACATTCATGAGCCACCGGCAAGTGCTTCTCACACCTACTATCGATAAAGTATGGAAGGCGCATCAGGGTAGGGTCTTTGTAGAGTTACAGAGTCTTCGTCTGTCAATTGCTATTGCTGGGGATGGTAAATGTGATAGTCCAGGTCACAGTGCAAAGTTTGGAGCCAATATTGTGCTAGAGGTTAATTTGGGTCAAGTCCTAGATATTGAGCTGGTGCATGTAATTTCTGTGCTTCTTTACCAGAGTGAAATTAAGATATTTATATAACAGAATAGTCTGAGAAATGTTTTAAATTTGCCACATTACAAATTGTTTGTACTTGAAAATATTCATAAATGTTACGCATGCACAAAAATGAGCAAAACATCTGATAAATACACTTAAGATTTGTATTAGTGGCATTATAGGAAACAGTGTTATTTGCTCAAAATTTGTGTTTTAGAGCAATGAAGTGAAGAGCAGCTACCACATGGAGAAAGAAGGACTTCCTAGAGCTATCAAGAAGCTATCATGGTGTAGAGGTGGACACAAATATTACAGACAGGCATGTCAAGATACAGAAATGGATCAGAGAGAATATGACTGCCACACACTATTTTGATGTGTGGCGTGTTGCAAAAGGTATGTATGTATGTATGTATGTATGTATGTATGTATGTATGTATGTATGTATGTATGTATGTATGCATGTATGTATGAAAAATAGTAATACATTTTCGAAACTGTCACTGAATTGCACAGATTGAAAAAAATGTATTCTAATATTTACTACACTGAATGATACCATTTTGATGCAACTCGTATACAAGCATATATGGTAATAAAATCATTGCATGTTTAAAGTTATATTACTTAAGTTGGGAAGTGAACAATCACTAGGAATACAATCAGAAAAAGGGAGAAAATAACTGTCTTTAATCGTTTTATTCCCAGGTGTGAAGAAGAAACTAGAACACATTGCCAGAGAAAGGCAATGTGGGTATGTGAGGAAATGGATTCTGACTACTTCAAATCACCTCTACTGGTGTGCAGCTTCAACCGAACCTGGAAATGATGACCTACGTTTTGCCAAGTGGCATTTTGTAGCTAATCATGTCCAGAACAGATAAACACATGAAAATAGTCTGTTTCCATGCTGTCTGCATGACTGTCTACCTGAGGACAATGCACGTTACAAATGGTTGCAATCCGGTAAGAATTACATTTCATATTAAACTTGATAACCTACAATATAATTTAAAGGATATGTTTGTTCTTTAAAAGCTCACACAAGTCATCTGTTAGTAAACTGTAAAGATTCTCATAATTCAAATTACACGTCTATTTAGTAAACTGTAAAGATTCTCATAATTCAAATTACATGTTTTGTACTTATAAAAAAGATCTTAATTAGTAGATATTTTCAGGAATATTTTTTTATTCCTTCTAAAGTCAGAAAGTTTACAAATTGGTATCTGTTTTGTTATGATTGATCAAACTACAACAGAATATTAATCTCTGTTCAGGAACCAAGGTTTGTGTGAAGACTGAAGACGTTGTACTGAGTAAGAACCTGGTGAATGACATCCAAAAGTTATCACCCATCCACCAGACATCAAATTTAGAAGCATTCTGTAGTGTTGTTAACTATTTCGCTCCATAAATGTTGGCTTTTTAGTATTGCGGAATGAGAAGCAGGTACAGTATGTACAGCCTACGAAAATTCATCTTAACAATGACTAATTTCATAGTTGGCAACAATTCAGAATTAAAAAAAAGTTTGATGAGATGTGTAATATCCTCTACAATTGCTTCCGTAAAAATATATTCACAAGCAAAAGCCATAAACTGCTTTGAACTAGTCAAACACAGACTTTCGTCTTTTATTTTATATAAATATAAAGTACCACATAATGTTGGAATACAAAAACTGCATTTTTCGTATTTTAAAGATTTGTTTCTTTTTAACATTAGACTGCACTTATCGGCACTCCATTTCAATGAAAATTTAAACAGAACACAGGCAATGACGAGCTCAGGAACCAGCCGATACCAGATTTCATTTCCAAAGTACACAAAAGGAGAGTACATTGTAAAAGGGGGGCCCCGAGTGGCCGAGTGGTCTAAAGCGCTCTCCGTTACGGATCACTGTCATCTCACCTCTGTCTCAGTGTGTTCGACTCTCGGATTCGGCCAATGTGCGTATGTGAGAAAGCTTGCCAGTAACTTCTCGTGGGTCGGTGGTTCTTTCCGGGGATTTCCCGGGTTCTTCCTCCACCATTAATACTGGCCGCCATGTATAACCTATCGTGTGCTGAAAAATGGCGTTAAACCCCACACCACCAACAACAACAACATTGTAAAAGAAGTCAAGGAAGACTGCATATACAGTATATACCCACATATAATACATCACATTGATGCAGATTTATGTTTGTAGCACATTTAAAATCATATATTGTGACAAAATAATTATTCATTGAAATACGATTTATATGTATGTTAAATGAATACTATTTAAATTTTCTATCTAGTTCCATTAATTACTTTTGGTAAATCATCAGTGTGAATATAGGCAGCGGATAAAATTCTTCTGAGTTTCTTAAATTACTAGGGGGAAAAAAAATATTTCAGAATATGTTGAAGAGCTGATGGCAGCACTAGAGGATATGGTCAAGAAGTCAGAGTCTGTTGATAGACAGTTACCGCCATCTTTATGCAGCCGATTCCTGAGGCCAGACAAGTCGAATGCTGTCCAGGCTGATAAATCTCGATTCGCAAGATAAGTACAAGGCGTAGAAACCTGTATAGTTACCATTTCAGTTGGAAAATTCCACCTGATTGCATCTGCTGAAGGCAAAGCAAATCAGATTTCACGGATCCTAACCAAAACAAAGTCGATACGGATTCATTTTTGTAGCACATATTCAAAATCATACATCATGACAAAATTATTATTCACTCTACTACAAATTAAATTTATGTTATAAAATGAATGCTATTTAAATCTTGTCTCCAATTATCTTAATTATTTTTAGTAAATTATTTGTGGGGATATAGGAAGTGGATGTAATTTTTGTTAGCTTCTTAAAGTACGGTTGGGGGGGGGGGGGATTCCTTCTTTAAGACTACGTTGAAGAGTTGTTGGCAGCACTGGAGGATATCGTCTGTTGATAGTTACCGCCATCTCTATGCAGCCAATTCCAAAGGCCAGGTAAGTCGAATGCTGTCCAGTCTTATACATCCCGTTTGTACGCAAAGTACAATTTCTTGAAATGAGTGTAGCTAAAACTTTCACTCGGGAAGTTCCACCTGATCGCATACACTCAAAATGATGGCAAAGCAGCTTGATTTCATTTATTTTAATCAAAACAAAGTTCTGGATTTTAATGAAAATAAAGTTGGTGAAGATTTATATTTGTAGCACATATTCAGAATCATATATTGTAACAAAATATTACACATTCTAGTACTATTTATGTTTGTTAAAATGAATACCATGTTAACTTTTATTACTATTTACAAATGTTTGATATAACAATTTCAGCGTGCATATAAGCAGTGGGTGAAATTCTTCTTTCTTGCATTATGGTGGGAAATATTTATTCTTTCAGAATATGTTGAAAAGTTGATGGCAGCACTGGAGGAAATGGTCAGTAAACCAGCAAGTTGATAGTTACCACCATCTCTATGCAGCTAATCCCTGAGGCTAGACAAGTCGACGGCTATCCAGTCTCTCACATCACGATTTGCAACATAACTGCAAGTGCTTGAAACCTGTGTAGTTACCACCTTCACTTGGGAACTTCTGCCTGGTTGCATCTACTGCACAGGATGGCAAAGCAACTCGGATTTCATGGCCAAGATATCCCCAGCACCATTTTACCAGCTGCCTATATGCAGTGTATCTATTACGACTGAAAATAGAATATGCAACATATTTTAGACTTTAATAAAGTTATATTATGTCATCTATTCTGGTTTTAACTTATTTAAGTTTTCTGAGTTAAGACCTTTAGCATAAAATTAGACTTTACCACGACCAATGGTAGGAAGCAAAATGAATCTAAAGTGAATAGGAACAGACAGCAATATGTTTTAAATGTCATAGTGCAGAGTCTGTTCAAGAAATGAAAGTATTGTTCTATTGAAGTTACAGAGTTTTTCATGATAATTTCCAGTACAACAGACAAATGATGCTAGCAAGGTTTATTCTTGAAAGGTTTGGATGAAAATTCCACATAATAAAAATGTCACATTTTCTCAATGAAGGAGGGATTTCATGAATTTATGAGTGACTTTGTTTTATTTTTATGTGTATACAGCAATCACTTTTCCCAAAAGGGACATGATATTGGAACAATAATTATTGTGAGAACATTTTGCCTACAGTTGTTTACGTACTCTGACAGATTTTCCTCACGATTTCCATACTGCTGTCTGTAGGCATAGTATGCTGTTTCCAGGACATGTTCATCCAAGAAAACTGTCTGAAATCCAGGATGATCGATGATTCAATCCACATTGAGCTCCTCGGACTTATCCAAAATCACAGTGATCTCTTTACAGCATCTACACTCTTCAACTGTTTCTTTACTGCTGAAATTTCCACACGTACACCTGAATAAATCAATATACGTGGTAAATACGCTCTATCATAATTATTGTGCTAAACAGCAAACTTGTAGCTCTTGCTTTATCATGGTAAGACTTTTGTTGTACCTTTTGTACCACAATACTGAAATGCACATTTCATCAGAAATATATTATTCTCATTTTTAGTTTCCCCCATAAACCTTTATGCATTATTTGCCACTAGTACTGTGCACCTTAACCGACATGAAAAAAAATATGCTGGCTAAGCATCTATCCATGGAGGATAGAAAAATGTATACCCATTAACTGGATTAAAAGGTATATTCGGGGTCTGTATTTCATCATGGTTTAAAAGAACAAACTTGAGTCATAAAATTAATAAAGCATTTATTTCTACGCCTCTCATAGTCCGAGTTAAAATGTAACACCACTAGTTACTGATGAACCAAGCTAAATGAAAATCGTCTCTGAAGACATCCAACAAGCTTTTGCTCAAATTTGTTTTCTTCACTTTTCATTATGAAATTTAAGTAACATTAGCGAAAAAATAATAAGATTAGTAATAATTGTAATAGTGATAATAGTAATTACCAGAATGTAGAACCCAAGCGCTGCTCAGCTTGATCATGCACTATGTTCTCTTCAGGGCCTTGATCCTCGTCTCGTTCGGGCTGAAACTGATACGGCCTCACTTCATAGCGAGCATAATCTTCTTCAGATTCATGGTGTTGGCCATCTTCAAAGGGTTCACCTTTTCAAACGACGACGATCAGGATGACAAATTTGCCGTAAATTCGCTAGTGTCGTCAATATCAGTCATTATCATCACGTACGCTAAACTTAAGCGACTTCCCGACTGTGCGTCACTTCCGGAAATCCGATTTTTCACCGGAAGTGTATAAATATTTCCAGAGCGTTTTCCGTAAAACATCAATGGATGCTCAAATAATCTTAATTTTCTCCTCACTGAGTTAAAACCTACATCTAAAATGCACATTTCTGAGTTATTTAGCGAAAATTGAACATTATGATATATAATGGGTATTTGACTCTAGTAGACCTTTAAGTATTTCCTCAATGGCGAAGAATTATTCAAATGTGTTACGAAAAGCGACATCTTTCAACCATGTACAGTCAGTCACGTAAGAAAAAATAATGTCTGCACAAATATTATCCTGTATACAAATGGACTGTTACATGCTTACATAGCCGGATTTATGGCAACGTGAGAAAATAGAAAATATTAATCCGCCTTAAAATTTTCAGTATCATTCCTGAAATTAATGAAAGGTCGAGGTTGTACGATTGATTTCATGATTCCGATGTATCGTCACGTAGTATGCCGTCAATGTACAGTTTTCTTAACAACGACAATGGCCTTCATTTGAGAAAACAATCCCATTCCTACATACTTGGCATATCAGCATCATCAGCAAAATTATAAAATATGCCAGTACCAATGGGTCGATAGAACAACGCTGTAACTGACATTATGGATTACGAGTCCTACGCTCAACGTAAAGAGCCAGTGTGGCTCCCTTAATTACACTGAATACATACTTATTTGACATACACACATACACACACAGAGATATATATAAAGGGGAATTTTCGTGCAGTTGACTGTGTAATACGCTAAAGTACGCCAAAATAAATGCATATTTAACGGAATAATTTATATATGTGAACACAATGCTGGGATACTATCCGTTGTTAATTGAAGTGACACCGGGAGTTTGTTTGTTCATTACTTAACGTTACCATTTGCACTAGTCGCACTAGACCGCCATTTGCATTCTGGGTCCATATAAATATTGATTTCGCGTTAAATTACCTTTAAGTGTGTTTCGTTATTTTTCTAAAAGCCATTTCCGAGACAGTTACTTTTGATCATCCAAAATGCAAAAGATAGTTTGTTTATATCTATTTGTTTCCTTGTTGTTGATTTTACATATTGAACCATGTTGTCGACCTATACAGATGTAACTATTCTATTTCTGAAAGGGGTTTCGGTGACCAAGTAGTCTGTGGCTCGGGTGGCCAAGTGGTTTGAGGTACATACCTTTACAGATCACACATCTCACCTCTATCCGCGAGAGTTTGAGTCCTGGCTCGAGCTAAGTAGGCATGGAAAAAAAAAATCTTATGGGTCAGGGATGTTCCAACATTTTTTCTTCACCAAATATACTTGGATATACACCATCTATAGCTTATCATGTTCTAAACAATGGCATTTAAACCCACAAATCAAACCAAGCAAATCTATTTCTGCAAACCTTACTTTTCCTCGTGCTATATTTTCACTGAGCCTGCAGGTGGGTCTCATCCGCGAAATTAAAAAGCCGTAAAAATCCAAAAGTAATATCAGAAATATTAGGGGGAATAAAATATCGTGGTTGAAAGCCTTACTCAGCGTGTCAATACGTACGTATGTATGTATGTATGTATGTATGTATGTATGTATGTATGTATGTATATGTATGTATGTATGTATGTATGTAATCTTACCTGTAATAAACGATAGCCTTCGCATCGCAGGAAAGGGGTGGTTTCCGGAGGTGTCGAGGATGTCCAATCTGTACGCTTCCCCCTTTATACGGTAAACTTTTCTGTGAAAGTCCTCAATTGTTGGAGTATAATTCTCCTCATATTTACCACTCAAGAATCTAGAAACAATTGACGTCTTTCCAACTTTACTCGAGCCAAGAATTACAAGTCTGTGACAATTTTCAGTTGGTGCGTTGTCGCCTAGCTCTATGAGAGCCATTTTAGGACTGGGCGTTGGCTGATTCCAACACAGGCACAGTCTAAAGTCAGCTTCCTTTACAGTATCCGTGAAGGTGACACCCCAGGGCCGGCTACAAAAAGTCATGATTCATAAATTATATGATCATCACACATTTAAAACCAACTCAAACTTTCCTTTAGTAGCGACTTTATATGCATTAAAGATTTTTTCTCAAACTGTTTCTTCTTTACTCAAAAACAAAACATTAATTAATTGTATTCTCATTTGTTGCATACAATAGTAAGTTCCTCAGCGACAATAATATATTGCCGCAATGAAAATAATACCAACCGTAGAAACAGCCGCCTAAACGCGTGTACCAACAAATATACAAATGTAAAGGTTTTGAATCTCTACACAAGCATCCAGTCTGACTGGTATTGCACGATATTACTTAAGGTAATAGTTCTTGTTTTTAATTTTTCAGTAAATTCTTGTTAGATCCGACATTGCAATACGACCCCTGCCTGTTGCATCGTCTAATTAAATGACAGATGCAATGTTGACAGTCGTTCGGTCACTCAAGGAAACAACAGACCTTAGTATCGATCTGCTTGAAATCGTGAGAAATCACATAGTCTCCAGGCATGGCTCGTCGCCAGCAGTGATTTTCATGCAAGTAAGTTCGCCACAATCTCGTGGCAAATATTTACGTTGTTTTTGGTTTTGTTTCTCTTTTTTTATAATTATTTTAAATCTTTTAATACCTTTAAAATCACTTTTCAGCTTTTCCAAATAATTTGAAAGAAAATTGATAACATAAATGTTGAAAACGAGATAAATAGAATCAAGAAAATAAAATAAAGCGATTTCCATTAGGAAATGTGGAATCAGAGTTTCAACAAAATGTGACAACAAGAAAAAAGTTTTTCGAACAAATGCGTTATATTTACGGTGTTCGTAAGACACCAGATTACTTTCAACCTTATCGTTGAAAATTTCGCAATAATTACCCACTGTGCATCGCGGCGATTTGAAGCTACCAACCACAAATACACCTCAGATGCTGGAGGTCGTGTGTTTGATCCCCGGCCGAGTCATATCAAAGACTTACAAACATAGTACTAACATCTGCCTCGCTTGGCGCTCAGCATTAAGAGGTTAGTGTTAGGACTGGTCGGCCTGATGTCAGGATAATGTGACTGGGTGGGACAGAATGCTATATGTCTGCGGCATGATGCCCCAGTGCTAGACATCACTATAAACTGCCACACTGCAGACATCGCAGCGATATGACTGAACAATTGTTAAAGCTACGTTAAAAATCCAAATCACACACACACACACACGACAAATAACTGTCATCTTTAAACATCACAGGCATTGCATCTTTATCTATCAAACGGAACCTGGTCTCTTACCTGTGTCCGCTTGCTTGTCAGTATGACCCCTGCATCTGCCTTTCATAAATTTCCACTCAAAACATTGACATTGCTCGTTTTAATGCGAAAGAAGGCGAGATTCATAAGGCAGAAACCTTTAACACACCTGGTTACCGTATATACTCGCTTATAAGCGGAGTAAAACTGCAAACAACAAAGAACCCGATCTGTCAATGCATAATGCACCTGTAGATCAGGATCTACATTGTTTATTTTTCTGATTACTCCCCTCAAACCGCACAGACCCAGATCTGACGTCGCATTATGCGACGGCATATCTGGATCTGTGCAGTTTGCAGTTGGACTCGACTTATATGTGATATGTGAATAAATACTGTGTAAATTTAAGACTCGCACTATTGTTTTCCCAGCTTTTCAGCTGAAAACAACAACAGCTGTTGAAGATACGTGACTTAAAAAACGTTTAGCACTAAACTTTAAAACTGTTCACAACGATATAGAATGTTTTCTGCTTCAACAGGTGAGACCCACAATACAGGAACTTCCGGCATATCGACGCATGAGCGTTAGATTCATGGCAATATTATCCTTAGTTTTAGTTGAACGCAATCCTGATTACAAAGTCCCGTTTAGTATTTGGGGGTCGCGAGTGGCCCAGTGGTCTAAAGCGCTCACCGTTCCGGATCACTGCCACCTGACCTCTGTCTGCGTGGGTTCGAGTCCAAGGCTCGGCTAGCGTGGGTACGCGGGAAAGCCTGCCAGTAGCTTCTCGTGGGTCGGTGGTTCTTCTCTGGGTTTTCCAGGGTTCCTCCTCCGCCAGTTATTCTGGCCGCCATGTATAGCCTATCTTGTGCTGAAAAATGGCGTTAAACCCTAGAACAACAACAACATCAGTTTAGTATTTGTCTGTATTACCACACCTGTTTAAGCATCACGTGGAACAAAATGTCAGAACTTTGCATTGAAAGTCGTGTATCTTTCAAATCAGTATTCTCATTCAGCTGAAATTTAGGATGTTATTATCACTGGTCTAACGTTTATGCGTTGACAGCGTGGCCTGTATTGATATTATCAAACTCTCAGTTGATAATGTGGCCTGTAGTGATATTATCATACGCTCAGTTGAAAGTGTTGCATGTAGTCCTATTATCACACTTTCAGTTGATACCGTGGTCTGTAGTGATAATATAAGACTTTTAGTTGTTTGTGCCGCCTGTAGTGATTTTATCAGACTTTTAATTGATAGTGCGGTCTGTATTTATTTCATTAGACTATCTGTTGACAGAGTGGCAACTCATGATAATATCAGCCTTTCAGTTGATTGTGTGGCCTGTAGTGATATTATCAGACTTTCAGTTGATAGTGTGGCCTGTAGTGATAGTATCAGACTTTCAGTTGATAGTGTGGTCTGTAGTTATATTATCAGACATTCAGTTGATAGTGTGGTCTGTAGTGATATTATCAGACTTTCAGTTGATAGTGTGGCCTGTAGTGATATTATCTGACTTTCAGTTGATAGTGTGGCCTGTAGTGATAGTATCAGGCTTTCAGTTGATTGTGTGGCCTGTAGTGATATTATCAGACTTTCAGTTGATTGTGTGGCCTGTAGTGATATTATCAGACTTTCAGTTGATAGTGTGGTCTGTAGTTATATTATCAGACTTTCAGTTGATAGTGTGGCCTGTAGTTATATTATCAGACTTTCAGTTGATAGTGTGGTCTGTAGTTATATTATCAGACTTTCAGTTGATAGTGTGGTCTGTAGTTATATTATCAGACTTTCAATTGATAGTGCCGCATGTATCCCATCAGCTGAAAACAGCAACTGATGCAGTACATATGTGATTTTAAAAACCTTCAAAGCAAAACGTTAAAATCGTTGACGCAGAAAAGTGAATAATATATCTCCCCATACTTAAGCAGGTGAGACAAAATCGGAATGGTAAGCTGCATGAATGAACACTTCTTTTCTCGTATCTGAAACAACTGGTACCTTGACAGTAACTACAACTAAATCAGCAAAAACAACTACTAATGTTATTACTACTAATTCTGTTATTACTGCCATATTATGATGCTGGTTTTGAATCAGGCGGATTAGCAAGTTCGGCGCTCTGCGCGAAATCATGCAAAGTGTTGGCAGTAACACACGGACGACGACATATTCCGAGCAGGCTCTGTTTTGATACCTTCGTGAGACAAAATATACGCACTGTTTATATTATCGCCTGTGCATTGAGATAGGGAATACACTTGACGAGTCATTAGCAATTGGTACATCATTTACTATTTATTTATTTCGAGGTTAATGAGGGTTTATACCGTATGGATTCGCCTTTAAGTCGAGTCAAACTGCAAACAATAAATATCCTGAAATGTAGTAGCATAATGCGCTTCAGATCAGGGTCTGTGCAGATTGCAGCTGGGCTCTTATTATAAGCGAGTCGAGTACAGATGGTATACTTGGCAGTACGCCAGTGTATCGTGTAGGCATTGATGTATTCTCAGTGCACATTGATGAACATGTGCAGCCCGCATGATTAAAAATACAATAAAACGGCTACAAAATGTATTAACATATCGAACACTATGTTGACCTCTCGAACTCGACTACACTCAGTCACTTAGTACACACACATAGCTGGGCCGGCAATGCACAAACACATGATACAAAACAGCCAGAAACAGAAATAAAAAGCATCATCATTCCAGATGTAGGCATATTAGCGGCAAATTTTGTATAGAACTGACTGACAGGAATTAAAACAATGTTCATGTAAAAGGGCTTGATGTTGTTAATTTTAACATAAAATACCATCTCTCTGTACCCATTTAATAGACCGCTTAAATGAATATTAAGAAGTTGAATGCTTGAGGAAAGAATTATATTACACAGAGTGGCCACGGAATAAGAAAATGCATTATATTACATAAAGTGGTCGCAGAATAAGAAATTAGTTATATTACACAGAGTGGTCACGGAATAAGAAAATGAATTATGCTGCACAAAGTGGCCACGGTATAAGAAAAAGGAATTATGCTGCACAGAGTGGCCACGGAATAAGAAAATGAATTATATTACACAGAGTGGTTACGGAATAAGAAAGTGAATTATATTACACAGAGTGGCCACGGAATCAGAAAATGAATTATGCTGCACAGAGTGGCCACGGAATAAGAAAATGAATTATATCACACAGAGTGGTTACGGAATAAGAAAGTGAATTATATTACACAGAGTGGCCACGGAATAAGAAAATTAATTACGCTGCACAGAGTGGCCACGGAATTAGAAAATGAATTATATTACACAGAGTGGTTACGGAATAAGAAAGTGAATTATATTATACAGAGTGGTCACCGAATACGAAAATGAATTAGATTGCACAGAGTGATCCTCAAAAAAAAAGCAAATGAATTGTTAGTATGGTTTGTACTAATGCTAGAGAAGACTCCATTTTTACAAACGTTGCCTTAATATCAGCATTTTGTTTTTCGTTCCGCAATTTCAAAATGTATGAATAAGATTTACTCTTTAATTTACTGATTTTATAATAATTTTATATGAAATCGTTTTCTCATCTTCCTGCAGTGTTTACATAATCCACAATTCTACAAATCTACAAGGACGTATAACTGATTCTCGTAACGCCATTGAATCTGTCCGCGCTCTGTGGATGTGTTTGTCTGAGAGACGAGGATTGAGCTGGTGGTTGTTACGAGATAGATGTCTGTGCTACCACGTGCCTGGGCTAAGATACACATAGCATTTACTGTCTTTGTCGTATTTCAGAGAAAGGATGGCAAAGTTCGGACATGCAAGAATCACCTTGATGGTGACCATAACAGCGGAATGCCAAATAATACTTTCGAGAAATCCAATATCCGGGTCCTTTGAAATGCAATTACTCTTGTTTCCTCGATGCAAAGAATATTCATAAAGTCGCAATGGTTTCTTCGCTTGCAAGTCAATGAGGATTTACCAGCAATCTTTCCTCTCCAGATCGAAGAGCGAGAGACGATTTGTGTATGCCGACACATGCTTTCTAATCAACGTCTAAGTTAAATGGTTAGTTTTATTTATGAGTTGAAAATGATTCCTACTGGTATTTGTCTAATGGAAATTCGTTTGAAATCCCAATAACAACTCAAGGTCGTCTTATTTGAAAACGTAGTGAAATAAATAAAATAACATTCCTATTAACACATGTTTACAGAACCATCTATTCTCAAAATGAATTCATCCAGCGAAGAAATAATTCATACAAACTTCTCTCCATCAGCTATACATCACTAATGTCTTCCACAGTAACTTAAATGGATGCACGGATAGATGTATGGGCAGACGCACGCGCATATTAACGGTCGGAGAGGAGTAAATTACATGTCCCTTCTATACTTTTGAAAGGACACAACACGCGATGTAAAAAGTCTGAAAAAATATAATAAAGAATACAAAAATGTATTCCCTCACATTTTCATTTAGCGTTTGTTTCATGCGGGAACAATACGGTTTTGTCTTAGAGATAAAAATAGAAAGGTTGTTTCTTTTCATTGGTTGTAAATGTAATAACGGAAGCCATCCCACTCGGAAATGGCAAACATAAACGTTTCTTTTATCTGTTGTGTCAGTCGAGAAATCGGTTAGTGGCTATATCGCTGTGTCAGAACTTCATTCGGAACAGAGAACGAAATTGCTACCACTATATGGATATGATTAGGTCAAAGGCCGATCCCAAATCAAACAATTGCAAAATTGTTTCGAGCAAAAGTCACCCAGTTAGCTATACATTTTGGTTAGTTAACAAACTAATCCAATCAACTTGAGTAGCACTTGGGATGTAAATAAATGTGTGACAATACTGTGGACTGTATCTATTATTGTTATAGGTACACGATAAGCAAATTCAATCTCGCTTGGAAGTTTTACTTATTCCAATGAGAACAAAATTATTCCATTTTATCTCAATCATCCACCGCCCTGAATTTATTGGAGAAGTCTAATGAATATTTTTTAAAGAAAGGTAGGAGATAAGAGTCAGATAGTCGTAGATTTTAGGATGCATAATGGCTGATTTACCGTCGCATATTTCGTTTTTCCTGCAATGTGTCATCGGATCTGGTAAAATTGATATTGCGACAATACAACCACTATTACGTTCTCAGATCCTCAAACACAACACAGTCGTCACCATTCGATCAGACACTTTTTAAATGTTGGACAAAAATAGCGAAATGTACAAGTTGTTTCTTGCATACGTCACAGGCAAAGTCATGAGATCACACTGGCGTCAATATATCCAACAGCGTATCATAAATTTTACTGCTTGCTGTAAATCTCGATCTTCGATCTATTAGAAGATGCACTAAATTACATTATTTATCGGGGGCCCCGAGTGGCCGAGTGGTCTAAAGCGCTCTCCGTTACGGATCACTGCCATCTCACCTCTGTCTGCGTGGGTTCGAGTCCAGGATTCGGCCAATGTGGGTATGTGAGAAAGCTTGCCAGTAGCTTCTCGTGGGTCGGTGGTTCTTCTCGGGGTTTTCCCGGCTTCTTCCTCCACCATTAATACTGGCCGCCATGCATAGCCTATCGTGTGCTGAAAAATGGCGTTAAACCCCACAACAACAACATTATTTTTCTTGGGATAATAATTATCGTCAATTAATCAAATAGTAATATGTTCACACAGAATTAAAAGTGGAGGGAGACGGTGGAGGAGAATGAGGAGATTGAGGTGGATGAAGATGATGTGTAGGTGGAGAGAGAGCAATAATCGCATTATATATTTGTCCCATGACGGTTACCGATTAAAACTGTTTATGTTTGTCTGTTAACCTCGGCATGCAACTACAGGTAGTAGGCACGTAACAGAATGTTTAAAGAACTCACGGTACTAATTCAGTTCTCATAGGGGAACCTATGCAATCACCATGATATTAAAAATTCAATAACTTAATTTGCTCATGATCAAACCTATATTTATCAGTACAGATGAAACCTGGATGGCAGCTTCTGTACAGAAGAAAGGATATGAGCCGCGGCATTTTCTTTACCTGCATGTGTTCGAAACATGTGCTTTCAATTCCGCACCAAAGAGTCAAGTGCTAATTTTAGTAATGAGTGTTCCAAACTCAGGACTGTTAAAGGACAGAAATTCAATCAATAAAACAATGTCTCTATTTCTTTTCACTTACAACTGGGATAAGCTTTCAAAACATTGTTTTTCCTAAAACATAACTTACATTATTAACCAGTCCTGGTCAGCCAAACCCATATATACTCTATTTTTATTCACCCATTTCCAGGCTGCTTCCCATTTTTCCATATCATTAATACCGTGTGTCCTAAAGCAATTAACATCTTAAAATAATGTCCAAATCTACCACCAGACTACTATACTTTTTTGTAATCGTGTGGTGGAGCTGCACAGAACTTCATCATAAACAAAGTAATTAGGGACCGTATCAAACTGGAGGAGAAAATTAGCAATTAACTGTGAAAACAAACTAAGGTATGGGAGTGCCACTTTACGCGATAGCTCAGCTGGTAGAGCACCAGACTCCTAATCGAAGATTTCGTTGATTCGATATTAGTCCGGACCAGCACATATGTCCTTGGGAAAGGCGCATAGATCCCATTTCCTCCGCATGATATGGCCACTTATGTCGTAAAAGTGCCGTAAAACAAGAAACAACAACAACAACAACAACAGAATCCCAACAAAGTAGACAAGCAAAGATCAGATTCAAACCTCGAACGTTAACCACGCCCCATCCCCAGCCTCAGTAATAATTAGAGTGTCTCAATATTGTTGAAATTTGATAAGTTTTAAACAAGCAGTTAGATAATTCAAAATTGTGTTATTCTAACCCAGATCTCGGTGGCTTTAACGGTCATTTTATATTTGAGTATTTGAACATGAATTCAATTCCTGTGCATACCAAGACATTGGGACCTGACATTGGGATCCGACGTTGGAGCCCAGCGTTGTTGCCTGACATTAGGACATGACCCCCGATTTCACTTAACATCTTTATTTTATTTTCCCAAATTAAGACTTTTTAAATATTTTTTTTTTCGAAAATCGGGGATTAAAATACAGTGATACAATCTCTGATTTTTCTTAAAGGATTCTTGTATTATCTCAAAGAAAACATTCATCACTTTCTCAAATTTTGAGGTACCGTATTTACTCGTTTGTAAGGCCAGCCCAACTGCAAACTGCACAGTCCCTGATCTGCAGGCGCATTATACTACGGCAAATCAGGGTATTTATTTCTCGAATTTTGATGCAACATATAAGCTAATATATTGCCAGCCATTATTTTGAATTCTTTTAATAACTTACGACTTCAAATAAGTACAACCTTCACTAATTTTCGTATTGAATTATATTCAAATCGGAAACTAACTGATACAGTATATATTTTTGATCTGACATATATAAGCGATAAACACAAGCGATTATTTCTAATTTATCTTCAGCCTTTTCATTCAGCTGGGGTTACAGTTTGTAGTCAGTCACTTGGTTACCAGATTTTGTATAACAGAAGATCGCATGCACGCCTGACGGCTCTGGCATCTTTATGTAATCAGACGTAAATGCCGGAATCAAGTAGTAATTTATTCTTCATAGTGGTGCTATAACGTATTCGTACAACATGAGTGTTCCAACTAGATATCTGCAAGTCGTTACGTGCTAAGTGTATTTTTATAAACAGAGCGGCACAAGAAAATCACATTTTAATTGTAGACAGAAGCATAAACTCACGAATTTACATGAATCGAAACTGAAGTTAGGTTTAATTGTGTTTACGTTAGATCTTGTCAGGAGATATGTGTGTACACGAACTCAGTGACACAAAAACAAAAGCGTCTGTTTATACCTTGAGGGACCGCGATTTCGGAAGTGAAGAGAGGGAGGCCATGAACTAAGTTAAAATCGGCTTTAGATTCTTTTCTTTTTTAATCTTGGTTCGAAAGAAAATACTAGGCAACTTTGATATGTACCTACCCCAAAGTTTATATGGTCGGTCCCTTATTATCCGCCGAATGGAGCGGTAGGCTAATAGCTTAAGATTTCGCTAACAAAATACTGTACTTTCGTTGTTTACTTTAGGGTAATTAAGCATTCTGAAATCACTCCTTGGAGTGTAATGAAAACAACAGCCACGCCTTGCATGGTCTGGCGAAGATACTTCCTTGGTATGAACAGAGTCACGTGGTGCTTCCTTGATAAAAACTCGTTTTTGACATTGCGGATTTTGCTAATTTTGAAATACTTTGCCTTGATGCTAAGAAAATATTAGCTATGCTTCGTGAGAAACATTGATTACTATGACTTTGTAAGAACAACAACAACAAAAAATCAGGATTGAAGAAGAGAAAAAATAATCGTTTCATGCATGGTATTATAATCTTTTTCCATTGCTTACATTCGGATATGGAAAATGTTTACACAGACCGAGTCATATGAAACACACTGTCATATGTTGTATGCGATACAAATAATACTTCTAAGTTGAGTGAAGGACAAAGTATAACAAACCAATTAAAAGATTATATTTTATTAAAATAAATTAAATCTCTTTTCTGTCATTTATGTTATTCAAAGCAACACATTGATTATGAAATTTGAGCTTCGAATTTATTCATGCGAGAGATAGTAACCATTAAAGAAATGTACACAGTTCAGGACACTTTGATGTTTGCTGGAGCTTTATGTACTTCCACACTCCCCTTGTCACAAACCATGCCTAGGACAAGAGGACTTTGAAATCAGTGCACCGTAGCGGTCTGTAAACCATATAAAAAGCACAGCAGCGTGTATTTGCAAAGATCTGATGTACTGCAAAGGGGTTTCATTGAGGTTTTTTCTTTATATATATATATATATATATATATATATATATATATATATATATATATATATATATATATATATATATATATATATATATATATATATATATATATGTATATATATATATGTATATATATATATGTATATATATATATGTATATATATATATATATATATATATATATATATATATATATATATATATATATATATATATATATATATATATATATATATATATATATATATATATATATATATATATATATCTGTGTGTGTGTGTTTTCCAATTATTATCTGAAAGATTGACAACTATTTATACACATCATAGTGACAATATCGCGTTTTCCCGAGATAGTAATCTTAAAATTTATAAATTAAACCTTGATTTTTCATTTGAAGTTTTAAGCCCATTAAGTTCATTTCTAAGCTTGCTAATTGTATTATAAAACCTAACTGGCGCTGATGTGCCGCTAAACACCATGGAACGCATCAACAAATTGTCTGTGGGCAAGTGTCTCTTGCTTACCAAAAAAGTTAAAATAAAAAAATACAACATAGCAACAGACAATGCGAAAATTTGAAAGATATCGTACGATGAACTTGTAAACTTGATAATAAATAAATAAAACTCAGATGTTTCAACGTTTCCGTTATGTTATGTATATTTAATTTGTGTTGTGTGACTGACCTTTGTTCATAATTGAGGGTAGGAGTTTGGGCCTACCTGACTAATGTCCTTCATTGTAAATAATATAGCACATATCTAATTTTTGTCTATGACTGCAGAAAATATATTAAGATAATTATTACTTATAGGTAAACATATTTACTTAAATTTGAAATCAGGAAACTGGTTTTCGCCTCGGGAATTCCTGGTCGACCTGATATTTACAATGTTCTTTACTAAAGTTTTAGTAATAGACCTGATCTTGTTTGTAACTTAGAATGTTTCTGGAAATGAACTTTTGACCATCATCCTGGTCCACTTATTGTGTCGTGTGTCTTTATATTAAGGTTGTTTATATTAGAATTGCTCATTCCTATCCTAACATATGTCTTGTGGAATCAGTTTTTTAGTTGCGTTTCAGTTAATATTTAAGAGGATTTATTTATTAAATTATTCATTAAAAATACAAAGTGCTCCTTAATACTTTCCGATTGAATCACTATTTTGGGACTGCTTTGAATTCATTTAGAGACACTTTAGGGTTAAATGATTGTGATACGCCAACACTGTTAGCACATCAACACTATTCCAGGTTGTTGTGACATCGGCTCATTCAAGATTGGAAATCATTCGAAACACCACTATAATTCATTCGGAATACTCTATACCTTGAGACTATTTGGGATTTAATTCACAATATTGTAAATTCATTTTAAATTGCCACTTTGTATTCTAGGGATAATAAATTATTTGCTGAATTTTACAAAACCTTTTGGTTTTCGCGCTTTTCTGTTATTTAGTTTAAGACTATAGAGTCGTAACAATTGTACATCGGTACTTCCGGAACTACAAGGAAACATCCCTTTAATGTTAAAAGAAAATCCTTGCAATTTGTCAACTCGACCATGTAATCAACCTAGTAATCCATCATCGGATACAACTATGTTAACGTCAGAGCGATTTGAATTGTCACAGCTTTGCAAAAAAATGTCTAATTTAATATAAATCCTCCATATCTGAAAAAGAAAGTTTCCAAAGTAAAGTATGAACACTATAAAATGCAAGGGCCTGACCATAGTCAAGGAACAGTCTGGGTACAAACTAGCTCGAGGTTGAAATAATACTACCGTCTCTTTACGACTGTGAATGGAGCAAATATGAAAGGAAAATACTGTTCAGCTTATTCTGGAATCTTAATATAGATACCATTTCATGAGTGAAATTAACGAAATTTGAAATGTTTTGGTTTTGGACTCTTGGTTTAAAGTATTTGACCAAATTATTTAGCGACTGCAGTGCTAAGCTGTCCACTCGCATTAAACCTATTAAGGCAATGCTGCAATTCCTTTCATAAGTCAGGTTTAGCAGACAGGTGAAAAGTCAAATGGCGTGTAATTTATTATTTTTCATTGTCTATTAGAAAAATATGCAAGTAATATTTTATTTTCTGCTCAACTCTCGTAATATAGCTCAAAAAGAGACAAAATTTAAGGAACAAAAAATATTAGAAAAATATCGCCATATAATCTTGTATTATTAGTAGTCCATTAATTCAAAAGAAGAGCAAACAAATAACAGTGACCGTTCTGCTATTTATTACATGACGTCATTCAAGGAAATACCTTTTGTTTACTTCGACAAAACTTGCAGTTCCTTGATCTACAGTTTCCGTTACTGGGTGGCATAACCCAGTGCTTTAACATCCCTCAAAATAATTATACGTATTTAGTTTCGTATTTGTATTTGATTGGATAGTTAGTATTCGTAGTTTGATATTTCCACTATTTGCATTATGAATATTGGATCAAGCACCTGAGAACTTCCTAGTAAACATAATAATTATGTCTCAAGTAAGACTACATAATCAGTGCATAGGTACTAAAATGAATATGTGCGTGAGTCTAGGCCAGTAAACAACGCAGAGAAATAGTATGTATGCATGCATGCATGTATGTATGTATGTATGTATGTATGTATGTATGTATGTATGTATATATGTACGGATGGATAGATGTATGGATGGATGGATGGATGGATGGACGGACGGACGTATACACGCAGATATTTATACAACGTTTTTGTGGCATTTATACCTGACCTGACTAGATATTAAAATAGTGTTTGGTTACTTTTTTAAGTGAGGCGTGAAAAGGCATTTCGAACACGACACTCGCATTAATGATGGTGGATCATTTCAAGAGGCTATTACTTCATAAAAATACTGCAATTTTGTATTTTGTTTTTATTTTTGCCGCTTATATCTCCAAGAAAAAAAATTCATGCCGGCATGACTGACAGATGATACATATAGTAGCTAGTTTGCTTGTTTAATTTTTTAGTGTGCCACAAATCCTATAATGGAGCTAACCGCTTTAATTTGTAACAATGAGGTGGAAAAACTCACCTTTTTGTGGCAATAGTGTCTGACAAACGAATAAAATAACGGATGTGGATTTTACAAAGTGAAGTGTAAAGAAAAATTACTAATACAATGCCTGCATGGAAGTTTTGAAGGTGGACTGTTTTAAGAAGCTGTTACTTGAAAAAGTACAACATAATTTTGTCGTTGCCATTTTATGTGTCCAGGAAACATCTGCGAATAGGCCCATATGTACCAGAGGATGTTATGCATATTGGTTTTCTATTTATTACTTGTTAAATATTGGTGACCTAGAATATATTCCAATAGTTATGTGAAACCTGCCCAGCACATGTTAGCACTATCACAGGTTGCCTTCTTTAAACAGGTTTATTGAACGTTTCATTCCTAATCACTCATGACTGCAGTTATTACAAATTTCATCGATACAGATCATATTTAATCGCACTAAGAAATCAGCATATAACAGCCGTTTTCTAAATTTTGTTCAAGCAACATAGATCGACATTAAATGGTCAAGTAAATAGGCATGTCAGCCCCTAAGCAATATTAGCTGACACAAAAATACTCATTTGTCAGTTCAATTCTACCCATGTCAGTCAATGATTACTTCTAAGCCATGTAAAAGCTGCTATAAAAGAAAACGCGTTATGTCCCGCCTACATCGAAATAATATAGTACTTTAGTTCTGTACATATCGGAAGTGAGTCATTTCAGCCAGTACCTTGTCATTTCTGATATGGTTTTAGATTATGTTTGGATTTGGGGTAGGGCTCGTTTTAATCGAGTGTCTGAAACCCGTCC
The DNA here is from genome assembly GCA_028554795.2 of Sinohyriopsis cumingii. Classification (NCBI taxonomy): domain Eukaryota; kingdom Metazoa; phylum Mollusca; class Bivalvia; order Unionida; family Unionidae; genus Sinohyriopsis; species Sinohyriopsis cumingii. The sequence goes on along the minus strand of CM068826.1, from coordinate 49,105,048 downwards.
CGAAATTAATGCATTTCGGACCATGGCTTGGAGTAATGACGGTATCGACAGTGAATTCTCAAATTTAACACATTAAATATGGCCAGGCTCTGAGTTTCCAAAAGTCTTTGATCAAAAACATCTTTAAACCGGGTCACATATTCTCAATTTTGTTATATCACCAAACTCAAGCTCAACCTCCCAAATCTATGACAGTATATAATTCTAACTATAGTAAATCTTGAAACGCACATTTTCGGATTTTGTAATTTATTTCCCGCAACTTGACTGAAAGTTTCAACGAAGTATCATATCTGATTTTGGAGTGTTAGCTTGTCCTTGAGTGTTTTCCTCAAAATGTTTTGAACTCAACTTAAACTTGTCATGTTTGATTGATTACCATACAATTGTGCCCAACCAGCTGAGACAATTTTGAACTGCGTCCGAGTTTGAACGAGACCACATTTTAATATCTTTGGGCCAGCCATTGACCGCCATAGAAGAAAACAGAACCGTAACTTCTCTCTTGGTCATAAAGCAACATAAATTTAAAATTGTTATGACTCGGTTAATAAACATAACTAATTTTGTTTGGTAAGTATATTTGCAGCATTAATCAACTGTATTATTCCTAGTAGGGTTTAAAAAAAGAAAATAAAAAACCCCACATTTTCAAGGGTATAATTGCGTTGTTCATTGAACAAAGTAATTTTAAAAGACAATGGAATTCATCTTTATTCTGAACCACCCAGTGAACATAACCTGTCGTTTCTCTAAACATTGGGGTCAGAAAATGACTGCTACCAGTTTCTACGATCTCAGCTGCAAACAATGCAGGCGATTGCGTCACTTCCCTTTAATGGTCGAAGAGACGATTGCAAGAGGTTTCACGATAAAAGTGACTCAGGTAGTGACTCGGACAAATAAGTGTTGAGAATGACATTCTCAAAAGTAGCAGGCAAGTCCTGACAACGACTCAAAACAGTCCTTACAAGACTCAAAATAGTTCTGACAAAGACTTAAAATAGTCCTTACAACCATACAGAGAGTGAATAGTGGCAATTATTGATCAAAACGTTTTGAAAAAGGAGCCCTTAAAGTTACATGATACTAAATAGCTACTGACTGTGGTTTCTAACTAAAAGTCCTTTTAAAAAAAAAGGATGACTCCGTCACCGTGACTGTCTATACAATATTCCTGACAATAAGTATGAACCAGGCAAGTGCAATCTACTGCTCGCGACCTGCTTTTATTCGCTTCTTTACATCAGCAGGATTGGCTTTCAAAATCACGTATCCGGCCCGCCCTCTAGAGGAAATTAAGCATACATGTTGCAAACAGAGGACATCCAGAACTATGTTGATTGTTGACGGTAAATAATGACCGTGACGCTGCACTGGGACTCTTTATACATTTTATTGACTCCCCCTAATTATGCATGACTTCTGAACTGGTTATAGCGACTCGTGATAGCACTGACTGTCATAATGGCCGCTATTACATTAAGAAGGTTGCGTAATCTCTGTGTGTGATATTAAATTGCACCATATAAGAAACTCACCCCATATAACAACATATCTATTTGAGGACAATTAATCGATAAAAAAAGAAACAACTCAATATACCTATTAAATGACGATTACTTTGATTACAAGAACTTAGATGTTGCCTATTATACAACGATTGGGAAGCAAATATATGAATATGACTTTTTGACTCTCTGCAATGCTCGTCTGGAAAAAAAATCCTTGCAGAAAATATCAATACTGTATGTGAGCGTGATCATGCTTGTCATAAACGCAACTTATGACATTACCAAGTTCGGTGACTCTACACTTAGCTGTTACGAAAGAGATCGAGTTACAGACCGAAGTACAGACGCACTTATAGACAATGAAGACTCCATCTAAGGCGTCGAGATTATTATTATTATTATTATTATTATTATTATTATTATTATTATTATTATTGTATTATTATTATTAATAGTAGTAGTAGTAGTAACAACAAGAAGAAACAATAAAGAAGAGGTTAATAATATTTACCACTGTAATATTTTCACGGATACAGGACTTGGCATCGTTTTTGCGTCAGTAGCAGTGGCAGTTCCGAGTCTATTCGAGAGTATAATTCCCTGTGTTGAGGTGTTCAAGTTATGTTAGGTATTCAAGTGAAGCTTAAGTCCATAATTTGTCACAACGACTGAAACGGATGGTTCGAACAACGTCGTTTGTATACCACCTCTTCCTGACGTGCCAAATGATACTTACGCAAGCGCAATGTGGCTACATCTGTGCAAAATTTTAGCGGTACAAACTCAAACGCCTAAGTGTAGCCTAAATTTATCCAGCTAATGTTTCTAGGACTAGCTTATGTGTATGCTATGGCTAAGTTAATCGGACGTGAGTAATCCACTACAAGAGGCGAAAAGAAAACAAAGCTGTTGTAAGGAAAGACGTAAACCAATAAATTCGCTCTCATCGACAACGAATATCAGGCGTAATTACGGTGCCAACACGTCATTTGTTAATGAAAATACAAACACACATGAATGTCCAACCACAGCTCAAGTGTCTGTTTCTAGAATTATTGGCATCGTCCGGTGCGTAGGTTGAGTTAACACATATGTTATTGAAAAACTAACATACTTCTCGATTTTGTTTATCTCCAGGTGGATTAAAATTGTACTTTCAAGTCAAGTTGTGGCTGTTTAATACAAAAGCAGCAACCTAAAGGATGGTCTGGTCCGTTGTTTTAGCCTTGTCAGATACACAATCCAGTACTAGTGAGGCTACTTGTTGAAGTAAAGGATAATTTTTCGAGGTACTTATTTGCATTACAAAGTCACATCAGGACGTTGCTCTTTAAATTAGCTTTTGCAAACTCTGCATAGAAAAAGACAAATATTTATCGAGGATGGCAAAAGGTAAAGGGCAGATTGATGTTGGTTTTCATGACATTATGTTTTCTTAAGGTAAGAACCAAATCAGATAAAACATGAATGTGCAGATGTGATATGCTTTTAATTTTTTTAAAATCTTCCTTGTGAAACATGGTGGGGCAAAAACGTCTAAGGAGTTTATTCTTTTATAATTACATTTATTTTTTTTAGTTTATTTCAGCTATGGATTTATTTTCAAATCAAAGCATTGATGATGAAAATGTGCGTTTTTCTTCTAATGCCGAAAATGTATTTTCCTTATTTACAAAAACTGTAGTCTAAACTTTCAAGTATTTGCCGTTTTATCCTTTTGATCAAGTCTATACAATTAAACGCAAAGCCTTTATATTCTAATATTCTCGTTGTCACACGATAGTTCTTTGCGCTTGTTAAAATAATGTTTTCAAAGGCACTGTAGATTTTTGTCCATTAGAGCAAGAAAGAGAAAACCGTATTTTGCACTTCTGCAAGTAATGCTTTGTGTACGTAAACACAACACTCCTGGTAATCTCAAACAAGAAATCAGATTGCTCACCGGTGACATAGGTCAACAACGCTGTTTCATGCTCGTACCATTTGTTCCAAATATTAGTGGCGTTCCGAGTCGTCATTTCACGCATTTTAGCGGTAATTTGGGCAAACGTTTTAACTTTAACAATAACCGCGCTAGAGTAACCGATTCAGGCTCACAGTATCTGTATTTTCTGCTACATTTTGCGAATCCATGTCAAAATGAAGTAATAAAAAAAAGAAAGAAGAGATCAGGTATTTCTTTCAGGAAGTTGCAAATTTCCTGTTGTGGTGGTAGTGGTATTTCGAGAAAAGCGAGTAGCACTCTGAGAGTGTTTCAAAAGTTTTTGATCAAAAATATTGATTGAAAGCAAATGATTTATCTAAGCCACTACAGACACATGAGGCTAGTTCTACCATTGTCAAAGCGATATCCACCATAACAATTAATATGCACAAAATACAAACTTATGTTTACACAGATTATTAATTTGTGATGTATAGCGTTCTGTATATCAATGTTTAATGAGTGTTAAATTTTTGCCTCTGAGATATTCGATTTTAGTAGTGTATTAACGGGGCGGCAGTTGCCCCGGGCACTAGAGGTCTTTGGGCGCCAAAACCCCGTTGGGCTTTCATCGCCATTCACCCTTCGTATGCCACTATTCGATTTATACATAAAACTCTATCGATATGTTAATGAGAGAGGACGTTTGCATATTTGAGCCCCGTGTCAGATAAATAATGGCCCAGTATAGTATAATGTTGACTTCCAGGTCAATATCCTAATGCAGTGCTTTGAATAAATTGACCTAAAACCTAAAATTGTGATTTTCAATTTTTCCTTATAGCGAAATGCCTTCAACTGTGAGTACTACGTGTTAGTGTTGTATGAACATAGTTTCGAACTAACTATCATAGTGATATCGGAACAATTGCAGAGTGCTGTATTGTTGGGAGGTAATATTCAAAACGTTTAGCCTTTTCCACAAAAACGTCCTTTAACCAGTTTTACTCCAGCCCTTTATTTGTTGTCTGGAATCTGTGACCAGAGACAATGTTAGGCTATTTAAAAAGCATATTAAACACCACTCATCAGATATATGCGTTCCTGCCAAGGGCAAGATGTAAGCATTAGAAGTGACACATAATTTATCATCGGCGGCAAAAGTTTGCAAGTATCGCAGATCTTAGCTGTTCAAATACTAGATGTACCTGCACCCCTTGTTGCAAAGCAGTTGAACGTAAGTTGCTAAAACAGCAATCGAAATCTTGCCAGTAGCTCCTCGTGGGTCGGTGGTACTTCCCGGGGTTTTCCCGAGTTCTTCCTCCACCATTAATACTGGCCGCCATACATAGCCTATCGTGTGCTGAAAAATAGCGTTAAACCCCACAAGAACAACAATAAAAGAGCAATCGTTGGAGCGAGCGCTTATTTCCCAATATAAGCATGCCGAGCAGCGGTCGTAAAGATGAACATTTTTTCATGGTAGATTCGTCTAAACAGTAAATCGCATAGCAAGATTATTTCTTCCAGTAAAGATAGTCATTCGATGCCTGAATATAACTGTAGTCGTCGTTTAATATTCGACCATCCTTTATAATCTATATATAGAGTATCACAAACATAATGTAGAAGAAACAAAAACTGAATAGGCGCTGTGTGATTTTACTTTATGTAATTATAATTTGCATTATTATAAAGTTGATGATATTCCAAGTCACGTGAATATTCTCTCCAGTTCACCTTAATGAATAACAAAAAGAAGCTGAAACAAGCCGTGTACAACATATGCTGATTGAATGGGCTTTCCAGTCAATTCCTTTTTGTGCAAATCTGAAGAAAGATTGAATTGAAATCAAAACAACCATAACTATATAATAAAAGAACAGTGAGTGAGGAAATAAAGAAATGGAAACTCAACAACTTGACTGTGTCATTTAAATATAAGAATACGGAAATGGCAACACAACAGTTTGACTGTGTCACTTAAATCTAATAGTAAAGAAATGGAAACGCTACAACTTGACTGTGTCACTTAAATATAAGAATAAAGATATGGAAACCCAACGACTTGACTGTGTCACTAAAATATAATAATATAAAAATGGAAACTAAACAACTTGACTGTGTCACTTAAATATAATAATAAAGAAATGGAAACGCTACAACTTGACTGTGTCACTTAAATATAAGAATAAAGATATGGAAACCCAACGACTTGACTGTGTCACTAAAATATAATAATATAAAAATGGAAACTAAACAATTTGACTGTGTCACTTAAATATAATAATAAATGGAAACTCACCGACTTGACTGTGTCACTTAAATATAATAATAAGGAAATGGAAACCCAACGACTTGACTGTGTCACTCAAATATAATAATAAAGAAATGGAAACTAAACAACTTGACTGTGTCACTTAAATATAATAATAAATGGAAACTCATCGACTTGACTGTGTCACTTAAATATAATAATAAGGAAATGGAAACCCAACGACTTGACTGTCACTTACAAATAATAATAAGGAAATGGAAATGGAAACTAAACAACATGACTGTGTCACTTAAATATAATCTCCACATTATTTTTATACCTGTTTTGTTGTTTCATTAATACACGATGAAGAAGTGTATATAACACCGATTCGCATTGGCAGTAGCTTTTGACACATATAGCTTTTGCCATAGCGTTTGTCAATGCTATAGCTTTAGTCACTACAATAGCGTCTGTCACTGCAATAGCGTTTGTCACTGCAATAGCCTATGTCACTACTATAACTTTAGTCACAGTAATAGCGTTTGTCACTGCAATAGCTTTAGTGATAGCAATAGCGTTTGTTACTGTAATATCATTTGTCACTGCAATAGCCCTTGTCAATACAATAGCTTTAGTCACAGCAACAGCGTTTGTCACTGCAATACCGTTAGTACAGACTGGACAGTGCAATGTTATGTTACAGCCTATTGTAATTGTTTCTGGTTTTGCGTCATGCAAGAAAACTAAAAACACTTTTTGATCTGTACTGCAAGTATGATGCCAAGATTAAAAAGCATTTTTCAAAAGTTGATTCGTTCAGTCTTCAGAATTTTGTTTATCAAAAATGGCATATGCCTATGTAAAATGGCAGTAAACAACATCCTGCCGGATTCAGATGTTCCCAGTACTAACATTGTCATTTACTGATGTACTTTTTGTTCCTAAACGTTATACCGTCTATGTATCGGGAGATCATAGCATATCATCTCAAATGGAAATATTGGCTTTATTCTTCCTCGAGGGAATACAACTTGAATACACTATTTCTTTTGTTGGAATCAACTCAGTGACCCTTCTCTATAAATACTATTATATTTCTACATGATGTAGATGTCATTGCATGTCTGACATCAAAACGATGTCCAAAAGGTTTTAATTAATTAATTTAAATCATTGATATTATATATACAATATACCATATACCAAGTATACTTATTCAGTCATATGTATAAAAGAGCTCTTCTACATACGAGTGTTTTATTATATACTTGCTGTTTTTCATACATATTGTATCGCTGGTGATTTATTTGTGGTACATTAGTACACTTTTTTCCTAATACTTGCATGTATTTGCTGCTTATGTTATCAATCACATATTTGTGAAGCAGTTTGTATTCCATTTCGTGACATTTTTTCCTGCTGACAATCTCTGAAACAATAACTAAAACATAACTGAAACTACTGGCGAATTGTGTTCTAGCCAAAATATTTCAAAATCGATAACGTTACAGTGGTTTTATTCCAGTTCTTACTATGTTAACATTAAATGGAGCTTAACGTGTTTTCGTTTATGAACGTTTCAAGCCCACTTGCAGGAACTGAGGTACTTAAAAATTTAAAGATGTTCATTCACGTCCTAAATAGCCATATTCCTGACCCGAGTAAAAGTGTGAAGAAGACTATGGGCATTTGATCAACAGCATGGAAAAGGAAATCGATGCTTTCTTGCTTCTGGAATTAATAACTTCTAATTCGTTACTTTTATAAATATTTGGAACGATAACAAGTACAAGAACTCTTGTTAAGTTTGATCTGTTACTAATCCTTCCTAAGTTATACAGTAGGTAATGTAAACTTACAGACGTCAAAAACAGTTGTTTTGTGGCAGATGAATGTGATTGCCGTAGGATACTTTCCATCAAACAATTGCGTAAATACACCAGCTAGGATTCCTACACACGGGAAAAGCAAGCTTCATAAATCTTGCCGTATAAACCATTTAGCTTACATTCCTAGCAAGTTTCTCGGTGATGCAAGATGTACATGTCAAGAAATGTCAGTGAGTGCTTCCAGGTCAAATGAACTATGCTTCTATAAAGACACATCGAAGCAATGGAGTGACATTCATATTATCTACTTATCCACATGGGAATTTCGTGTAAAATTGACATCATTGACATTATCTACTTATCCACATGGGAATTTCGTGTAAAATTGACATCATTGACATTATCTACTTATCCACATGGGAATTTCGTGTAAAATCGACATCATTGACATTATCTACTTATCCACATGGGAATTTCGTGTAAAATTGACATGATTGACATTATCTACTAGTCCACATGCAAATTTAATGTCAACTCGACACCTTTGACAATATTTACTTCTTCACGTGGCAATTTCATGTCAAAATGGCATTATTGACGTTATCTACTTGTACATGCAAATTTCAGGTCATGCAGACATAGATAAATAACTATGTCAAAGGAAGGAAAACGCTTTCAGACTAGACTCAGTGATAAACTAAGGACGATTACGTTGGGAAAAAGCGGTCAAAATCTCCACTACTCGCTAGTTAATGCAGTTAAGAACTTGTGAAAACATTTTTGTCAAGTTGGAAGGTTGCATCAAAACTTCACATTATGTTAATTTAATGTATTATGTCTATTGTATATAAAATATTAATATGCCGATTTAGCTGCTCCTTGATTTGAACATACAAAAACGTCTTTATTTCTTCTCTGTTGTGGTTTATTCCTATTTGGTAAATAAAGTTGTTTCACTCTGAGAAGACATTCGATTGGTCAAACAGACCAATTCCTGCAAACCTTGCTTTGTAGACTTGCTTCCAAGACGGATGCTTAAGACTCCAAGATCGAACATTTAAGACTCCAAGATCGAACGCTTAAGACTCCAAGACCGGACACATAAGACTCCAAGATCGAACACTTCGGACTTGCGCATTTTTTATGCAATGGAAGTAGTCCAGTTAACGGGGTAAACTTGATGAAAATTTACTAAAACATATCTTGCCGAGTTAAGATCCCTTATTGTTTCCTCTGATTTGAAGGTTACATCAAATATTTATTCAAAAAAAAGAATCAATCTTAGAAGCTCCTACAGCGAACGGTCCAAATGAGTTCCAAATTCTTATTTCCTATTGCACTCAACTTTTATAAAGGACACCATATGTTGTAAATACTTAAAAATTAAAATGGGATGACTGGCAATCGTATTTTACGGTGATATCGCGCTGACATTTTTTAAATTAAATAATTTTGAAGATGATTATACGGAAGAAGACACGGGATACGAAAATTGTTATAAAATGTGGAAGTTTAAAAATCTTCTCAAATTGTTAACTTTTGACTTCCAAATTATTACAACTAAACTTGGAATTTTGACATTTGGTGGCTGTGGTGGGGCGATATTAAGTTCATTCTCTGATATATTTTACTTGATTTTAGCTTTTAACTTGGATATTGGACTTTAAAAACTAAAAATGTAATCTTTTATTTCCAGTTTATAAATCATGATGGGAAGGCACTTGTAATAATGATTACATATTTTTAATAAATCTTGCTTACGGTACAACCCGCGCGTGTTTACATTCGATAACACAAAATATAAATTTGGCAAATCTTGAATTTAAAACTGTGATTTAAAATACGTACAGTTCAAAGGTATCTTTTTACAAGCCCCACTGAACCTCAACGGGCTATATTTATTATCGGAATTTCATATTTTCAAATTTTCAAATCTCAGCAACGATGTACTTTCATCTTGTCAGCGTGTTAAGGACATAACGAATGCTATGATCACAATTTCTGAGAAAAAGAAACATATTCTTATTGATCTCATGCAGGTATATATCGATGAAAGGTCGTCCAAGTTTGCTGGGCCGGCTAGTAAGCGGCTACCCCATGCCAACACTAAATGGTGTCGGCAAAGTCCAACTTTTCGATAGGGAATTGACTCTGACTCTACACCCCAACATAAATATCCAAATATCAAAAATGAGGTGGCAAGGGTCGAGGAAACTCTGACTAGAGTGATTCCGTAGGATTACAAATTTGTAAATCCTTTAGTTTTATTACAAGCTGTTGCATTGCATTGATATGTGTTGTTGGGAAGTAAATGAGTCATTTCCGTAAAACATAATATTCATGTTACTGTTGATATTAAAGGTTGAAAATCGTCGCGAAAATGATGTCTCATGAATTTATACAGTCTCCTCAAAAGTGTCGTAATTTTTTCTCATAATATTATCCCATCTGCACAATTGTGTCGTGAAAAAGATGATGATGATGATGATGATGATTATTGTTATTATTATTATTATTATTATTATTATTATACAATCTACAGGAAAGTGTTGTGAAAAGGTTGATCTATCACAGCATTGTACAATCTGCACTAAAATGCTGAAAAAGTCGATCTCTCAATGCACTATGCAATCTGCGCTAAATAATCGTAAAATCATTGATATATCATAGCATAATGCAGTCTGCACTAAATAATCGTAAAATCATTGATATATCATAGCATAATGCAGTCTGCACTAAATAATCGTAAAATCATTGATATATCATAGCATAATGCAGTCTGCACTAAATAATCGTAAAATCATTGATATATCATAGCATAATGCAGTCTGCACTAAATAATCGTAAAATCATTGATATATCATAGCATAATGCAGTCTGCACTAAAGGTTCATCAAAAACTCCTGTCTTAAAGTAGTAAACAATCTATACTAATGTGTCATACAAAATTTATGTCATATAGTATTATACTGTTTTCACTAATGTTTCATGGAAAGAAGCTGATATATCAAAATATTATACCATCTGCACTAAAATGTCGCAAAAGAGTTGATCTCTCGTATTATTATGGTGATGCTCTACAATTTCTCATTTTGCATAGGGTTAGAATTTAAAAGAAACGAAATTTCCCCGGGTTTCTTCACTGGTTATACTGGCTATTTAAGAAAGGCTTTGTTTATCTTAGGTATTGTTCAAGGAACCTTTAAGTCCCTTTATTTTGGTGTATGATTGATGGGTGTAATACGCGTTATAGAAATTACAGCTTGGCCTTACTCCAGATGCGCACCTTTCAAGAAAGTGCTAGCTCCACTTGCTCATTTTCACTTTCTGAACTTCAGAGGTTGTTGTTGCTGTTGTTGTAGGGTTTAACGCCATTTTTCAGCACAGAGGAAGAACCAGGGAAAACCCCTGAAAGAACTACGGACCCACAAGAAGCTACCCAAAATTGGCCGAACCCGAGGCTCGAACCCAGGCAGACAGAGGTGAGATGACAGTGATCAATAACGGTGAGCGCTTTAGACAACCCGGTCACTCGGGGCCCCAAATTTCAGAGGCAACTTGTAAAAGAAATAAACTAATAACTTCTTTACATTTTACATATTTGGTAATTTATTCATTGCACATTCAGACGCTGGTATTGTCTAGTCTGGCAAAATTCATTTCCCCTATTTTAATAGCTGCGAAAGATAATGTACTTTAGATTAATTCAGGCTGATTTATTTTTAGCACAAGGGAGCAGTATTTTTGTTAGCAGTGTGCTAAGGTCATGTACAATGTCCAAAAGTACACTATACAAATAAATGTCAGCCACAGTACATCAAAGCAGCATAGAGGTGGTCCAACATACTCTCCATTGTGCATGTTTTAAATGCAAACAACTTCACCTTACATACATCACTCTCTCAAAAGTATTTAATAACTGGTGAGCGCACCCATACAATTGCACTTAAGTGTCCTAAAAGAGTTGATCCGTCGAAGTATTACACAATCTGCACTAAAATGTCGTAAAAGAGTTTATCCCTCAGAGTATTATACAATCGGCACTAAAATGTCGTAAAAAAGTTTATCCCTCGGAGTATTATACAATCGACACTAAAATGTTGTAAAAGAGGTTCATCCCTCGGAGTATTATACAATCTGTAATAAAATGTCGTAAAAGAGTTTATCCCTCAGAGTATTTTACAATCGGCACTAAAATGTCGTAAAAAAGTTTATCCCTCGGAGTATTATACAATCGGTACTAAAATGTCGTAAAAGAGGTTAATCCCTCGGAGTATTATACAATCTGCACTAAAATGTCGTAAAAGAGTTTGTCCCTCGGAGTATTATACAATCGGCACTAAAGGAGGAAATGATAATTATTCTCTAATGGATATCGGCCGAAGAAGGAAACGTCATCATTAAGGTTTGCTATAAATAAATCATAACTGAGTATGGTACCTTTATGTCATTTTTTTTTTTTTAGTGTTGCTATTACAACAGATTCGATGATCGCCGCATGCAAAATAGCTGCGCAGAAATAACAGGTTTTCAGATTTTGTTAAGATTTACAATATGGCTTGAACAAATGAGAGCCTCTTTCATCAATATTGTTTACGTTTTTATCAACAATTTTTTTTACAACATAACGTACATATAGATAAAGTTTTCTGATATGAAAGCTCTCTAATTCATATTCACGCGATACAGTAAACTTTGCCCAATTTTCGCAGTAATTTTTTATCATTATAAGAAACCATGCTGAATAATTTGGAATCAAATACCCGTTCTTGGTACATACAGGTTAACACAAGCACAACAAAAAGGCAAAACCGGATATTGATCACTATAATATAATGGTAAATTAATAGCAAATCTAAAGTCATTCCAGTATGTGGAATGTCTTCGCACTTGTCACATACAGCAAGTACGATTAGGTCAAAGAAACATAGCATGGGTGTATACGAATGCACCAGAGTGATTATGTCAAGTGATGGTTATTCCCTGATGCTATTACCACTTGCGGTTTGGACATCATGCGATAGTGTGATTAATTGTTGCGATCGTGTAATTAGTCTTTAATGAATGCCCTGCTTGGTGGTTCTGTTGATTGTTCATCCATAGGCGCCAAACGATAAATTATTGGTTGCCGTGGAAAATCTATCAGATCTGAACCACACTGTATCAGTAGCACGAAGTTTCCCACTTTCAAACTATCTTTGTGCACACAAATACCGAACAAAATTATTTCCTGGTGGTTCTAATGGCGTTGGGTGTGAAATCATTTCATAAGTAACGGTGATAGCTTTTAGCCAAATCGCATCAGCTGGTTTAATACAATCATGCGTGTGATTTCATTATTTAGTGCATGTATAACTAATGGAAGTCGTGTTACCCATTCGGGTACTATGAGGTGTCATTAACACATCATGCGCGTTGTGATGTCCGAATAATCGTTCCTCAAGTATACAGGTTAATAGCGTTCCACAATAGCTTAGTCACGATGTATATTAACATGCCAAACACCAACCCGGGCCTTATGTTTTGTTAACAGTGCAGCAACAGATCAATTTTTTTTTACATGGATCGACTCACAATAGTCATGACCATGTTAATGGTCCGCCTGCATTTAAGCGCATCAGCGACACTTGCAGAATCTTTCGACTTTACTTGTATCTATCTCCCTTGACTTAATCACTTGAATTAAAAAGGATCAGGCTGATGAATCTCATTAGGTATTTAGACATCCAAGCAAGTGAGTGAAATCTTTATTTACACAGGTAAATTTGCCACAGCGCCTGTTTAGCCAACCATGTTCGAGCAGTACCATGATGACATTTGCCGTGCATGCTAACGTTTCCACAGCAGCTTCGCCTTTCCAGCAACTTCGAAGATTTTAGTATATTTTGGATAAAATCCACTCATAAACCATGATTGTATCGATGTATTTTATCTCCAATATGAAGCTTTGCCTCTCCAGTGATTTGACGTTTGTCTTTGATGATCCATCTAGCGATTCTTTCTCCTAGTGAGGAATTTTAAATCATGGAAGAGATCTACATCAGCACGTCGACGTAAACGGATATCGTTTTGATGCTTTTTAAATAAGGTCATGTCGGTAACATGCTGCATCGAAACAATGCATAGTTGCTTCACCAGGCCTTGGTTGGTTTGCAGAATCAAGTTGCATATCAGGCTCTGTATCAGGTGCACAGTAATTGTATCCAAGACTGTGCCTTACGGGTAATTTCGTTAATGCAGCCGCGACATCATCTTGGGCGACATTTTTTAAATAAATGTCAACAGTTTTGCTCCATATGTAAGTTTCCTGTTTCCTAACTCAGTTCAAGCACTGGTCATTGGTTCTGCTGGATTCGAATAACTAAACTGATGCTGAATACGATTGTGAGATGGTTAACATGGGATCCGTTTTACGTACTTGCACCGTAGACTGATGATTAGTCTTGTTATGGTGTACTCAAGGATTTTAAGGAATCGGTTCAATCAACATTGGCAAAGCGTCCACGGTTGATTTCATTTCCACAATTGTTGATATTCCTACCATGTGTAACCTTGATTCAAGTGAGAATAATCTTGGTTTGTACGATGATCTGCCACTTATCAATCAAATCAATTCAGCGAGAATAGTTTCCCTATGTGGCCAAAAAAAAAAAACAAATACCCTAACAACTGACGGGTAAGCAGATCCAGGAACAAAAAGAATTTTCAAACAACAGCAACAAGAATTAATAAGTGAACAAGAAGAATTTCTAAGACAATAACAATAAAAGTAACAAAAACGACAAGACTTGCAACAAAGACGGTACTGGCGTTCCAAAGTGACGAGTCAACTATACATCCACCAGCAAAAGTTACACGAAAACAAACAGAGAGAGATCAGCATATCCACCTAAGAGAAGGGTTAGAAGAAGTACATAAAGTCTTGAGAGAGTGGGTAGTATAACTGAAATAATCACAAGATTGGTTGAGACTATGAAGGAAAACAACTGAACCCGAAGAATTTGTTGAGGTTATGGAACAACCAAAACAAGGAGAAAACCTTGGTGGTCTGTTTGACCCTAACAACCTTGCGGATCGATCCGAAACATTTGTGGGATCAATTCGTGCCAGCAACTAATTCATGATGTTATTAATGAGGCCTCATCGATTTGTCAGCATTTTCTCACCAACAACATTATGTACCGTGGAACTTTGATGTATGATTTGATGAAAGACATTGATGATGTATATTTTTACAACATTGATGAATCCTGAAACATGTCCTTTTTACGCTAAATCTATGCTGCGATGCAGCATGTTGTAAATACAATCCAGAGCGTGACCTCGATGATCATAATCTCGTCAACATAACCAGAATTTGATGTGATTTTCCCCGCACCAATTACCGCTGGGAAATCACGCACACATGAGATCGCACTAGCATCACTGCGAATTTATTACAAGATTCAAGATTCCAGATTTTCAGTTGGTAACCTAGGCCACCGGCCCAGAATACAGTGATATATACAAAGACTAAATCTATCATCTCAAGCGCACATAATGTGTCTGTATTAAAAAGTTTATGCATTTTCTTGTCGATGAAGCAAATGGTATCTAAATAACTGAAATATGTGAATAAAAGAAAAGATTTTGTGCTGACATGAAGCAATACATTTTTCTAGAGATGGATTATTATACCAATATTTGTTTGTCTAATTCTCTTCGATCTTTTTAATGTTTAGAAATGAAAAATGCTTGATTTTCATGTTCTATGAACGCAAACTTACCGTGTTAATCAAATTGAACCAATGGTATGAAGTATTAATACCATCATATCAAACAATCGCTATAGAACGTTTATGACTATACCATCGGAATCTCGAATGGACTTTACATGCATAAATAAGTAAACATATTGAAAGATACTTCTCAGCATTTAATAATATTTAATAATTTTAATAATGCCTATATTTTGATGACAGTGATTTTATCATGACAGTTTTGTTTAGTATGATCCTTCACTCTTTGAGAGAATGCGGTTACAAATCCATTAATATTTTCAACGTCTTGCGATATCTATACAAAGCCAAAACCATACCTAAATAATAGTCATATGTGATACCCATGTACCCCGTCCATTATCATCTAACGATATAAGCACTTTGTAGCATTCTGCTGGGTATCAGCTCCCATTCATTGTGACAATTTAAACCAATATTTAACACAACGGTAGTCTGCCAATGTCTCAAAGGGCAACATAATTATTCTCGTAGATACTCTCCGCAGAAGCGGTTTTGAACACTTTCAGTACATTCTGAATACTTATATCTCAAAATAGCCATAACAGAATCGATACTCTGAGCTACTAAGGTTTCTTCAGCCTTCGTCAAGGATAATTTGCGTGTAAACACAGTACAAAAATATTTTTTTTAGATGAAACTGTACCAGTATGAACACAATTTAAAATCCACTTTTGAAAATTCCTTAAAGGTCACCCATTGCAAAACACAATTAGTTTTGTCTTATCCAAGTTAACTACCATTCGAGTGGTATTACAAAAGCGCTATAGTACGTTTATCTGTTATTTCAACGATATCGCATGTATCGGCACAATGAGCTACATGATCAGCGATAAGAGTGCTTAAAGATCAGGGACATTTTCTGAATTAAACATACATCTACCATTATTTTCTCTCAGTAACAGAATCGAATCTTTAATAAGCAAATAAAATAATAGTAGACTTAAAACACAACCTTGTCTAGTCCCCATCATACAGTTTATTAATGTTGGCCTAATATCCGATCACAACCATTTGGTCGTCTTGACTTGAATAACTTTCCGGCATTTTCACCAGATAGTAGATCAATCTGGGGGTTGGTAGAACTTCCAACGGCTGTGTATAATATATTAGCTTGATCAATGATGAGGTTCGACGAAGAATTTCGTTGATGACCGTAAAACACTCTAAAATCTTTATACATGAACACTAGCCCACACACATCTCCGCCATCATTAGACATTTTCTTTGTAAGAAAAACTTTCTGTCTCATAAAGAACATGTCAAACATTTGGACTTCTATAGATAATTGACATCAAACTTCCAAAATTGAAACGAGGAGACGGCGCTTTTGAGTTATATAAATAGCATACAGGAATAATGTATACATACATATTCGAACAACTGCGACTGTTATCGTCGAGGCTCATGATTCCATGGAAACACAAGATTAGCAAAGTCGTACATCCCAGAAGAATACATATACTTTGTCGAAAATCCGCATATGCAGCCAGGATTAGTTTGATCAATAAGACGAAGAAAGAAATAAGACAACACAAACGATACAGTGGAGCCAACTTATAATGGCTTAACGTAAGGTGATATTAGAGAAAGAGAGTCGTCTCAAAACGAATATACCAATGCTGGAATATTAATAATCAAGTTGCTACCATAATTTCCAGTCGATGCTTGTAGCAAATTTGAATCACAATCATAATTACATTAATAATGGATGAATGTATGTGTGAATATGTGTGTGTGTGTGTGTGCGTGATTTGGATTTTTAACGTAGCATTAACAATTCCTCATTCATATAGTTACAATGTCTGCAGTGTGGCAGTTTATAGCGACGTATAGCGAAGACATGTTGCATCATGTCTCTCTCAGTCGCATTATCCAGATTCCAGGTCGACCAGTCCTAACACTAAACTCTTAATGCTGAGCGCCTAACGAGGCGACCTCCAGCATCCGAGGCAGACGCTCAAACCACTTGGCCACCGGAGCAGTCAGAAGGAATGGATATGCATTCACTATAATGGATACGGTTATTGTTACGGGAAATTAACGTAGATTGTGAAGACGTAAATATATACCCTCGTGCTTTGAATTTGACATTTTATTGAGTGAATGACTGTAGTGCATGCTATCTTCATAGCCATACACTTTTCATAATGAAATTAATATTTGCACAGTTCAGAAAACTGCTGTGTTACTGTCATACCACGAAATTCAGTTGCTCTAGTCAACATTCCTTTTTGCTGCACATTGTATGAACTGCAGGTGCATTCGGCAGGGCATCGTACTTCGTTTATATGTTCTATTCCTTAACTTTTCAGGTATCACATCACATTCAGGACCAAAAATCATTGTTTTTAAAAGGATTATTAGGGTCACCTTAGCAGAGGTGCCGAAGTGGTTCTCATATATTAGAATCCAGAACCATTTTGTATGTTTAGACTTAGCTTGCACTGGCAGGAGTGTAACTGCTATGGCAAAGGATTTTATATATATATATATATATATATATATATATATATATATATATATATATATATATATATATATATATATATATATATATATATATATATATATATATATATATATATATATATATATATATATATATATATATATATATATATTTACTATGTCAGATCTATACTTTACCTACAATGCTTCCAAAGAAGTGGCTTGGTTTTCTCTTTACAAAATATATTTAAATTTGTATTCTCGGAAAGATTAAAGTGATGTGTTTTTATGAATATTTGAAGTCTTGTTGTTCAGTAGCATACAATATATAATAATTTCGAAATCATAAAATTATCATCTGATGGGACTAAATTAAATTATATCTAATATTGAAAATTAAAATAAGTCTTGCTGACATAGTAAGGTTTTTAAAAATATCATTATATGAAATATAAATTGATGTAATTTTTTTTGTTTGTTCATCATTTCATGAAAAGCTGTTTCATAAAAGATATAATTTGTCAACCGATCAAAAAATTTCACCAAGATTTGATGTTGTTTGAAATTTTTACATAATTTGATAATTAGCAATGAGAGTCATAATGTTTAAGCTAAAAAGATAGCAATGACTATCATCCCCATGTATCTTTAAAAAAGTGGTGATTATGTCCGCCTGTCTGTCTGTCAGTCCGCCTCGCCATTAGTAATGTAGTTATCTCATACATTATTAGCGACATATAGTCGAAACTTTGTAATATGATCAGGGGTAGTCTTTAGACCTAATCAGTGGATTCAAACTTTAATTATGGTTCTTGCAATGGGATCAATGTCTCGGATGGTTAGTGTTTGTATTTTTAAATCTTCATACTTTAAGTATTGTTCGTGAAAATTAAAAAGTTCGTTTGTATCATCTTCAAGGTCAGAGCTATGGCATTGCATTTAGCTTTGTGGTTACACTCTTTGGGCCTAGCGTGTCTGTTTCCTTTGGTTACAAGTTGGAAACTGCTGAGATCCCCAGTCAATAACCTTATATGGGACTAAAGGTCATGAGAAGGAACTTGACATACTGGTATATCCAAAGTAGAGCGTGGGTCATAGCCATTTGGTTGTGGATTTGTCCTTAACTCATAGATTGGAAAGAGCTGAGATCCATACAAATATGTTTATGTGAAATGCCCTGCATGACCTTATGAAGTGATAACATTTTAGTTCCGATAACAAGGTCAAGGTCGGCCTGTCAAGCAATTCTTACATTATTAATAAAAGAACTATGACAGAATCTCAATATTACCAACTTAAAATAATAATCGAAGCGGAGTAACTACTAAATGAAATCACTAAGAGGACAGCGTTGATCATAAATGTGCGTGCGTATTTGCAGATACGATTTTTGGGCTTAACGGGGCAAAAACTGTTCGTCTGGGTATGGTGGGCATCACAACCACGACAACCATCATAAATGCACCAATCAAAATTATCGTCGAGCTAACTCGATAGTAACCTTTGTCTCCGGTAGTAACCAGTAGTACAAGCAAAATAATTTTGATATGACTACATTCACAAATACATGTTTATGCAGAATTTCTCGCGGCATCAGAAAATAGTGTCAGTACCATTAGTAAACTATCGAGGATAGAATAATTTAAATAAATATGATCGCCGAGTTCGATACCGTGCTGGCTGAAACGGAAAATCATCGACAACTTCGAACACAGAAAAGGAAACTTGGGTATGTGGATTTATAGACCGTACAAGTCGAAATAATTTCCTCTAAAAATAATTTTAAAAAAAATTATAAATACCAAAATAAGATATGTATTTGCCATGTTACAATCTCAAACTAGACGTGTCTACCGTAGTTGTGTGACAATGGCGATTTAGTCGGATATTGGTCACCGACTTCTATACCTTATGATGTTCTCCTGTTGTATGTCACATATTAATCACTTTCAATGATTACTTTCCACAGGCTGACATGCATGCACGTGTGATTTAGTGTAATATGAGGCAAATGCATGTGAAATAGAAGGCTATGACATGCATCAATAACCAAAATCGAAACCCGCCAGTGTCATACAACTATTCAAATATTGGTGAATATATATATTTTGATTTTGTGAACTTATACCGTGTTAAAAACGATACTGATAACGTCGTCTTATCATGAGAACAACTGGAGATTTCAAGTTAAATGTCTGTTCTGTGATCCAGGACTACTTTAATATTACTACGTCAATCACTGGAATAAGAGACCGAATTTTTTAATTACTTTAAGCAAATATCATCTGAGGTCATCAAAAAAGCTATAATCATATTGTCAATAATATTTCTCATTTGAAAAGTCCTTGGAATTGACAAATGAAGCTCGTTTTAAAGTTACAGTAATTGGATTAAGAGCAGTATCGAAAACTAGTAAGTTTAATATAGAAACGGGTTATTTCGAGACAGTGCTAACGAACAAAAGGATCTGAATAAGTGTGGTTGTTTCTATTAAATTGGGTTTAACGCCGTTTCTCAGCTCAAGATAGGCTATACACATGGCTGTCAGTATATGGGAATGGATGAACCCGGAAAACCCCTTGAAGAAAAACATCGACCCACCAGAAACTACTTGCAAACTTTCTCACATACCCACATTGGCCCAACCGATACTTGAATCCACGCGAACAGAGGTTATAACTGTCAAGGCGAGCGATTTATATCACTCGGCCAACCGGGGCCTCTATAATAAGTAATTTAGAAGCTGTATAAAGGATGTGTAATAAGTGCAATTTAGAAGCTATATAAAGGACGTTTAATAAAAGTGTAATTTAGAAGCTGTAGATAATGAATATGATTTGTTGCTTGTTTGTCGAATCTGAACTATATTGTCGAACATTATATACTATGTGCGAGACAATAGGCCAGACAATAACTAATTTTGTATGCTTAATAATGATTGAATTGCACTATATGACTTACAAAAATAATTATAATTAGGTATATAAGTTTGGTATAAATTTAATGGCAATTGTTCTTTTATTTCGTTATATGGTATGCACATTGTATTAAATGCACAACAGAAATACTATACTTATGGTCTGCAAAAAGAATACAAATCATCTGGGAAATAACAATCCTTTCAAGTGCACTGGATCCAGAAAGGGATCACGTGTGTCAGGATTGAATAAGATGAATGCAATAAACTGACAACGAACAGTGCGAAACTAGTATCTGGCTAGCCTAAGCGCTTTCGACTCTTTAATGAGTCTTTTACAAAGGTAAATATAAAACATAGACAAGACAAACAAATAAGCAAAAGCGGTTATGTTTGCGAAACCTTACAAGGCTGTTTCTACAGGAATTCAACCTTTTAACTCTATTATGTATCAACTAGTTTATTTCAGCTTGTTGCTGATCCTGGAAATTGTTTGTATTGATCTAGAAATTTTGAGTCATTTTATGCAAATTTATGTAAGCGCAGATTATGTCACGGATATTTCATTGTTATAGTAGTCAAAGGCTATTAAGCAAATTTAGAGAATTTTTTAAAAGAAAATGTGTCGGCTGCTAAAGATAATTTTATTTGTGTATGGTTCTCTTTTTCTAGTCATGTTGGTTT
Organism: Sinohyriopsis cumingii; assembly: GCA_028554795.2. Taxonomy (NCBI): domain Eukaryota; kingdom Metazoa; phylum Mollusca; class Bivalvia; order Unionida; family Unionidae; genus Sinohyriopsis; species Sinohyriopsis cumingii. The sequence goes on along the minus strand of CM068826.1, from coordinate 49,083,691 downwards.
AAACCGCTTGGTTTCAGTGTTATACGGCGGCGTATCCAGTAAGATTCCTTTTCTTTCCTGCTTTTGGGACTCCAGTTGGGTTGTGAGCAATTGCAATAAGTGTTATTTCACTGAAAGTGTGGCCAGGGGAGGATAAGTATTCTATGATCGGACTTCTGTACAGCTTCTTTGAAATATCGGTTGATTTCTTGAATTTTCTACTTTAATAACAATGCATATGGACATGTGTGTCGCTAACCAGATTCAGTACTATCGATAGCTAAAATTAGGGCAATGAGAAATGCCGAGTCAGCATAAATGTGAGATGGTTCATCGATTGTGTCAACCAGATTACTTTGCACATAAAGTTCTTGCAGTTTATTGCCATGTGACCTGACAAAGTCGGCATTTAGATTCTCTAAATACCGAATGAAACCGCCGCAGCGTAATACGAGTACGAAACATTTCAACTATACGTAGCAAATGTGTTAATTATGGCAAGTGGAAAGATGTTTGTTCATAACCAGGAAATATTTGTAAGCAAATCATCTCGCAGCTCATGCAGTATAAGTTTTCATTTAATAAGATTGCCACACAAACCAAATGAATTCTGTCACTCTAAAATAATTATTTTACTCCAATTACGGAGCTGGCACGGTTGAATACTGGAAGTAATTGTCGGATGATGACAAGGGATGAGCAAATAGGATGGATTTCTTTCTTTCTGCAAAATAATAACTGATTAACCGTGGAGGGAATAACGAATCCAGTGCAAAATATCATGTCTTATATGATCAGTTTTTTAGGATCTCAAGTTCAAAGCAGGACATTTATTATACAGTCTAGTTTCACTGTCCTATTTGTCAAATTCATTTTAGGCAAACACGGTTTAGACTCAGGGAAATATCTTATGCATGGCAAGGTATAATGCTTTATCTTAAATCTACCCTGGTTCATGTATTCTAGCGATTTCTAAATTAAAACATTTTAAACGTGCATATGAAATTTTGAGGTCTCAAAAATTAATAGATCTAACAGTAGCCATAAATGGAAAGTACAACTCATACAAACGACATTAAAATTGATAAATCTTCAAGTATATCAAGTATATCCTGTACCTCTACTCCTGGAAAATGCCAAAATCAATAGGTATTGGCAATCTAAAATGCGAATGGACAACAGTTTAGCCGATATTGGTAATGTAAATTGCACAGCGGAAGCAGAAAAATTCAGGCCAAAAGCTACAATGGAGTCATTTTACGATAGTTAATCTTTATAAATTGTTTCAGATAGGTCACTGCATTATCTGAAGGTAAAATGTAACTGTCATAAAGAAGCAGTGTAACCTGCACCATAATAAAAGCAGTGTGGAGCAACCAACACCATACTTTGAGCAGTGTGGTGCAACCAAAACCATAATTTGAGCAGTGTGGTGCAACCAACACCATAATCTGAGCGTATAATAGTAAGTAAGATTGCTTGAGCACTGGTTGAAAACCAACATTTCATATCATTGTTCCGTGTGCTACATTAGAAGCAGGGCTGTTAGAAGGCTAAATCAAACCTATCACGGGAAGATATTGTAATTACGTCGCGGAAATCGCGGATACAGCAGTTTGTAAGGACTTGGATATGCTGCCGGTAATGTTAAAGCAATTAAAGTAGAAGTACATGTTCTGTTTAGACTTGCACATTACTCAGGACTTTGCAGGGAACATTAACAAGGTATCATTGTACTGATGGAAGTGTATCTAATTTCCAAACAACCTTTGTAAAGGCCAAAAAAAAGGTATGATAATTTTGTATGAACATTTGATGAATCAGAACATGACAGCATAGGCAACAAAGGAGGCCGAACGAAAAACCTAAAATGACTTAAGGAAAAAGTTGTTCGGATAACATTCATCCAGACAACCCAAAGGTAGGTCAGTTCGTCAAGAAACATTGGCCCATCGTATGACGCATTGAAATTAAATTCTCTTAAACAAACCAGTAGAGGAGAGCACAGACCGAAAAACCTCCGGATACATCGCAGTCGGGGCATAGTTAGCCGCAACTAGATTGTCTGTATAAATGCTATATAAACTAATGGTTGTTATTGGTCTGGATCATATAGATTTAATATGATAAAGACATTACTCATATTACTCTTTCACGCAAACAAGCATGATATTGATTTCTCCTTCTCTGCAACTTATAACAGCAACATACAGACAACGTGTAAAGAACTTTTAGTTTTTGATCGATGATTTTATATTCCAAAGTTTAAATAACATAGCAAGCTACAAACTATGAAACAAATAGTTTCTGCACAGCGTAAATAGTTTGAATCATATCTTTCCAGAATTTCATTTCTAAAGTATTTCTTTGGAGTTCAAGTTATGAGGATAATACCAATACGTTACTACAATTGGGCCGTATGAGAATAAGCGAATGTCACATCAAAATCGGTTGCTAAGTAACATATCAATGTTTTTAGGTCATCGTTCTCTGCTTTCCAGGATTGAGTAAATTGAATATGAAGGTGAAAACATCACGTGATTAGCTACTATATGTTCAAATTATGCATCATTTTGCATTTGTAAAGTCTTTTTGCTGGATCTATTGGGTTTGAAAGAAGCAAGACATATGTTATTCACACTGAATTTCTTTTCTCTCCATATTTAAGATCAAACTGCTCTTTCATTCAAACTTTCAGTTTTCGATGAGTAATGATTTCCGACCATGGAAAGCGTTTTATTGTATTTAAAACTAATAAAAGGAAATGGTGCGCGACTATATAATATTTTGCTTTAATACGAATTTCACCTTGTGACACGTATATTGTCTGTTTGAAGTTCAATATTTACTGTGAAATTTGGTAAAATTGGATTTTTTGTTCATTTCATACGATTCAAAATAAAATTAACTGTATGTGTAGATGTTAATGCTATCGTATTTACGACTGAGACGTATTATGCAGACATTTAAATACAGCTGGTAAACTAGAAAAAAATCGCTTAGAATAACGCCGATATTCGATATTTTTAAACTAATGCTGACAAATAAATTTTCGCTTATAACAACAGAGATCCTGATCTGCAGTAGCATAATGCGCCTTTACTTTATTTAATGAAGACATTTTATGGTGTAAAATGCGTCATTTGCCTACCTGAAGTTACCATTATGACGTGTAATGATAATGGAACGAGTCTGGTACACTACTAATTTCAGGAAATCTTTTCAAAACGTAATTTGTTTTAACATATTGATTTCTTAAATCTACAAACACTGACAAAAAACATGAAACACAACAACCTAAAGTAGTACAAACAAAATTATTATACAGTGACAATTAAGGGTCTCGTCAGCTTTAATATTTGGGCTTTTCCCGTACTTTAATAAATTCTTGATTCTTTTGGTGATAAATGTGGTACTGTTTCATGATAAGTATTATTCTAAATAAAAACGTAATATTCAACCCGACGATTATTATGATTTGCCGAATTTTAGTATCTTTGCACTGAAATGGCCGATGCAGAATACGAAACTGTGAAATGGAGCCATGGGAAAGCCCGTTTTCATTTAGATTTAAAATTCCTAAGGTCACATCAAAGCAAGCATAACAAACTTTTGTGCCGTCATACATTGCATACCATATTGAATACAACATGGCTGAGTTTAGTCCAAACGTACTGGCTGCAAGAGCTCCGTACTAGGAGATTTATGTATTTACGTACAATAGGTATACTGTACATTCCCTTACATGTAAAGATTCAAGCCTCACCCACCCACGCCACACACACACACACACACACACACACACACACACACACACACATTTTCTTTGATAAGACCAATACGAATGTTTGCCAGTCATCCGACACTGGATGCGCCAAGTTAATGACAAGGAGTTTCTTGGCCTTGAGTGCAATTAAACTGCTTTTGTTAAATATGCTGACAAATAAAAATCGGATGAGTTTGATTAGATCGTAAGGCTTTGATTGAAACTTTCATGTCGTCATTATATTATCGTTGTTAATGAAGATATTATTTAAGATCATGTGCGAACTTCATGTGTATTTTCATTGCAAAGTAAGCATATTTTTAGACGCAGATAAACGTTTAGTCAGACAATCAGAATCATTAATTTTAAACAAGTAAAATCTTCTTTTAACGTTGTGCCAAATGCAGATACAATAGGTTTTTGTTACTGTTATCTTTTTTTGCATTGTCTTCTTTACATATTTAATCTAGTACTAAAATCAAATGGCAACGCGGTTTTCTTCTTTGACTCTTTGCTAATTTGATAATTATTAATAGTTATCGAGATTTTATGCCTAAATTCTACTGAAGTTTAGAACTTTTCGAAAGCTTTCCATGCACGAGAAAACTTGCATTTGACAATTTTGAATACAATTTTTAATGCTTTATTATGATTTACCTCTCGCACGCAAAGGTGGAAAAATTATATTATTCTACTCACGTGTTCTTATACATTATGATTGTTATTTTGTCTAATCTGTGTGAGTATTGGATATATTGCAATTCAGCTTCATACAAAGAAAATACTTTGCAAAGAATTTTAATCACCCATGGAACAAAACCTACGTGCGCGTTTTTGAAATAAAAGAACATCTCTTTTAATATTTCGTAAGGAGAAAAACTAAAGCAATTACAAAATGTGTGCAAATGGATCCAGCGGAGAACACTTTGTTGGGGGGGGGGGGGGAGGGTGTAGGGAAGCAAACTCTTCCTTTTATGTGTGCCTTGAATGAATATTTTACGAGATTGGAAATGTCTATTAAAGTTGTAGTCAGATCCATTCATCACTTTTAAAAATACGACTGGTTGATTTCAAACATTAAATGGTCCGGACAGCAAAAGGTGATGTATATAACTGTGACGTCACTGAGCTGCAGCTGGTCTATCGCTGATATACCAATTAGCTGTTACCATAAAGCTCGTTTTGGAATAGCTACAATAATCACATAGAACAATAAACTATATAGCAAGTAATGAAGAAGAATTCCGGTTATGGAGATAAACGAGGAACAAGTAATAAGGCTGTCCGATTATGAAGATCAACGTGGAAAAAGTAATAGGGCTGTCCAATGATGGTGCTACACAAGGAACCAGTAATAAGGCTGTTCGATTATGGTGAGAAATGAGGAACAAGTAATATGGCTGTCCGATTAAAGGGATAAACAAGGAATAATTAATAAGGCCGTCCGATTATTGTGCTGCACAAGGAACCAGTAATAAGGCTGTCCGATTATTTATCTTAATCCGTCGCTGTATTTGTTGAATCGGAACAAAAATAGTTTAGAATAAGGGTCTTAATGACGACGAATTACATCTATGTTTCTTTCCCGACTTGACAGAAAGGGCCGAGGATGTTCCGATAGTGCAGATAGTTGTCATTTCAGTTTACTTCATTTATTTACGAAAAAAGGACTGACCGAAAAGTTGCGAATACATCGAGCTACTTTTTAATTCGCGACATCGCGGTATTTAATCTCTCGGCTGCTGCAATGTCTTCTCGCATATAAAGTTCTAAAAAAATACATTAGATCATTTTAACCACGAAGTAAAGTCAGTTCTTTATGACTGAAATTATCCCTTGTCAAATAATACTTGATAGAATAATAACAATAATCCTCTTTAAAACGTAGATTGATCCTAAAAATCCGAAATAGACATTGAGTAGGCCAAATTCATCGAATTTATAATCAGGAGTAAAACAGGCACACTAGATGCAAAAGGCATAGTTCCAGGATTTCGATTTTCTCACGCACTACTAAAGTACCATTCATTCAATAATTCATTCGTATTTACACTCCTGCTCATTCCTTGAGTAGAGTCGTACTTTCCAACATAAAATTAACTTTATTTGGTAAATTGTTTCAAAATGGAAAAAATATCTTTATTTTCAGCATCAGATTTAAAGAATGAATACCATCAATATAGCACATACATGTTTCTGTTTACCGAAGTTAAAACTGGAGAGAGTAACACGCAGCAATATATGAGTGCATATATGAAATATGAGATGAACACAAGTCTGGACACATATGGAAACATGTATGGCATTTTATTAATTGTAGCGGGAGACATAACTATTCAATTACAGTCTAATAACATGCATAGTTACAATAACGCAGTAAATGCCAATCCTCCTCATAGGCGCAGTCGGGTTCTGTGTATACGGTCTAAAATTAGCAATTTTAAGTAGTATGTACTTAAGTCCTCGACGTGAGAATGATTTTCGAGCATTGTTACACTTTTGTTGCATTCTGTTTACGAACGGAATAGAGATGAAATATTTATTGAAAAACAGCAGTTGCTTAAGCTGATTGGCGTGACAGCTAGAACTTGAAAGTATGCCAATAAAAATGTCAGCCAACATTTCCTCGATTTAGACGCCGTATGAATGAGGTGTGTGATTGTGTCTGTGCGTGTATAATGTAGTCTTGAACACTCTTTTATTGGAAGTTGTCAGCTGTTCTCTAACTATATTATGAATGGTTTTAATGATTCAAAGTGAACGATTTAATAACTTTGATGAATTTTCGTTGCTTAAGCATGCTAGAATATGTTACGAGACGCTATAGTTTGTTGAAGATGTCATTATAGGACGTGTTACAAGGCACACAGGGATTTCATTAAAGAAACTTGTACATGGTATAAAGAGAATTCGTAATAGGATGTTTTACAAGGTATACAAGTATTTTATTATAGGGAGATTCACGAGGTATATAATGAAGTGATAGGTATCATGGATCATTATGAGAAAATGAAAGTGTGAATGATGGATGGGTGCACAAACAAACCAAATGACAAGATGTTAAAAATGCTGAACCTGAAGAATTGTGAATAGCAAAGGCATTTCTACACAATTAGTCCAATCAAACTGGTGTAAAAGAGAAACAAATATTCTAAAGAAATATTTTAGACGGTTTTAGAGTTTTGTCTCTGGAATGAATAGTTTGGATAATGTATGCATTATTAGACAATAATGCTAATACTACTGAAGCTAAATAACTGCGAACAGCAAAAAAAAACACATATGGACCACCGTCTGCCAAGCTTTAGTGACATCTTGAAAGGTTTTAGGAACACGCTTCGGAAACGCCAGAATGAATGATACATTGATGAACAAGTTGATATTGTTGTTGTTGTTCTAGGGTTTAACGCCATTTTTCAGCACAAGATAGGCTGTACATAGCGGCCAGTATAACTGGTGGAGGAAGAACCCTGGAAAACCCAGGGAAGAACCACCGACCCACGAGAAGCTACTGGCAGGCTTTCCCACGTACCTGAACAAATTGTTAAAAACGATAAATATAATGAAAGTAAAGAATAGTTAATAGAAAAGGCGCGATTATACTATTAATTTAATATGTGTACAAAATTCCAGATATATATTTTACACGGTTTGTTAGTTCTTCTCGGGAAACTATAGTATAGGTAATGAGTAGATGTGCGGACAACAGAAATAATTTATTGAAACTGTTCCACTAGAATAATATATACATCAGATTATATGTAACAATCTTGAATGATTTTTGGGTCATTTGACAGAGACTACAATGTGAATAATGAATGGATGAATTGACATTCAAACTGAAAAAAATCTTTAAAAATATCGAAACTGAAGTATTGTGGATAATAAAAAGCGCACATGCACAACAGGTCAAATTTGTGTACCAAGTTTCCTTGAGATATCTTGAACAGTTTTTAAAGTTCTGCTTAGGAAACGAAATTAGTAGCGATGAATAGATATAGCTAGAGAAGGATTAAAACGTCACAAATATCCAACCTGAAGAATTCTGAATAGTAAAAGGCACATATGCTCTGGCTTAAAGACGGCAGATCTGGGTCTGTACAGTTTGTTAGGAGTAATCAGTGGAATAAACAACATATAACCTGATATGAGCCGAAAATGAGAATAATAGATCGATGGATGGACAGAGAAAGGAGCAAATGTATTTAAATAATGAAGAATTGTCAATGGCAAACGACAGCACATCTATACAACTAGTTTAATGTGTATACCAATCTTCACAGAGATCGCACAAACATTTCATGAGTTATGTTCAACAAAACGAAAGTTTGACCGACGGAAGGAGAACAATCCTGTATCCCCGTTAACTTAGCTGGCGGGGGGGGGGGATAATTATGTAGACAAAAAGGAACTGATAACGAATTGTATTACCAAACTTAGAGATTTGAAGCATACACACATCGATACGCCTACATAATAAAGCAGGGTATATCAAATGTTTATCAATCGAATGAGAATAAAGTGAATAATGCATAATTAAATATATCATAAATGTTTTATTTACTTAGTCTGGCTGAAATCCGTTGTAAGATCTGAAGATATGTAATTTCTTCGTCAAGCAAGGATTTTTATTAGAATTTTTGAAAGAACACACGAGTCTTTCAAAATACGTCTCAGTAGTATGGATGAATGTGGATATGAGCTCACCAGTGTCGTAGTAAAAGAGAACTGGTGGTATTTAAAAAAAAAAACAAACAAAAAAAACGGTCAGCAGCATGATATTTGCTATTGTTATGTAAATTTATTTTTTGTAACTCCTGAAACATGATTTTGTCTAATTTTGAAAAACTTTTATTCACAGGTGTAGTTTGTAGTAATTTAGTTGGCCCATATGTTCTCTTTTAAGATATTAGAAAAGGTAAAATTGCAGAGTATCTATAAATAGGGTCTCACGTATGTGTTGACAGCTGCTAATAATACAATTATCAGTAAATATGTTTTCGAGATCAGGCCTTTTTTCCATTGGACAGATCGGTCAGGTGGTATTTTTAAAGAATTAAGCTAATTCTTTTTGGATGAGTTATGTCAAATGAATATGTATTTTGAAGTATAAGATTGAGTAGTAAAGTCTATCACGTGGGGTATATTCAACATACAGTCGTAATAGACTCTTGAAGGTTATTAAAAGGAGATAACTGAGCAATCAGATTCATTCATATTTTGAAGTCATTCTTATTTCTTGTGTTCCTGTTGTAACATCAAGTCTGCAGACGTGTTTTGTTTTCGTACTTAGATATTATTTGAGCGGAAAAACATTTGTTTTCGACTGTTCAGTAGAAATAAAAAGTGTATATTTTTAGACTATAATATTATTCTGCAAATATTGTGAATAATTCAAAGGATTTCTGGCAATGCCTATTTGACAATGTCAAGATTATTGTCGGTGTTTTCATGCCAGGCACAAAGAAACATGCTGCGGCCAACAACAACCATCTGCCTGGCTATGACGAATCGCAGGAGGCAAAGATTAAGTACCTGTACGTGAATAATCTTAATAGCCCTATCACAGAAGCTGCCTGTGGACCATTGTACCTGTATGACGCCAGAAAATTGTACTGAAAAATTATTACGTGGCGACAACGACATAGGGTACGTTCTCCAGTTGGATTTACAATATCCCGATACTGATTATCCGCTCGCACCCGAAAGTACGACAGTAGTCGATGTTATGTCAGGTCCGTATCCTGCAGCTCTCAGTACTAAACTTGGCGTCGGAAACTTTAGAGTACCTACGTTGATCCCCAATCTGTTTGACAACGCGCACTACGTAATCCACGACAAAAATCTGATACAGTGTCTAGACTTAGAAATGTACTCGATCGGAACTCGCCTCGAAGTTAAAATCAGGCAGCAGCTGCGATAAGCGGTTTTTCAACAGTACACCTTATTCCTTCGATGGAAAGGAAATTGAAGGAATTTCTGAGAATGTTGCTATTGTTACAACATGTCTCGGATTCACCAGACTCAGCGACATGTGTGCAAAATCTGCCGGCCCGTCTCAGATGAGTTTAATAAACCTAAACTTCACATCTTAAACGTGCACGAGTCCTGATTGTACTTGTTTATCTGAACCGCATCTAGGGGCAGATTTAGTCCGATGACATTAATGAGGACCCGAGTGGTAGACCATTTGAAATGCATACCATCCAATACGACAATGTTCCATAATCTTTTAAAGATGGAATAAAACACAGTATTGCTTGCCAGAGATGAAACTGAATTTAAAATACTCAAAGTGTTTTCCTAGGGGTACTTTGGCAAATGTGATTAAGACTGATCATTTTACAGAAGTGATGGATTCTTACCGCGGTGATGAGGTTATATAATTTTCCAACAGTGTGTCATCGGTTGATCAGTGATTCTACAATCGATAGTGATTTTTTCCACTTGTTGACGCATATCTGCGTCAGAGTGGTTTTCACCAAAAATCGTATACACTGAAATATGTGTTATAGTTTTAACAAAGAAAAACGCTTGGTCGCTAACTGTACAGCCTGGCATGAAAACACTCGAGGATTGTTTCTACAACGATGAAGTGGAGTTCTCGGTGATACGTATATCTGATTTAATATATATTTATTTTAATTTAATTGTTTGTCAGTTTTAACATTTTTATTATATTATATGCTATTATAATGTAAATTTATTACTAGATATGATAATTTTTAAGAAAATTGTTTGACCTTGACTTTTAGTTTATAAACACCTGGTGTTGATCTAAATTCTGACCTTGATTAAAAATTAGTAAACAAAGTTCTATTTTATTTTAAAATGATTGGTTGTTTCCAAGGTCATGATGGGCCTGCATGGTTTAAGATGAAGACAACTTTTTTTATTTTTTTATTTTAAAGAAAATTATTGGTCTAATCAAGGCCATATTCTGTGTACGTGATATAAACATGATCACGTGACTCCCCCCTTGATTTCGCAATTCTGGTTTTGCTATAACTATGTATTTGTTAGTTTTAATAGAGATGTGCAGATAGAGATTTCTCAGTTATCGGGCTTTTATACTTGGTATCAAGTTGTTTTCTTTGTTGTTGCCAGATTTTGAGTTAATTGTCTTCAGATCATTTGGATTTCAAAAGGATTAATTCTTTATTCGCTGGAAATATGTGAAGAGTGCTCACACAGATTTTGGAAAGACACTGGAGTGCCATTATTTGTATTTCTACAAGGAACTGTAGATAAGCACAGTACTGACTACATCATACGTCATCGTCATCGATCTTGGATTTTACATCAGGATTCGAATTTGAAATTATTAGAACATTTATTACTAGGACTTTGTAATTTAATTCGTGGATTATTCTTAGATTATTTTTGGATTTGATTCTTGAAACCGCAAGTTCTTCTCCCTTTTTTATTTTTTTACAGAATTTTCTAGGAAAATAAATTATTTGTTAAATTTTCAAAAGCTGGTTGTTTTCACTTTTTCTGTGTTACTGTTTTTTCGAGCCTAAACACGTAACAACCGGTAAATCCACCACAAATGTATTTCCTGTTGATTATGTTGCACCAACGTTGACTAAACCAAAAAGAGAATAATCTTGACTGTTATTTAACATGGAAGCACTTGTTCATAATAGTCTTTGATCTTCATGGCCAGAACCATCGTTTCAGCCATCATTTTGTCGCGTAATTGGTTCGTTAATCGCACAATCTTGGGAGACTTAAATATTTCTTAGCAAGAGATTTTCTATATAATTGTATGTCATTTATACCAGTAAAAAAAAAAAAGAATAATGGTTTCCAAATGCTGAAGATAAGATTATCGAGTAGTTATGTTACATAATCACATTACAAGCATAAGAATTACGGTACACCCTTGATGTTATCTACTTGAGAAAATAATTGAAGCGTAAGAACAACTGCGCGATGAAATCACAAAGTTATTCTCACAATACAAGCACATGCGTGTATTTATTGATGTTATTGGTGAACTTTCCGTCACGACCACGGTTGTTCTTGGTGTTGCTGAGATTCTGACCACAGCAACGATCATAGGTACACTAATCGGATTTGTAGTCAGTGGTGTATTAATAGTAGCCGGTGTGGATAACGTTGTTGGTAAAATAATTGCATAGCAGCTGCGTTCACCAATAGGTATTTACTCCGAACTTCCAGCACAAAGCAGTCTCAATACGATTCATACATTCTACGCAATAGCTATCGACGATGAAACGATTAACATCGTTGAGTTCGATACCATATTGGCGCAAGTGGAAAACCACCGAAGATTTGGTGAACAGATACGAAACTGAGGTGTCACTGGCCAAAAAACAAGCTGACCAGTATGTCATCATGGTGACAGCTTAAAATCAAACTAAGCACACTAGTAAGCTTTTAAAGTTTTAGTTCGTAAAGTCGTTAAAGTAAACGACTACAACTCACCCAGTCACATTATCATGACACAATGCTGACCAGTCCTATCACTAACATTGAGGCAGCTGTTAGGACCATTTTTGTAAGTCGTTGGTATGACTCCGCCACGGTTCGAACCCACGACCTCCCTCATCAGAGGCTGACGCTCTAACCACGCTTTACTTAATGTAGACTATTTCCAGTCAGTACAAACAAGACAAATCTTAATTACAACTCATTTCTTTCTTCGTTCATTCGAGATTGGAATACGTTATCTATCAAGACTCATCGCAGCGACTACATTAATAACTACAAAAGCGCATTAAATAATCGCCACACGCATGTTCCCTGGTAATTAACAAGGGTAGAGGAAAATTTCAAATTCTTCGTGTTCGACTTAAAACAAATTACAGTTCGCTTAATCAACATTTAGTTACGCGGCATATAATCGGATCACCTTTTTGTAGATGTGAATTTATAGAGGGTACAGAACACCACAACTAGGCAACATATTCTTCGCTATATCTCGCATTTTTTCCAGTAAAAGGCAAGACAGCAATTATGTCTCTTTGGTGAAAATAGATCCAGATCGCCGAACAGTTTCTAAGTTTTGGCACAGGGACCAACCCAGAAGCAAATGCTGGCTGCATAAATGACTTAGCCTTTTCATTGCGAGAACATTAGTTATATGGTAGGAATCTTGCAAGGATTTAACTTATGTCCCAGGGACTCTGGTCTAGAGAATATGGACAGACATGCAAATGAAAAATTAAGGAGAAGACTCTTGCAATTAATTAAATATGGCAAATGCATCTTATTAATATGAAAAATATATAAAAGTTCAATAGGCAATATGGCCACAATGGCGATATCAACTGTTATCATACTGACGGGTATCAATAACCCATTAGCCAACATGTGACATGATAATAATTATCGACGCCGTGGTTTCACAGAGGGCCGAATCCTGAGACACGAGTGGTACTGACAGAATGGAGTATTTGATAACATAATATTATATATTTAATAATGTGATATGACATGTTAATAACTCTGTCAACAAACATCAATAGACCATAATTGGCTATTTCTGCAAAACCAAAATATGACTCTGATATATGTCGGCGCACTAGTAATTTACAGCAAATGATTTTGATAATTGCTTGAATTTTATCGCAAAAAGTAACCGCAATCTATCTGGAACACCTCGGCTATTTCTACGACTGAACTGACCTTGGGTTTGACTAAGAAGTTGCAAATTGAACAGTAGTTTGAAGCATTCGCAACTTCTCGGTCAATCTTTGTTTCTTCAAAAACCGAGTTGGTCCGAACGGCAGCTATCAGCATAAATCAAAGTATGCTCCTTCTGTTCACATCGAAGCTGCAATAGATCAGTGAATCAATTTCTGCGGACTCACTTTTCCCTAATAACCAGCTCACTCTGACGTGCGAGACATTTCTAGACATCGTAATGTTGCTGAAACAGTGGCTGCGCGAGAGATATATAGGAGCAGTCGAGAGTTTCCTTCTTATTTTGCAGCTGAAATTGTAACAGTGTTAGCAGCAGAGGAGGCGTCTCCTCTGCTGCTGTATTTCACCGTCACTCTAGTGTAAAAAGGGCGATTCTTTGCAAAACTTATACTGTATTTAGGAAGGGTGTTAGGAGATAACCAACATACAAACTGTTCTCTGCAGCAAAGTAAGGACACCACTAAAGAACAGTGACCCCAGGTGTCTCGACCTCTCTCACCGCCGCTGGAATAAGGAACAATATCAGTTTCATCTCGATGGCTATAAACTAACGACTAGATGTTAATTTTATTAGAGTAAAGCAACTATTGTCAATGTCAGGCGCATGTACTAATCAAATTGCTTGGAACTTCGGTACTCATGTTGAACAAAACCTCCATTGATCATGTTGGAAATAAACCGTTTATATAGTCCCTCAAGCATATAGTATTAGATGAGATCACGATGTTGCCCGTGGACAGAGATAGTCGAATATGTATGCCTACCTTCACCAATACAATACAGTCTATGTCAAGGTTTACTTTACTTAAATAATTTGAATGGTTGAGGTATCAGTAGCTGAAAAAAAGCGGCAAGACATGCTCTGTGTGTGTGTGTTATATAGATATTTAACAGAAGCCAAATACGACTTAATCACAGGATGTGAGTGGTGTCAGTACTCGTAGTTTCCTAAGCTAATCGTTGAGATAACTACAGGCAGCGGTAGATCTTTTTTTTATGGTTTCAAATAAGGATGTTATGTTGCATTTGTTGAACACATTCTCATACACTGAGTACAAGAATAAGCACGTTAAATCTAGAACTTAAAACTTGTCTGTCATGAATTGGTATGTCTTGCGAGTTTTCATTTTCATTACATTATGTTGCCAAGCTAGAACATTACAGTCTAATACCTATTTAATTTGTCTTTTCGTTTTGTAAACAGAACATTGTGAACAACGTCAGCTGTATACCCAACCTCTACGTATATATAAGAAGTGTATGAATATGTTGGAAACTTACAAGGCGTAAGGTGCAACAAGGCCCCTTTTTGGGCCAAATTTTTTATACATTTAAAAAAAAAGTAGTTGATGATAGGATGCCATGGCAAAACATTGATTAACATTTTAAGAACTTAACATTGCAATTGATCTTTAAAACTTATTTAGACACAAGGTCACAAGCACGTGCTCATGATGTCACATTGTGCTACTTTTTAAAAAAAGGTGCTATAATTTGAGCTATTTGTAAAAATTAAGGTGGTCCACATGCATAAACCAATTTGGTATTTTTAAAAAAAATATAAAGTATGCATTAATAACCTATTACAAGAATATCGTTTTGGTTGTTGCATGTGGTTCCTGTCAAAAGTAAATTTTTTTTGGGTCTGTCAGCAGTCATTCATACGTTCCATCTCTGTAAAGATATCAAGTATTAATTACATCTAAAGTGGCATTTCTGCTACAGTAAAGATGTAAAATGGTTTTGACATAAACCAGAGACATTATTACGAAATAACCAGGCTGTGTAATAACTAAAAATCTTGTTTCAAACAAGATATTTCACCGACGTGTTTAAGCTGTATGTAGCCTGGGTGGGCTACTGTAGCTTTCCTTGCCTTGTGAAAGGCACTTTACTCCAGTTGTCTGGGCACTAAATAACCTACTTGACCTATGAACACTATGTTCGAAATATGGGCAAGGAGTGAAAACTCATCTCACATAATGCTTTATACACCTACACTACAAATCCGAATGACGATGTCCGGATGTACTTCCGCAAAATTGGCTATAAAACGACGATGTGTTCCCCTTCTCTAAGCAACAGCTTGTAAGTTACTTTATTATGGCAGCTTAATGGTAATAAACCAAGTTTATTTTTTTCCGTTCCATTTATAAAAGTGTCCTACCTGTTGGTTGGTTTTTTAAGGGTGGGTGTTGGTATGAAAAGAACGTAGAGGAAGGTGATAATATGTACAAATTGCTTGTTGTCGACATTTTTAAACCATATTTTCAAAGGTGATACACAAATCGATTATTTTATATGGCCATTGTGATATTCTGACAAGATAGCGTTTGTCATAATAGGGTTTCGATTCATATTCTGCATAGAAAACACGTATCATCAAATTAAACTAATATACCGACTGGTGTCAAATATTAATACGATATTTATTTTTTGCCTTGTTCGAATTATTATCTCTTATTTATTACTGGTTTCGGAGATTTGTTTTTTAGATAGTTTCACGATGGTATTTTAATTTCATAACTTATATAAATAAACCAATAATTATTTTAGATGAATGTGTTATTCAACTGTCCAAATATGTCTCAATCATTAAATAAGGTGTTTGTATGACAAATAACAGAATTTATTGTTGATGGCCGTTGTTGGTGTTTTTGTATATGTTATTGATAATGTGTTAATGCATCTGTTTCATCGACAAATTGAAAGCATATAATATACTAGCTCTATTATTTGCGTAACACTAGGGATTTACATGGACGATGCACATCCTTCTTTTACAAAGGATTTTGGTATTGCATCTGTCTTAAACTGCTTTCAAATTTGAAACTACCTGGATATAACCTGCACACGTAGATTAGGATAATCATATAGGCTTTCTCAACTTTCTATCGCATATTCAGTTGAGATGATGCAATTTAACATTTGATCATTTTGAAGAGTTTTCGGAGCTCCAATGAACGTAATCTCGAGAAGGGGATAAATCCATTCACAAAATTAGCAAACGAAATCGGCCATTTTGATAATAGCATGTGTCATTGAATTTTAAAAAGTGTGTTATATTAAAACATGTTTGTCACTCACTAAACATATATCCATGAAATCGTTATAGTTACTTTATGAGCACTGTAGATTCGCCTTGGCAACAAACTGATAAGCTATAAACTCAGCGATGAAAGAGTCATTGTACCTTGTAAAAAATAAACCATCACATTAATGTAAGGAACCAGTATATGTGAATGCTAGAGTGGGTTTTTGTTTTCTCGTGTCAGTGAGATACAAATTTTAATTTCGGGATGCCAGCCATTGTCAATTAAGTGTCTTAATTCTTTGCAATATCCAAAACATCACATTATCATTACACCTTTCTGAATGTGTGTTAAAAACAATATTCGGAGAATTCGATGAAATCAGACTACAGATGTGAATGCTAAAATATTCACCAACCATACTGCTGCTTATTCAAGTTAATCAAGTTCCATTTCCTCGCAGAAGTTAAAATCTATCCATCACAGATCGTCTCTTAGGACTGGTTGGTATTAAGCTACAGAACAAATCTGGTTAGAATTCTGAAAGAATACAAATGAAAAACGAATTACCAAGCCAAAATGAATGCATTATTTGAAGTAGATAATTACTAAATGCATTAAAGTTCTTTATTAGGAAGTATGCTGACTGTCAATCTGATTTGATTCATACAACTTATGTCAAAGCTATGGCGTTCACAGCCAATTGGTTGCATAAGCAAAGTCAATCAATGGCCACAGCTCTAGGAAATACATAACTAAAGTACTTATTATACATTTGTTCCGATCCTTTGCTGAACTAAAGCCCCACGGCTAATTTGGTTTAAATCAAAAGTGGATGTTCGAGTGTTCACAAGCTTGAGCGCGAACTGACGGACAGACAATGTAAATGAAATCGGACACAATATATGAGTGCACTCGGTAACCACTTATACATCTCCTTTAGCGACGGGATAACGTAAACTAATAAAACCAAGTTCATGTGAAAATCGCAATTGTAGTAGGAGTGGACCTGTGTTATACACCTTAGCAATGATAGCTACGTGGGCCAACCTTTCACACGAAATACAAAATAAAAGGGTAATTTAAACACAGATCACAATATTTGTAACATTCTCTTCAGAAAACTATTTTCCAAAAAGGTATTGTTTTAAATAAATTATTCAAATACTTATCCTATACTCTCTTGAACACCCGTGTAGGTTTTAAACGTACAAGCGTACATTCTGTTTTGGAAATTATGACAACTTGAACAGATTTTGAAGTCTCTTGGAATTATGGGCTCAGTGGTATATGTCAAATTCTAACTAACCCGTAAACATTTGTTACTTTTATGTCCGTTTGGATCGAATTGTTCTCTACTCGAGCGAGATTTATTTTCAAATACAATCCGAAATACATTTTAGCCTCAGAAGTTTTCAAGATAAGGAGAAGGGTGAATTTCAGGGTGAAAGAGAAGTTTAAACGTTTGTTTATAAAGAAGTAAAGAAACATAGGCATCACTTATCGAAAACGTTCTCTGAGCTTAATAGCTGATGTTTTCGGGTGTGGTTTTTCTTCATAGTTTTGCTTAACTTATATTTACCTACATAGAACTAGCAATTATACCCGAATCACTGGATGCCCGTCAGAATAGGGAAACAAAATAGTCTCTAGACACTGTAGTTGTACAAAGTCTTGATTTAAGATGCTACACTTTCCAACAAAACTGAAAGGTCATTTGCTGTCATGGATAAGTTTATATAACTAGTGTCTATTATTAAAAGAATGCAACTCAGGAAGGTTGAGTATGGTTATCATATATACATACTTTCTATTTTCTCTTTCCTTAACGCTTATACATTTTTCTTGGATATATAGAGCTTGTACGCCATACACAGTTTACAGGAGATATAAAATTACAGTTAATGGTCTTTGGATCTGTTTCCAGACACCACTGTCTAATTAGGATGGCGTGAAGCAATATAATCTTCCCCTTTTGTTTTCGAAAGATGTTTCTGTAACACGGATTGCAATATCAGAATAGTATCTACCCTCCAACAATCAGCTACAAATCACATATGTTCTTCAGGTATCTTATCAGAGTTGGTGGCTCAAGTATTAAGTCATTCGTTCAGAATTGTAGTACATCAAAGGAGTTCCTTTTCTTAAAATGTTATATAATTATACCCTTTATCCATCTATAAGGAAATGTACCATTGTAGAAATAGTGATAAAAGAACGTGTTAAAATAACGTACTGTGCTTTTTTACACTTGAATACTTCTCCCGGCATCATGTCTTCACCGAGCGATTTGTACTACTTTTAAGCTAATTTTATGCTTTCAATACTTCATTCTCAGAGATGTCTTGGTTGAGAATCTGATTTACGTCATTGTATGTACTACAAAAATTATTACAACAATTATTTTCACTGTTTTCAATAATATTTCCAATAAAAATTCAAAAATTTGGATCTGATTTGCCTTTAGATTGATTTAGTACGTTCGAACAACTCCAGCTTTGATACCTTTTGGGATATTCTATTGAAATATTCAAAGATATTAAATTTACAAGATCCCCAAAATATTTTGCCTCATCATATGAATTCTCTAATTTGTTTTACAGAGCGTGGACACAGTGTTGTTTTTTATTTCTGCATATTTCTCATTATTCATGTTATGCATATCTCACTGTAATTTTTATTCTTTGCTGTAAAATGTAGTGATTTTCTATTCCTAGCTTTCGTGTACGTGCATAGGTTCTATTTTAAGACATAATAGAGCAAGATTGCGCAGGATCTATAAATATATGCTTACGTACGTGTTTAAGGTTCCTAGTAATAATATGAGAAGTAAGAATGAGGTCAAGTTTATAGTTGTTCCCCATTGGAAAGGTGGGTTCTTAGAAAATTTAAGTTGATGAGTTAGGTCATAAGGGCTCTATTACGATGTAGGACATTTGTAATTTTTCACATAGGAGTATGTACAAAATGCCTATTTTACCTCTTACTTCTGTATATAAATACTAAGGCTGGACAATGTCCTCATTTTTACTTTTTGTGTTCTTGTAACATACGTCTGTATATAAATACTAAGGCTGGACAATGTTCTCATTTTTACTTTTTGTGTTCTTGTAACATAAAGTTTGCAGACGTATTTTATGCTGTATTTAGATATTTTTTGAAAGGAAATATATGTTTGGATTCTTCAGTGGAAATAGAAAGTGCTCATTGGACTAAAATATTATTCTCTGGGACAATTGTGAACTATTCAAGGGAGTTCTAACAATACATTTTTGATACATCATGACTGTTGGCAGACCTGTACATTCGAAGATTTGAAACTCATTCGTACCATTCGATTATTTTAGACATGAATAGAACTTGTTATGATTATTTTGGATTCCATTCATAATAGTGCGCGTTCCTCTTACATTTTCATTTTATAATTCTGATAATTAAATTATTTGTTAAGTTTAACTAAACTTGTTAGTTTTGTTTCTTCCTGTTACTTAGTTTAAAACCACAGAGCCATAACAATTCATTTCTGAGTTCCAAAAACATTTGACCAAATTGCCTTATACCTGTTTTCCTAAACAGCTTCAAGAGAGAGTATTTCCTCTTTTTTCAAATACATGCATTCCAAATCGTACCAAGACACTTCAGGAATATTTTATTTTCTATAATCTGTTTGCAAACTTTCTTCTGCTTTATAAAACGCTTTTAGGAGCATGTCTATTTTATATATTTTGTGACAGTGTTTAAATAATCATTAAAAACTACTCCTTGAGTAACAATCCTAAATTAGCCGCATATAAATTCTTTGCATTCTCGTTCCACTTAAAGCGATAACAGAGTTTTGTACTTAAATTTACATAATTTAGAACGGTATTATTTTCATATCATATTTTCATTGAGACTGTGATCGGTAAATGATCATATTCAGTTCTCGGTTGAACAGTGAGTCACTCAACTTGTTTGAACAGTGAGTCATTCAACTTGTTTGACCAGTAAGTCATTGAACTTGATTGAACAATGAGTCATTCAACTCGTTTGAACAGTGAGTCATTCAACTCGTTTGAATAGTGAGTCATACAATTATACAGTCATCGATATAATCAGATCAAGAATTAAAA
Source organism: Sinohyriopsis cumingii (assembly GCA_028554795.2). NCBI lineage: Eukaryota > Metazoa > Mollusca > Bivalvia > Unionida > Unionidae > Sinohyriopsis > Sinohyriopsis cumingii. Next base: position 49,063,127 of record CM068826.1, on the reverse strand, counting down.
TCACCAGTCAGTAACTAGTATATTTCATTGACATTGTCGTTTGAAATGTCAGTCATATTGATTTCGAATACGTCGATGCCATTAGAGGACTTATCATCGTCTAGAGGTGAACACATAATAATAATAATAATGCGGACTTTGTATTGCGCCTTATTTTTAGAAGCCTTAAGCGCTTTACAACATTAGACAACACATATAAGATTAAAAAACATATATAATGAAATGATTACAAACATAAACACAATGAAATTAGAAAACACAGAAAAAGCATGCTGAGAATATTTAAGGTAGGAAATATTATTAGGTCTTTAAGTTTGTTCTTGCAGTCGAAATAAGTGAGTTTTGAGAGCACTCTTGAATGTAATCACTGTATCTTTGTGTCTAAGTTCAGTGGGCAATTCATTCCACGTTTCTGGGCCTTGGTATGCAATAGAACGCTGTCCATATGACTTTGTTTTCATAGTGGGAATAATGAGTATACGATTGTCAGAAGAGGAGCGTAAGTATCTTGCTGGTGTATATACATGGGTGAGGTCGGATGGGTATGTTGGACTAGAGTCAGTCAGTGAAACGTAGCATAGAGAACAAATTTTGTGTTTGATTCTGGATCGAATGGATAGCCAGTGTAGGGTACAGAGCAGCTGGGAGGTGTGCTCAGATCGTGGTACTCGAAGTATGATCCGATCAGCTGTGTTTTGAACTTTTTGAAGTTTTTGGAGCAGATACTGAGATGAACCAGGCATAACTGAGTTACAATAGTCCAGTCTTGAAAGTACTAATTAACACACAAGTGTTTTAGTGGCATCAACTGAAAGATATTTGCGAATTGAGCTGATGAGTCTCAGCTCAAGATATGCAGCCTTGCATATGTTCATGACATGTTGGTGCAATGTGAGAGTACTGTCCAGAGTAACATCTAGGTTTCGTACTGATTGTGTGAATTTAATGTTGGTGCTGCTGATATTTATTGTTTGATGTAAAGGATGTGAATGAGAAAGGCTTTGTGTTGTAATCAGAATGGCCTCAGTTTGTTAAATGTCATCCATGATTTCACATCAGAAATGCACCTCTCTACACCTTGGATGGTAGCATCAACTTCAGTTGGGTGGATAGATTTGTATATCTGGATGTCATCAGCGTACAATTGGTGAGACACTGGATGATGATCTATGACACTTGAGAGCGGCTGAGTGTAAAGAATGAAGAGAACAGGTCCAAGAACAAAACCCTTGTGGAACACCACAACATAGATCAACTGGGCTGGAGTGTATCCCATTTGCAGATAAAATTTATGTCCTGTTGATCAAGTAGGACTTGAACCACAGCAAGGCTGTATCATGAATGCCAAATACATGCTGGAGACGGTGATATCATGGTCTATTGTGTCAAATGCTGCAGACAAATCAAGGAGGGTGAGGACTGTAATCTTTCCGCTATCCAAAGCAGAGAGAATGTCATTAACTACTTTTAGAAGAGTAGTTTCAGTACCGTGGCGAGGGCGATATGCAGATTGTACATTGCTAGAAAGACTGTTTGAATTCAGATGAGATACAAGCTGGGATAGAACAATCTTTTCTAAGATTTTTTATATGAATGGGAGATTAGAAACTGGGCAGTAGTTCTTTAAATCGTTATGGTCTAGTGTTGGTTTCTTCAGCAGAGGATTTACAATGGCAGTTTTGAAAAATGATGGGAATTCCCCTGATGAGAGAGAGGTATTAATAACATCAGTTAGTAAAGGCAATACTGGATCTAAGCACTCAAGCAGCCGTGATGATGGAATTGGATCAAGTTCACATGACTTTGGTGCACTCTTCATCAGGATTGTACGTACGGAATCCATAGAGACAGGTTCAAATGCTGCTAATGGTTGCCGCTCAAATTCTGTATCCCAACTGTATGGTGACGACGAGTCAATTGAAATTGTGGTATCAAGCTTATCTCTAATGGTTTGTACTTTGTCACGGAAGAAATTTGCAAACATGTCCGGAAGGTCGACTGGAGAGAAGGTAGTTGGAAGTGGTGTACATTTGTTTCTTGACATTAGCTTGTTAGTAATTTCGAAGAGCTCTTTGCAGCTGGAACTTTCCATGACCTTACTAGTGTAGTGAGCTGATTTCGCTGCATGGACTATATTTGTGACATTCTTCTTAGCGGCTTCATAGATTTGCTTATGAATAGTGAGTCTGATGGAAAGCCAAAGCCTTTCAACTTTACGGCGGTCTCTTTTAGCAGTGCGAAGCTGGTCCCTAACACTACTATACCATGCAGAACACCTATGAATTGATACTCTGCACTTGGTAGCTGGGGCATGTTTGTCAAGCAATGAACGCAGGCAGTTGTCGAGTTGTTCTGCTGTAGGAGGTAAGCAAGTTGTTAGGTTTTCTTGGATGTCATGCATTAGTTTGGTTCTATTTATCATACAGAGGTTTATCTTAGTAGTAGATAAAGGTGAACCTGAAATAAATGTTTGACCAGTAAGATAAAAAATGTCGTCCCTATACTCAGTGTAAACATGTTTCATGCGATTGAAACGTCCATATTGCATGACCACTGCAACACCAACGCGGTCATCAGCAGCTGTTTGGTCTATTACACACGTATATAGGGGGAAATACATTATTCATAGTTTCCATACTTCAATCAAACGGATTACTTTATAGCATCTTACAAATTAAATGAAATTAAAACTATACAGCTTTCTTGTTATGCCGTCTATGTTCCAGGATAGTATTGTTATTGTTATTGTGTTTAACGCCATTTTTCAGCACAAGATAGGCTATACATGGCGCCCAGTATAAATGGTGGAGTAAGAACCCGGAAAAACCCAGGGTAAGAACCACTGACCCACGAGAAGCTACTGGCAAGCTTTCTCACATACCCACAATGGCCGAATCCGAGACTCGAGCACACGCAGACAGTGGTGAGATGGCAGTGATCCGTAACGGTGAGCGATGTAAACCACTCTGTCACTCGGGGCCCCTCTCGATGAAAATAGGTTGAAACAATGATAATCTATTTTTATGTTATTTTTGACATTTAGAATTTTCTCAGTAGGATTGATTAAATGTGTTACTTACATTTATGAAATTACATGAATTCATATCATCAATAATATTCGACTGAAAACTATATTTACGGGTCTTTTTAAAAATTGATTTCCAACGACCACTGTCAATTCTGCACCTGACATGCCCCTAATCTTTCTACAACACACTGTTGTGAAATATCGTGTGTATACACTTTGTCCTTACAATTTACTTTGTCGAATCTCAACCTTGTTATGATACCATCTATGCTATGATATGAAATAATGTGTGTGTGTGTGTGTGTGTGTGTGATTTGGATTTTTAACGTAGCTTTAAGAATATTCCAGTCATATCGCTACGATGTCTGCAGTGTGGCAGTTTAAAATGATGTCAAGTACTGGGGCATCATGCCGCAGACATGTAGCATGATGTCCCCTGTGTCGGTTGGGTTTTACGATTTTTAAGCATGAGAATGGTGTTATAGTTTGGAGGCTATTTCACTTTTTCATAAGCTTCAAACTCTCAGCTCGAACTCAAATAAAAATGTACAAATAATATACAAAATCTTATTGTAAGGTATTTACCAAAATATAAGCTATTTTATGAAAGCGGGACCAGGTTAGGTTATATATTACAGACGTAGACAGTCTGAGTGAAGACTCCATTTGATTGTTTCATGAAGTTATTTCCGCTAAAAATGAACCAATATCTTTGACGCACATAAAATATAATAAAGACATGGTTTGAATAACAGATGGACACGTTGCAACTTTGAAAAATCTGTATACCATATATTATGCTCCCAGAAGTCCTGTACCGCTAAAGAAAACGGACAGATATTAGGAATTCAAGTAGAATTGAATGTAAAGAATACTTAGTTTTAACATCCGTTGAGATGTGTGCTTTAACTTTAATATATCAGTTAATGGAGTCAGTAATTAGCTGTAACAACTGAAAATGGAACGCTAATTAAATGGACGGTGTACCTGATAATGAAGTGGCTTCGGAAGTGACTACCGGTAAGACTAGAGAAGAGCAATTGAATGATTATCCCGGAATTGACAATCTTAGGTTGCATAAAAGGCAACCAAAATTCACAAATTTTCGACAAAGCCCAAATAGTACTTTATACTTATCGATTTAGTATGGTGAATAATCTCTCACTCTCCCGAAACGGAATCGCATGATACATTTTAAAGGATTTAATTTCCTTACATTTCCTGTGTTTTCTTTTAAATTTGTATTAGTTTGTTTCAATTGCAATATTGAATGTCTCGATAGGAATGTATATTCATTTTGTTTGGTAATGTCCAGTGCATTTTTCATATCTATTTAGTTATAATTTAAAAAATGCTGTGCAGTGTTCACATAACGAGACGATACACTTTCCTTCATTTACCGTATTTCCTCGCGTATAAGTCAAGCAACATAGATCCTGGTCTGATATAGTTTAATGCGCCTGCAGATTAGGATGTGTATTATTGATTTTAATAATTCATTCTAACAGGCTGTATAGACCTAGATGTGTCATCGCTTTATGTGATGGCAGATCTGAGTCGAATCAGTATGCACTTGGATCCAACTCGTGACTGAGTATGTACGGTAGATCATTCTTTTACTGCATTTAAGACATTCGATGAAATTGAAGCCATAGCTGACTGTTACATATGAAGAAAAAAACATACCTCTGGTTCATTTCTCCATTTTTATAGTAGTTCCATGTGCAATATTTACTTCCTTAAGTCCTGCAAAATAATGTCTTTGTCAAAGAAAGGGTAATAATACCTCTCCGCAAATGAATTGTAGCCTTGACGGAAGTTCAAATAAGACCAATGAAGCATTCGTTCTTAGGCGCCAGCTTGCAGTCGCTCGGAAAAAAGACAATATAAATGACACCGGGAAGGCCAGAGCTATAGTTTTTGAACAAAAAAAAAAACAAAAAAAAAAACAACCTCAACTTCTTAATCATGACATGAGTCAGGTGATTGATTTATCTTGAAAAGCGTATTGGTTCTATACCATCTGGCTCTAAAACATTGTTAGGAGTATTTAAAGATAAGTGAAGCCTGAAGGGTCTGCAAATACAGTGGGGGGGATGCTGCGTATGTGGTCAGATTCGTGTAAAAACAATGCAGAAAGATATAATGACATTGTCAACAAAACTTACATTTTTTTATTTTCGTGCAGAAAATGGGGGATCACACACACACACACACACACACACACACACACAGAAAGACCGTCCTTTGACACTGCCGTCTATGGAGAAGAAAAAAACAAACGGGTACAATGTCCATTTAATTCTATATGCTATACGTTGAGCCTTAAGTTGATTCAGTAATAGATAATGACCTCATTAATATGCACTGAAAACTAGCCACAGCGAATCTTTTTCAAACTAAAATAAAATGGGAATTATATGATCGTGTAAAACGATATCTCGTTAATTGCCGGTGATTATGAGGGTAGGTGGATATGTAAGCATGTAGATACACATATGCTTTGACACGTCAGTGCCTGGGTATATCTGAGGATACTTCTGAAAATACTTCTTAAGAGGTATTTTTCCCTTTTAAAATAAACAGAGAACCAACCTAAATTTTCTGTCGGTTATCCTACTGGGGATAGAACATTACTCCCCTCTCGATATCCGATCTTACTATCGGTATTGAACCAGATACCAAAGGCTATTTAATCGGGCCAATCATGGCAGACCAAAACAAACTAGTTTCATAAGATTAATGTACTTCCTAATGGCTAATTCATCACTTCGCATTAACACACGAGACTTAGAAGCTCCGCTCTCGTCTCAATTACACAAGTGAATGAATGAAATTCACTACCTGGCTTTACTTTATGTTCACCGAATACACACATTCAAGTCTTTAGCATACATGAAATTACCTGAGATCGATGAATTCACACGGCTTCTCGTAACTCATATTAACTAAAGTAATACATGAAATTCTTAGAACCTAATTCCTATAAAAACAAGACGACAAATTCAAACAATTCGACAACCTCATATAAAGAAGATTAGTGTACGAATTCATATATATATATATATATATATATATATATATATATATATATATATATATATATATATATATATATATATATATATATATATATATATATATATATATATATATATATAAACTCAACACAGTTATACGAATTTATACGATCTACGAATTTAAACAAATAAATTCATGCACATATTGTCAAATAATTCAAGTAAAATATTATATTGGTATCAACGAATCTCATGAATTTGACGCAAATACCTTTTTTAAAGCGTTTCTCGCTTCTACCGCAAAAATTGTGTCCGTCGACCTTCCGGACATCCGGTCCTTGGACAAATGTTTACGAGAGAATTTCTTCCAAATTGACTCTCGGTGTACCTTTACTCTTGCAGCAAAGCTTAGACTAATTAGATTTTTCGATGGGGGGAATATTTACAGCTAGGAAATTTTGTGTGGGGAAACACGCCTTTTACTTAGCGTAACTAATCCGGATGAAATATATTTACCGTCTTTTATCTAGGAGCCACAACTGGGGTCAACTTGACCTACCAGGTTTTCGACTAACGGTTTCTGGAAAATTTTCAGTTTTGACAGATCCACTATGAAATCGAAGTTAGCCGTGTCCCTAATAGTCCGTCGTGCGGTTAAGTAAACGAATGCTTAATTTTAAAATCCCTACCACTACCGACCAGACATTAGGAATCTCTGCATTTTAGCGATTTAACAAGCGCCTGTCTCCATAAATCTAATTAATTGTTCTCTGGCCCAAACGAATGTTTTTCGTAGATCGACAGAAATTTGCCCCATCACAATTATTAGCGGATTTCTTTCTGTCCATCACTTTCAAACTGCCTGCTTAGAATGTTACTACACAATGTTCCCACACAATGAAATATACACAGCGTATTCAGCAACTCCAGCTTGTCCAGCTTGTTTATTTCTTGCGACCCATATATACATGTTCATGCCATTCATATTATGAGGAATCTGACACGTGCTTACTAGGCATGCTCATCGAAACACGCGATGCTTCATTATATAACCAACAGCGTAATTAATATACTTAGTATTGCTGTGTTTGGTCATCTGATGAGCTTACGCGTATTACTACAAAATGATGGGTGAAAGTGGTGAAAATAGCTTAATCACTTAAATATTTTCTGTGAAGATAAACTTGTATGTATTATTTTCACCAAAGTGAAGTGAAAGTTTGGTACATTACTTTCTTTCAATCTGCATGACAATTACTGCAGTAGCAGTTAATTTCTCTTGGACATCCATCATACCAGCTTTCGCAATTCAACGGAAATACCTACTATTATGTAAACTTACTTATGAAACGAGTATCTGCGGTAGATATGGTTGTATTTACTGTACATTAAATAACCTCAAGTTTTGTACGTCTTTTTTAAAAGCTTTATCAAGTGGAATTTCTTATTATTCATACCTCTATTCCCCCTTGTTTAATTTGTATTGTATTACGCGTAAGCTGAACACAAGATATATATTAATAATGCCGTGTATATATCCCAAAATGGCTAAACCACATGTCTGCCAAGGCTATAAAATATATCTCTGATTGTACTGATTGCTCTTAATGTGGCTTCATATTTTTCATGACTTTGAACGCGTATCCCTTGTAGAACTTCGTTCACTCCCTACTGGATATGGAAGAGGTTCTGGCTTCAGGAGTTTGTAAATCTCTATTATTTCCTGTTTACTGTTTACCTTTAACTGTTCATATTAATTCTAAGGTCGTCACGAATATTGTCACGTCGTTAGAATTTATGGTCCATAATCTCTCTCTGTCGTATTTATATCTAGAAACATTTTATTTTAACAAAAATATCCAGTTATATATATATATATATATATATATATATATATATATATATATATATATATATATATATATATATATATATATATATATATATATATATATAAAAAGCCCGTAGAGTGATACAGCTTTCGTAAACGTGTCACATATTTGTGCTGTTGGGATAGACGTATAGTACATATCAGAATTCTGTTTCTGAGTCAATATTGCGAAACAAAAGTTCTTTTTTTCCACAAACAATAAAAACATTTTCATTCATATGTTAATGTTTATTTCGAAACATTGGTACCAACACATAATAATGAAGCACAAAATGCCATCTCGACTAGCTGTTGTTAATATTTGTATCGGCTGACTTTAAAGTAAAAATGTTATTCCTTTGCTGGTGGTTGAAGAAAGATTCACAAAAAGTGAGAAAGTAACATTTTTTATACCAATCAACCTGCATAATATCATGAACAGCCACTGAGAGTGTAGCCATGAATAACCTGTAGACGAATTCAACGCTTTTAAAAAGTATCACTAATATCTACTTTATTTTAAAGCATTTGATTTTGTGTTTCATTTAAAAGTGTATATTTTGAAGGATCGAAGCGCTAAACTGACCGCTAGCTGCCAAGAACTACCATAATTCAAGTCATTTAAGATTTTACTCTATTTAATTTATTACGCTATGCGGTGGGGAGGGGGTTAGTAGGCTTTGAGACAACGAGAGAAACGAAGTGGAAACATACACTTGTTCCTATTTTTATGAACGAAAGCACAACGTCTAGCTGTGCATCATTGCCATTGGACTTTTTTTTCTAAATTGAAATTAAACGCTAGAGACCAGTTGTAAACGATACTATGAGAACTTAACATCAAAATGTGTTTCTCGATCCGAATTTGTTTTACATAAATATCATTTTAGTTCTAGCGTGCCTCATGTGCAATATTTTTTTCGACAGTTAACGTAAATTTTGAAACATCGAAGCAGGACATTGAACAGTAACTTGTATATGTAGGAGCTGTCCTGACTGACTGTTGTTGACTCTGAGCAGGTGTAGCGACTGACTTCAAGGTAAGAATGTCACTTATTAACTAGTACCTGCTGATGCATGTAGATTCGTTTAAATACAGTCAGGACATAAAGAAATTATTTTTTTTAAAATTGAAATCAATTTGTTCATGACATGTATGGCTACTGATAGACCTCAACAATCAACACAGAATACACAATTCCGTGCATTAAAAAAATTATGGTACTCACTCATAAACAGTGTTATTTTAAAGATTAAGGGTAAAAAAAATATTTTTACTGGAAAACCCTTTCGTAGCATAGCTTGTGTATCTTTTTATTTTTATATACGACACCACGATATTCTTGCAGAATAAACGTTAGAAAGAATTATGAGACGCATGCCATTAATGTTCAAGTGTTCGTGATCTCGTACATGTCTGAGATTATTGTACGGCGCTCGGTTGTAATCTCTTTCTGAGTTTCATAATATTGCTTTCAGTACCATCTTTAAAGTGGGTGTTGGAAATAGTATGGGAGTAAAATAAAATAAAAATATGAAAAATTAATTGATATATGCCACAAGAAATATTACCACTGCATACTTTTTACGGATAAAGGTATACAATTGACCACTGCCAGGGTCGGGTTTACGGTGTCGGGGTTTCTCCCATGTATTTGCTTAGTGCGTCGACTCGCGGAGTGAATGCAATAAAAATCCGCCAGGGTGACATAAGTAGGTCCGCTAGAGCTGCAATAAACTCTGTGACGGACGTCTACTGGATTAAGTGGATTTCCATTAATCAGGGTGGAAAAACCACCCGGCTGAGTGGACTTCCACTATTCATAGTGGGCACTTAATCCCCTGCCTCTCTATCCACGGCCACTGGATTGACTGGTCAGTCCATAAAACACGATGCGTGTACAGAAAATACATACATACATACATACATACATACATACATACATACATACATACATACATACATACATACATAGAGTCGTGTACAAGTAACTTCAGGACATCACAGAACAATTCTTTCTTTTTCATAATTGACTCAAAGATACCGTGCTTTTTAGTTAACCTTTGTGCACTTGTCAAACGTATCTCTGTTATTATTTACTTTTATTACTGCTGTCGGACCTGTCATTGTATCAGCAAGTCGACTTCCTCGTAATTCGTTTTCCATCTCCAGGTTCTTCTACTTGATTATAGATGATTATATTTACTTCCTGTTGATTTGACAGCTAGATTAGCCTTTGACGTGTCAGCAAGTCTGTATGCAGGGCCGGATAGGTGGGGGTTGGGTGTTCCGGGGTTTTAGTTCATACCGTCAAACAGCACAAACACGCTGCAAATATACTGATGCTTCATTATATCAAAGACCGCTCAGATGACCTAAGTCGCATCGGTTGCGGTAGGTCGCGGGTTCGAACCCCGGGCGAGTCATACCAAAGACATAAAAATGGTACTAACAGCTGCCTCGTTAGGCGCTTGTCGTTAAGAGGTTATTGTTAAGACTGGTCAACCTGTTGTCAGAATAATGTGACATGGCGGGACATGATGCTACGATGATACATGTCTGTGGCATGATGCCCCAGTTCCAGACATCACAAATAAACTGCCGCACTGCAAACATCGTAGTTATGTGACTGAAAAGTACGTCAAAAATCCAAATTACACGCACACATACGCATACAAACACATTCTATCAAAGTTTGTGGCTTGTTTTACAATGGTCATGTAATTATAAGCATTAAATTTTATATAAAGATTAATTCTGTATTGAATGGGAGCTTACAATGTATTTTGCACGGCTTTTTTAGGAACTATCCACACGATATCGCACTTTTCTTTCAGTTATATATTTCCTCCACTTTTTCCTGATGGCTTTAGTCTTATTTGTATTATATTATTTATCCTGAAATATTATTTGGTAACAACAATAATACCTGAAGTATAATCTAGTAACAATAAGAATATTTGAAATATAATCTAGTAACAGTAATAATACCTTTCTTGCTTTTAGTTTATATTCATACATTCACCCAGACACCACATGAGTTTGACTGAAAATAGGAAGAGTTGATACTGATATAATAGGCAGAGAAACTTTGAATGGGATGCGAACACCTGGGTAAGATATTTTTCAGAAAGTGTCAGTAAAAATACATAAAACACACATGATTGTCATACGAGAAAATATTCAATGGATTATTTAAACTCTAGACACAAAACAAATCGGTTTATGAAACTCGTAGAACGAATCGCATACTTACAAAGGAATGCGTATACTTAAAACACTCACATACTCTATTAAGTGACTAAAACATGCCATTTTTTAAATCCCATATTTATAAGAAAATTGGGTTCGGTACGATGACATATATCACAACATTCCATTTGGACACCGTGTTGGCAGAGTGACACGTATCAAAAATGTGATTATTTACAAATATAATTATATTTATGATCCCTTGATCACCATTGATACGTAACAGATATAACCTTCTTGTAAAACAATGGATAATATGTTTAACCATTTTGTCATGAATACAGAAAACATGCTGTTAATATTTAAGTCGTACCATGAATCCTCGGAATTTCCGTACAGTCCTTAGTGACGGAAACTACTGACGTACCGGTACAGTGAAAAAGTACCATGGTACGTACCAGCAGTATAAAAAAACCGCGGTAAAACGGTATATCCGTAATAACGTAATAACGCGCATCTCTAGTAGTCAAAATACGATCACTAGGTTTATTGTATTTTAGACAAGTCTTTCTAAACGATAAAGAAACTTCTAAATAACTTGATACTCATTACATTTATGTATGCTTCAAAGATACAAGGGTACCGGTAGGCTATCGAGAGTATTGGTACAAAAAAAAAATAGGCACTCCAAACGAACATATCTAAGATTAAATAAATAGAAAGCCATTAAAATTTTTAAAAAAATATAACCGTGGCTTTACAAAATCTCAGAATGTAAAATAACGCATTCCAGGTAGTAACAGTATGTATGTATGTGTGTGTGTATGTATGTATGTATGTATGTATGTATGCGTGTGCATGCAATTATCTATACTATTTTGAATATATATATATATATATATATATATATATATATATATATATATATATATATATATATATATATATATATATATATATATATATATATATATATATATATATATATTATTCTTTTATTTTATTTTATCAACGACCAGAATATTGATGTCTTTTTCGTGACAGAAACATAGCTAAAAACATCAGGCGATGAGTCCAAGTGTGCGGATCTAACACCCACTGGAAGGTGGAATTGCTGTCATCACAAAGAACTCCATGATAAAACGTCTTAACCACACCACAACATTCAATTTCGACCACATATCGTTTGAACTAGTCCAAACCACACTCACACTGGAGCAAAGGTCAGTCCATTTTTTCTGCCTATACCGTCCTCCTCCTAGTAGAAAAAACAAGCTGGTTGACTCTCTCTTTTTGAAGCAGTTTCCGAATCTCCTGGTCTATGGAAATTATATACGTGGCAACCCGATTATTCTTGAAGATTTCAACTTTCACTTTGACTGTCCCGGAAACCCAAATACGTCAAAACTCATAGATTCCATTAATGTTTTCAACCTCAAACAGTCACTTAACCAACCCACCCATAAACAGGGTCACATTTTAGACTGGATTCTTCATAGACCTGATGATAACATTCTACGGTCCTCACTGGTATCCCACGACCTTGCATCAGATCACCTCTGCATTATATGCCATCTTGATGTATCAGTCCTTAACCCTCCACCTTTATCTGCTACTAAGAGAAACCTCCGTATGATAAATACAACCAAACTAATGCACGACACCTAACAACTTGCTTACCTCCTACCGCAGAACAACTCGATAACTGCCTGCATTCATTGCTTGACAAACATGCAACAGCTACCAAGTGCAGAATATCAATTCAAAAGTGTTCTCCATGGTATAGCAGTGTTAGGGACCAGCTTCGCACTGCTAAAAGAGACCGCCGTAAAGCTGAAAGGCTTTGGCTTTCCACCAGACTCACTATTCATAAGCAAATCTATGAAGCCGCTAAGGAGAATGTCACAAATATAGTCCATGCAGCGAAATCAGCCCACTACACTACTAAGATCATGGAAAGTTCCAGCTGCAAAGAGCTCTTCGAGATTACTAGCAAGATAATGTCAATGAACAAATGTACACCACTTCCAACTACCTTCTCTCCAGTCGACCTTCCGGACATGTTTGCAAATTTCTTCCGTGACAAAGTACAAACCATTAGAGATAAGCTTGATACCACAATTTCAATTGACTCGTCGTCACCATACAGTTGGGATACAGAATTTGAGCGGCAACCATTAGCAGCATTTGAACCTGTCTCTATGGATTCCGTACGTACAATCGTGATGAAGAGTGCACCAAAGTCATGTGAACTTGATCCAGTTCCAACATCACTGCTGCTGGAGTACTTAGATCCAGTATTGCCTTCACTAACTGATGTTATTAATACCTCTCTCTCATCAGGGGAATTCCCATCATTTTTCAAATCTGCCATTGTAAATCCTCTGCTGAAGAACCCAAAACTAGACCATAACGATTGTTTCTAATCTCCCATTCATTTCAAAAATCTTAGAAAAGATTGTTCTATCCCAGCTTGTATCTCATCTAAATTTAAACAGTCTTTTTAGCAATGTACAATCTACATATCGCCCTTGATACAGTACTGAAACTACTCTTCTAAAAGTAGTTAATGACATTCTCTCTGCTTTGGATAGCGGAAAGATTACAGTCCTCACCCTCCTTGATTTGTCTGCAGCATTTGACACAATAGACCATGATATATTACTTCACCGTCTCCAGCATGTATTTGGCATTCATGATACAGCCTTACTGTGGTTCAAGTCCTATTTGGTCCACAGGACACAAATTGTATCTGCAAATGGAATACACTCCAGCCCAGTTGATCTATGTTATGGTGTTCCGCAGGGGTTTGTTCTTGGACCCGTTCTCTTCATTATGTGCACTCAGTCGCTCTCAAGTGTCATAGATCATCATCCAGTGTCTATCCAATGTACGCTGATGACATCCAAATATACAGATCTAGCTACCCAACTGAAGTTGATGCTACCATCCAAGGTGTAGAGAGGTGCATTTCTAATGTGAAATCATGGATGACATGTAACAAACTGCAGATGAATGATGATAAAACTGAGGCCATTCTGATCACAACACAAAGACTTTCTCATTCACATCCTTTACATCAAACAATAAATATCAGCAACACCAACATTAAATTCACACAATCAGTACGAAACCTAGGTGTTACTCTGGACAATACTCTCACATTGCACCAACATGTCATGAACATATGCAAGGCTGCATATCTTGAGCTGAGACTCATTAGCTTAATTCGCAAATATCTTTCAGTTGATGCCACTAAAACACTTGTGTGTTAATTAGTACTTTCAAGACTGGACTATTGTAACTCAATTCTGTCTGGTTCATCTCAATATCTGCTCCAGAAACTTCAAAAAGTTCAAAACACAGCTGCTCGGATCATACTTCGAGTACCACGATCTGAGCACACCTCCCAGCTGCTCTGTACCCTACACTGGCTATATATTCGATCCAGAATCAAACACAAAATTTGTTCTCTGTGCTACGTTTCACTGTCGGACTCTAGTCCAACATACATATCCGACCTCACCCATGTGTACATACCAGCAAGATACTTACGCTCCTCTTCTTACAATCGTATACTCATTATTCCCACTATGAAAGCAAAGTCATATGGACAGCGTTCTTTTAGATACCAAGGCCCAGCAACGTGCAATGAATTGCCCACTGAACTTAGACACAAAGACACAGTGGTCACATTCAAGGGGGCTCTCAAAACTCACTTATTTCGACTGCAAGAACAAACTTAAAGACTGAATAATGTTTCCTACCTTAAATATTTTCAGTATGTATTTTTAATGTTTTCTAATTTCATGGTGCTTGTTTTTGTAATCATCGCATTATATGTTTTTTATCTTATAGGTGTTGTCTAATGTTGTAAAGCGCTTATAGCTTCTAAAGATTAGGCTCTATACAAAGTCCTCATTATTATTATATATTTTGTTTTATTCAGAAACTTTAAATCCGATCCAATTTCCGTTATGAATCATACTAGACACTATAAATAAACTAGAATATACTAAATACTTCAGCATTAAAGCTGAATAAAAATATACGAAATGATCTGAAAGATCTTCAAGAAACTGCTTCAACTTAAGTGCAGTAAAACATGAATTTCACATCTCAACGAAAATCATTTCAACAATTTGAAAAGATTTATTTACCGTCGCAAAAATTGTCCACAACTTTTCATATAATCATTGCTTTTGATGAAAAAATATACAACGATTAGTATATAAAACATACAGCGTACTATACATATATTATATTTATATTACATGCAAATACATATAGTTTCATTTCTAACTGACTAGAGGAAACTGTGTATTAACGGAGTGAGTGATCTCCAATCCTCCCCCAGTATGCCATATACAATTGTAGCTCTGTACCTGTTGCAGCAAATCAGAATCCTCATGGGAAGTTTATAAGCTCTTTGTTTTCGCTTTTAGTTTATTTTTCATTAATATTTATTAAATTATTAAAAGAGACACTTATGATTTAAACACGAAAGTTGGTTTAAATATAAAAAGTAGAGCACTACAAACGCAGAATGGTTAAATGGTTAGCTTCTTGAGCACTAAACGCACAGCCATTCAGTCACTGTCGAGTATATATAAACGAGTGTGAAATAATGAAATGACTAACCAGCATGATGTAATTCAAAAAATTTAATTTATTTACGGTGAATATAAGTCATTATTTTCTTTTAGTTAATATTGTTTATGCCCGATCACTCTTTCCCCTTTCGGTTGGTCGGTTGTCTGTAAATTTTACCTTCATTTCACTCATGACACAACTTTGAATCTAGTCCGCTCATTCCTGTTTTTTGCTTTATTTTCTCACGGATTGTCGTCCGTAGGTTACGAAAATTGGCGAGAGAGAGAGAGAGAGAGATGCTTTCAGACATTCTAGTATTTATCAAATGGAATATATCTCATACACGACAGGAAAAAGAAAAGATAAGATATCAGTATGATTATATGAAGAATAAATATTAAATTTCTTTCAGCCGTAATATCCTCATCGGGAGGATGTTTAAATACCAGTAGTCGGACACTGTTTAAGTGGCAGGGGAAAGTTTCGTAAATTGACTCCTGTCAAATTTAAACTTAAGGCTATGGTGTGCCTTTTGAGCAATTATTGAGTAATAATTACAGATATGGATATATTTGTGAATATGGTCTTTCCGGCTTGTGTTGTTCTTAAAATTTATTTGAGGCATGTACACCTCATGCAGTCACTGCACATTATATAGCAGTGGTTCCCTGGGAGCGGTGATAATACCGAAGGGGGGTGCTAATGCTGAATAATCCTTTTTACAGGGTAAGGTAATGGGCGATAAGGATAACCGATGGCTAGGGAGCTGTGACTCGAAAAAATTTGGGAACCACTGGTATATAGTCAGTGAAACACCAGTTGACGGGTTTTAAGCAGAGCTAGTCACTAATAGCAAAAGACAAGTTGGTTCAAAGCAAGTAAAATATCTCGAAAAGTGCCTGGATGACCACTATTTTGGTTTGCAACAAACTATTAAGTACATAATGTTTTCCAAAATTATCACACAGAGAAAGGTCTTGTGTTTCCACTGTGAGCATCACCTGTTCTCAAAAATGGCCTTCAGACATGAAAATTGCATGTATAAACTTGGGAATGGGTGATTCAACTTTCTATTATATGAATTTCCACTGACTTATCAGGTCAACTGAAAGATGTTCTTGTTTTGCTTTATTTTACCTATCCAAAAATATGGACCATTAGGACATCACTCATGTATTTTATTTTGTATGAATTTTTATATTAGGCAGGTGTATGCAACTTTAAATTTGTGCAGGAAAACTGTCCCTTCCACACAACATTGTCATGGCAAACATGAAGCATATATATATATATATATATATATATATATATATATATATATATATATATATATATATATATATATATATATATATATATATATATATATACATACATACATACATACATACACACACACACACATATACACACACACATATATATATATATATATATATATATATATATATATATATATATATATATATATATATCCATATATATACATTCATATATATATATCCATATATATGCATCCATATATATATACATCCATATATATATCTATACATATACATATATATGCATATATATATATATATATATATATATATATATATATATATATATATATATATATATATATATATATATATATATATATATATATATATATATATGGAATACAAAAATCGGAAAGATAATTCACTACATGAATACATAAATTATCCAAACCTTTCTCTAATATTATGTATCAGGGTTTCTTTGAAAAAAGAATTATAAATTATAGAGTAATGTGTCTGTACCATATCTGTGAGTAGCACGATACGACACAAGCTTACGATTAATGTTTCCTTAATTTTATGATTACCATGGTTGTAATTCAGGTCAGTCTGCAAAAAGTTGTTACAATTTACTTATCGAAATGATAATAGGACCTACCTTCAACTTATTGCCCGTTTCCACAACTGTTACATACGCATGTTTGTCTTCTAAGCCCTATGAAAAACTAATGGCACATGAAGAACATCGCTTTGTTGTACACGTATATTGTCCCCAGAAGAAAACTCAAATGAAACATGAAAGGTTTCGTTCTTTGGTGTCAGCTAGCACTTGCTGAATGAAATGTGTAATCCAGTAATGACCAGGGAGTGAAATGTCTAGTGACAAAACATACATACCACAGCAGGAATTAAAGAACAGCTCGCAGCACATTGATCTTAATCCTTATTATAGTCCAAGCTGATAATCTCTCTGATATAAGACAGAAGCCATAAAAGAGCCAATCAAGAGGTAGCCGCCCACTCCTCGGAGGGACGGATAACAATACAAATGTGACAATATACTAGAGTCAAGGAAAGGTCCCTTCACAACCACCCGTAACCTCAAGCCGTGTATCCTCAAGCCGTGTAACCTCAAGCTGTGTAACCTCAAGCTGTGTAACCTCAAGCCGTGTACCCTCAAGCCGTGTAACCTCAAACACTTTTTAAAACACAGTAACGGTGAACAATTCAAATTATTAAAGTTAATCCATGGAATACAGAGAATGAATCTTACATTAATATACATAAACCCAATAAAGGTTTTCATCACAAGTAAAAGTTAAGACCGCGTAAATAAGAAAAACAAGAAAAATGAGGGGAGACTTACACATGTATGGGAGTGCATGCCGGAAGCCTTTACATTGAAGTAACGTTATTGCACAAAAAGACGGCTCTTTTTTTCAAAATAAGTAATGCTATTGAGTCTTTGAGTATAGGGATATATAAATGCAAAGTTTAAACTATTTAGTTGCTACAGTAAAATTTATTAATTATCGAATTATTACAATTAATATTTTCTCTGAAATGATTTACCCAGTCTTATTGGAATTTTTTTAAAACAATATCCACAATCTTTTGACAATATTTATCGGGTCTTTATTCAATAACATTTTCTACATGTCTACTTGGGAATTAACTGTCAACATATAGGGTCTAAAGTGGGTTAACCTAAGTATTATTTCGACCGCAACACATTGGAATATATAAATCTTGACAAATGATTACGAGACTTACTGTCTATACTCGCTATAAGACAAGTCCAACTGCAAACTGTTCAGGCACAGAGCTGCCGTCACATAATGCACCGGCAGTTCAGCGTCTGAACAGTTTATTAGGAATAATTAATATAATAAATAGCATAGACTCTGAACTGCAGGCGTATTATGCTGTTTTTTACAATTTTACTCGATTTATAAGGGACTAAATACGGTACATTTATAATGCAGTTCCATATTTAATTCTTGCTGTGCTGTTAAAAATCATGTGCCATGGCAAAACATTTCCCAAGATCGCTTGAGTAGCACAATGATTATGAAAACAAACAAAGATGTTTTCCATGGCCACTATATACCTACACAGTGACCGCTACACTTGCCTAAGTGGTTAGAGCATCTGTTTTTGGATGCAGGAGGTCGCGGGTTCGAATCCCGACCGAGTGATCCCACAGACTTATACAAACGGTACTAGCTGCTACCTTGTTTGGTGCTCAGCATTAAAAGGTTACATAGTACATGTCTGCGGCATGATGGCCCAGTTCTTGACATTACTATTAACTAACACACAGCAGACATCGTAGCTATATGACTACAATTGTTAAAGCCACGTTAAAAATCTAATTCACACACACACACACACACACACACACACACACACATACACACTCGTTGTGCTTGACTTAGAAATCTAGTGGGTTCATACATTTTAGAATTATGTACACCATGTATAGTATCACTACTTAATATAATGTACATGTATACATATTCATAAAAACCACCCAGTTCGACTTTTATCTACGTCACATCTCTCAGCACCGCACTATACTGCGATACTGAAGCATCCAGAGGGACTATTTTCATATGGCAAACAATTTCCAAGGAATAAATATAATCTAATATTATCTTTCTTGTATGCCATTTCATGTCATATTTTGAAAAGCCAGGCATAAAGTTTGCCAAATAAAACTGTTGTCATTATTAGATCAATGCATCTATGAACTTACAGCTCACTTGAAGCATTGTGTTCCCATTCAGAATTACTTTTGGACGCTGAAACTATATGTGTGTGAAACCACATAACTTTTAGTTTTCCTTCTGTTGACGTCAGATCATTATTTCAGTCTATGAAGTTGCTTAATGGTGTATAATTTGCAGCATCCGAACATCCAATTACCTTCTTTAGTTTAAACTCTAAGTTTATCAATGTCTCTGCATTTTGTTTCGTTCAATTCATGTTCTTTGATCTATTAATAATCTCTGCATGCGAATACTTAATTCAGGTCCATACTTCCTTCCTCTTCATTCCGTCAACATTTAATATCTTAAAATGTGGTTCTGGAATCATGGCCGCCTCTATTAAAAATGTTCAAATAAGCAGAGTTTTAAATAATAAAAGACTCCAATATATATTTTAGACTAAAATTAAACTCTTGTAGAACCTCCTGTAGCACTTTGATATTTAATTAAAAATGAGACTAATTTTCCATCCAGTGATGCTCTGGAAGGTTTTGCAAGTAACCTCGATATGAAAATCATGATCTGCCTCCACATAAAGCTTGAACTGAAACTGAAGTCCAGAATTTTGACGTTCAGCAAATTGCTCTGAATAGAGTTAGAAAAACGAACCTTTGTTAGTGGTATTTGTAAACAAAATATAATATTAAGATACAAATGTAATTGACTCAGTTATTAATTTTGAAATAGCTAATATCTGTTTTATAAGCCATTTCTATTTAGTAACATAACTCATAGTGGTGAAATAGCTATTAGCTGTTTCTACTTGTCATTTCTATTGAGTAATACAACTCACGGTGGTGAAACAGCTATTAGCTATTGCTAAAAGCTATTTCTATTTCGTAATAGAACTCATGGTGGTGAAATAGCTATTAGCTGTTTCCACAAGCCATTTCTATTTATTAACATAACTCATAGTTTTGAAATTAGTACTGTTGTTTCTACAAGCCATTCCTATTAAAAACAGAACTTATGCTGGTGAAATAGCTATTAGCTGTTTCTTCAAGCCAATTCTATTTAAAAATAGAAATCATGGTGGTGAAAAGCTATTAGTTGTTTTTACAAGCCAATTCAATTTAATAATAGAAATCATGGTGGTGAAGTATCTATTAGCTGTTTCTTCAAGCCTTTTCAGTTTAATAATAGAGCTCATCGTGGTGGAATATCAGCATTTTGTCTATACGCAGAACATTTGATTTAGAATGTCTCGCTCTTGAGATATTAAAATTTTAGGATTGAAATTAAATTCAAAATTGAAATTAAGTTAAAGAGTACTAACATATTTCTTTGGCTTTTCACAGACCACCGTCAGCTAAGAATTTAACTTCCTTTTAAATATTCTGTAATGACTCTATTTGAAATAGGTTATCGTGTGATCAATACATTCATTTTAAATGTTAATTTTCTTTCAAATTGCAAACAGTGAAATTGTTGTCATATCCAACAGTTCTGACTGAAAACGTGCGTGTCGTTGAATGTGATGTTGAGGAAATTGCACGCTCTGTTTCTGACCATTACTTGGTATGCATAATGACTAAAGTAAATATCAACTAGATATCTACTTAAAGTAGCATTATTTCATTTACAGATGAGCCGCCTTGAAAGAACTCAAGTGATTGATCAACATAAACAACTTGAGTAAACTCTTACCCCTAAGCACACACATGATATGGTCTCGATATTTACGAACAAATTCGTGGAATTTACTGACAAAATTGTTTCTAACTAGATTTATACATTGCTATGATCGTTTGGTTTGTTTCTGACATAGCAAGGGGAATCAGACACGTGAAACGCATTCGAAAGGCAGTTCTTCTAAATAATACCAAAAATAACCTCTAGAAAGGCAGTTCTTCTAAATAATACCAAAAATAACCTCTAGAAAGGCAGTTCTTCTAAATAATACCAAAAATAATCTCTAAAAAGATATCAGCCACAGAAAGAAGCAGAATAGCATGACCAAACAATTTTAAGTCATCTTAAATTCATCAAATCTTAAGAAACTATGCGTAAGGAAAAGATTTGATTTATGATCCAACTGGACGCTGATTAGAACATTGACTAATTATTCTTTTAATTTTTAAACCATTACGGAACTTTCTTCAAATATGACTGCCCCGACATGTATCACTGGTAGACTATTCTAATTATCTGAGTTCATCCTTTCCTGAAGGATCCAATATAGCGCTAGATTGTGTTGCTATATCACGTCAGTAAATTGTTGACGTTACATCTTCTTTCGACATTAATGAAAAGCATGATTGCATTTCCAATAAAATGCTTCAAATATCGCGGGTGACATTTCACGGACCTTACAAAAATATATGAATAACCTATTAGTTTGAGTAACGCACAATCTAGCTTTATTCAGGCCATGCTTTTTTTTTTTTTGTTGTTGTTCTTATAATTTATTACGTTGCATACGTATAAATCTGTCTAGATCTTAATGATAAAGTGGGGGGGGGTCTGGGTTTGTGATCAGGACTGTCAACGTAGCATTAACAATTTGTCAGTCATATCACTACGATGTCAGCAGTGTGGCAGTTAATAGTGATGTCTAGCACTGGGGCATCATGCCGTAGACATATAGCATGATGTCCCACCCAGTCACATTATCCTGACACCAGGCCGACCAGTCCTAACACTAACATTTTAATGCAGAAAGCCAAGCGAGGCAGCTGCTTGTACCATTTTTATAAGTCTTTGGTATGACTCGGCCGGGGTTCGAGCTCGCGACCTTCCACTCTAAGCACTTAGGCCACAGGAGCGGTCTGAAGATAAAGAGATGATATGTGCAATTTTCTGAGTTATTTCAAAAGCATTTGATAGGAAATGGCCGTGAGTTTTGATTAATAAGCTTTCCTGAACATTAGATAGGAGGTAAATTGACCTATTTCAGAAATAAGATAAATTGAACTATACCCAAGTTCTGCCTATGTGAGGAATGTAATCCAATAAAGCACCCACTCTCACTGTAAATTGACTCACCATATTAACGAGCCCTGGCAGATAAGCTACCAGTCGGCACTAAATTGGGACAAAAGCCTGAATGGATACAAATGAAAAATTGAATATGAAGACAAGAAAATTTCAAGTTGTATATTTATCATTTTAAAAGCAAGTGAAGACTGCACAATAAAAAATGCAAAATAAAATGAAATGATAAATTCAGTGCAGTGGTGACATTAATTAGGGTGTAGTGATGAAAATTATGGTAATTATTAATGGAGAGGTTTGTGGTAACTTTTAGAGTAATGTATAACGTATTCAGAAACAGCAATAATCTTTTTCTCTTTTTACTTTTTAAACTGTAATGATATGTTTAACATAAAAGATAAAATAAAAACATTCTTGACATTTTTATAGAAATTTAGTTGTCAGCAATTCAAACAGAAATAACACAGGCAGAGAAGTGTTCCAAATGGGACCGCTCCGGTCGACTAGTGGTAAAAATAATAAACGGCATTATACAATGTATTCCCCAAATATTGAATGGATGACAAAATTGCAAACATAAGACCGTTAATTCAAATAATTTTTACAAAAGCATCGTAATCTGATAAGTGTAATTTTGGATAATAATCGAATATAAAAGCCACGTAAATTTTCTCTTTCACTATTCTTTTAATTGTTTTTTTTTTCTACCTTTCTCATGATGGAGTTACAGCTGAGCAGTTTTCAGCATGCTCCACTAAGATATACATCGTTTGATGGACAACTTTCATTTATATAGGCGCCTATTTGCTGTTTAATTATACTCGGCAATCTGAATAGGGTCTTACCAGTGGATGCTGCGAAGGAAGAGGAGAGTGGGATGGTAGCTGAGTCAACAAAATGATATAAATAATTAAATTTTGACACGTAGAAGGAGCCAAGTTCAGCCCCTTGCGACAGTGTCCCTAGCCTGCTCATTGGGAATTACAAATTAGAAAACATCAATATTTAATTTTAAAAAATCTCAAACAAATATCTTGTGATAAAAATTGTAGCGCATGATGCCAGTGATACATATTTGCACAGTTCATTTTGAAGCTACGTGGCATAAAGATTTCAATATTATATTAATAGAGTACGATTGACAGAAGTATACAATTACAATAACAACATTATTTACATATGCTTGCGAAGCGTTCGATTTGGCCCATCTGAGAAATATTGAGGAAATATATAGGTTCTTTTCGAACTTTTTCGTGTTTTTACAAGTTGCTGACCAATTTAAAAATAGCACATTAAAACCAATGAGTGTAATTTTAACAGGATTGTATAATATTTTGAAATACTTTCCATTATTTGTTACCAGAATAATCATAAAATAGTGTCATTTACCATTTTTTGTCGAGAAATGATTGCAGCATTAATGAGAAATAATGACAGTAGTCTAATGTTTCACAGTGAGCAACCAATCGGAATTCTTTGACATCATCCCACTATCTCACTTCCTACTATGTTAGAAATTGACAACTTCGTGAAGGAGAGGCCACTCGGTAATGTGTAATCAGCTTCGCGTATATAGTTCTAATTCTCATAATGGTTACCATTACCCTCAAATGCTTTAAGTAGTTAAATAGTTTGGTAATGGTCGTCTGTCCTTGGCACTTGTTGGAAACTTACTGGTGATTCGGTATTTATCTATCTTTGATTTTTTCTTTTCTTTATCCCTAATTTCTTTTATTTATATAAAAAAGATCACCACGTGTTACCTCATTCGCTATAATAGTGTATCCTTTTTGACGTAACGTTTCTGATTGCTTGAGATACGTACGACATATGCGTGACTTTGTGACGTCAATAGAAAAGTCCTTTTCCATCACATGCTTTAAAAAAACAACTTTGGATATAAATAATGGCCATTTTGATCTGCTCTTAAGCTGTTGTTATAACGACATTACAAATTCATTTGGCGTTACAATGATTAGATCGCATATCGTCACTAACATCAATATGAGCGACAATTTCATGCTAGTGACACCGACCGACTATTATTTTCTTTCCATCACAAAGTTGCATGAACAACATTAAAAACTGAAAGCGCAGATATTATTTCTGACTACTGAAATATTGTAAAGTGTTCATCTCAAAACCTATCATTTTGTATGAATCAGTTATTGCACATTTAACAGGGTGTTCCTCAGACCAGATCTTAGCAATCATTACAAATACCCGGTAACTCCGAACCTCTTTCAGTGTCGTACTGTTTCGACTTGCATCAGAGACACACCGGTGTTCCAACTGCTGGTGACGCGAAACATATGACATACTTATATTTACAGGTTACTGCATTTGTATGGGAAAATATGAACGAGTTTTTTTTTCGGAGTAAAATACTTCACTCACAGTATTGCTCCGAAAAAAGCGAGTTCATCTTTTCCCATCAAATGCAGTAACCGTTTTATTATATATTGATTTTTTTTAACTAAGGCTTAATAATTAAATGACATACTGCAAGAAGCAAAGTAACTAAACTTACGCAGTATTTCAAAATAAAAACACAACCGCAGATTCATCAATACACAGTAACAATATTATGGCGCAAATATCACCGCCAAGGAAGCTTTGAATTTTGTAACGTACTCGTATTTAGTTTCCAAAATAATTCTTGTCTTGGTCTACTTACAATTGAAATTTAGAGTCATCTTGTGAATGAATGCGCATTGCAACAACTTTTCCAGTTGGTCTGGAAAGGATGGATTTTTTTTTTCTGTCGATCTAATTCAACACTTTTTTTTCTGCTTCTGATGGACTGGATTTATTGGGTCAATTCCGTAAGATGAACATGTGATTTGAACAGTGGAGAGATTGGCGTTGAGGAATCAAATGCATGTGTGTTTCGGTTCTGTCAATGTTCTGTCAATGATTGTTTCAAATCATAGTGTGGAAAATATAAATTATTTTACTTGAAATTATCAAAAGGACGCATTGGAATATTACATACATATCGTTTTAAGTGCAATAATTAGAATGTGATTTCTGTTGAAAACGTAGTGGAACTTACTGTACAAGTTCGCGGTGTGTATCAAGTTTTGGAACCTATGACATGGGTCATGTAATTCGGATTTGCAGACCTAAGAAAGTACATTTTGAGGAAATTCTACATGCAAAATTGTAAGTATATTTGTTGACATTCTTATTACCAACTAAGGAAGACATATGTTTCTGTCCTGTCACTTGTATGCTCTTTGTTGGAGGGAGTCTGGATAAAATATAATTAAACGGGGAAAATTACAAAGCAGCTGTTGTGTGTCTATCCATTTAGCCAGCAGAACTAAGACTTCTTCGTCGTCTTGTCTTCTTGGCTCTAAGGCACTTTCGTAGTTTTCTACCAAAACCTTCAGTTGCATTTTTTGTCCACTCTAGTGTTATGACTGACTTGCAAAATGATACGTCTCTGGTAGATCTGTGATAGCCGTTGGCTTCAGTATACTTTTCTATGATAATTGTATAGACGCTAGAGAGCACAGGTCATAGGCTTGGCCATTTTATTTGCGAAAAGTTACGAAAATTTCTCCTAAATAACTGTTTAAATAATCTGAATGGTCTTTTCTAGACTGCGTCTCTAACGTTTGTTGTGGAATTTTTTCATTCATTCGTTTGCTTGTTTAAAAGATTCACTTGTGACTCAACAACTCGTATACATCGTTGACTTTGTCATCTCTACTTTCAAATGGACGAAACAGTTTGTTTAGTTCATTTAAAAAGAAATCTAACAAACCAAAAGCTAATGAAACTACTACATGCACGTACTTGGTTTCGTTCATAAAGTAGTTCCTAATACGCGATACTATTTTGAGATATACGTGATGTGCCCTATAAAGCCGTTCAGTATGGGGGAAAAAAACTGCGCGATTCTGACCATGCAAAGTCAACTGAGAATACAATGAACATATAATAAGAGGTTTTATGTTTCGCATTAGCGTGCACATAAAGAACAGTGCTATTTGTTTTTAAGTTCCGAGAAAGGTAAGATTGTTGCCGATAATATAATGTTATGTAATATTATATTCTTTTCATGACGATGTATTATATTCTTTTCATGATGATAATGATGACGACGACAATTATTATTATTATTATTATTATTATTATTATTATTATTATCTGTATAAAACCAGTAGCCGTTGTTGTATACATTATCTTAATCCATCACAATTAGCATGGTTTCCCATTATGTTATAGTCCCTTCAGCATTAAGCCCAAAGGCTGCCTCATAAAAGTGTATATTAAACGCCCTTGCATCTATGTTCTTATTTTCGAACAGAAATTTATTTTACAAAAATGTTACCTCGTTATCTTCTTTTCGGAGATCTTCATATTAGTTCTACAATCACTCATCCGGTCAAGGATAAAGCTGCCGTCGGCCACGAGAGCGGACACAACAGCTCTCTTCTAGTAAGGGTACACATACGAAAATTTCCCGTCATACAGTACTGATATTAAAAAAGCTAAAACAATTATGCCTGCTGATATTAAAAGTCTACAAAATCAATTAATGCATTCAGTTAAAAAATATTATCATCAAATATTGATACTGTTATTATTATTATTATTATTATTACTACTACTAATTATTATTATTATTATTAGTAGTAGTAGTAGAAACCTATTCGCGTCAATTTATTAATATAAATTTATTTTTGGGAAATTGCGTGCAAAATACACGTATCATGTGCTAGAAAGAGGTATATAATGGCACGTCCGTCTGTCCGTACTGGCTAGTATATACATTTGAAAAAATAAGCACACAAAAAATAATTCGAATGAGATAGATAAGATGGTCGAAATTCATTACTAGTACAGGGTGAGGTATAACTAGGAGAGTATCTTAATAGTAAGTAGATAGTGTAGATCCATACTCAACCATTAACTTTAAACACGTTTTCAGAATTTTTCAAGGATCGATAGCCCCCACCCATCCAACCCTCCCATTTTCCAAATTTGTCCAAAAGCAATCGTCTAGTGGTATAATTACTTCTTCCAATTTTTTTAAGTTAAACGAACTATCTCACCAACATACGACTCTTCACCAGTTGTCATCTTTCTCAAAACTTAGATAACCAAAATGTGACCTCAACCATTATTTCTTTTAAACCCCAGCCCAGCAGCATAAAATATTGGTATATTTTCTAACAATACTAAAAACAAATGATGAATTAATTTCACTAAAGAAAACAAAATCGAGTCAACTTCTCTTGATTATATCTGTTGAAAGCATCATTACAATATATGCAAATTTGCCCTCACATTAAACATCAAATCCTAGCATGGGAATAGTTTATATAGAAATCGATATGTGGCGCCGTAGCGGACAAAAGTTGGTCCAATGAGAAAGTTGCAGTTGAAATTTTGATGTCGTATGTCGAGAAATCCAATATCACGTGTTGGATCAAATTTCATGTCCTTACAGTTCAATTTTCTAGATCGAAGTTTAGCTTTTATATGTTGTATTATACAGTGGTTGTTTAAAATTATATTTCCTATGTCGACGTTATACAGTGTATATTTTGAATTACACAGCGGGAGTTGAAATTTCAATATCATATATCGAGAATCCCTAATTTACACGTTGTATGTAACTGTTTGTGATGAAAGATCCATTTCATATGGCGATTAATTAGAGTTCATCTGTTGAATTTCACAGCAACGAGAACCGGCCTCGTTGTTTAAAAATAATGCGGTCCGTTCACGAGAGCGACCTCTAGCGAAGACATTCATAGCAACAAAATAGCAATTCTGACAAGCAAAATAAAATAGTCCAACCACCGCTGTGTAATTCAACAGATACAATCTAAAAACTCAACATGCGAAATGGAACTTTCAGCAGAATCAATGTGATTCAAGACATTAAAATAAAACTCTCGACGTATCACATTAAAATTTCAACAACCACCATGTAATTCAGAAGATACAATCTAAAATCTCGACATTGGACATATAATTTTCAACCAGCGCTGTGTAATTCAACAAATGAAATCTAATGCTCAACATATGACATGGAACTTTCAACATAAATTCTTTGAACCAATATGTAAATTAGGAATTCTCATAGTATGACATTGAAATTGCAACCACCGCCGCGTAATTCAAACGACACGATCTAAAACCTCGGCATAAAAAATATAACTTTCAACCACTACTGTTTAATTCAGCAGATACAATCCAAAATCCCGATCTAGAAAATGGAACTTTAAGGACAAGCATTTCAACGGCAACGTTCTGATTGGACCAGCTTTTGTCCGCTACAGCGCCTCATAAATCGACGCGCATGTATAGCTAGCTATGCAATTATCTGGTATTAGATGATGAAGCCAAGTTTTGTATAGCTGCCGTTGGATTCATTAGAGTTTTTAATTTGTGGTACCAACTGATTTCCGATGTGAACATGGTCACAATGAATAGAAAAGGTTACAGGTGAACGTGCCTCTGAAGCCTCGGCGCTGCTGCGAACAATTATATTATACGTTCCAATAAAATTCATCAGAGCTAAGCACCCAGAACGAGACTGAACATTTGAAACAAACTTATTAAACAATAATAAAAAAAAAATATTTATTAAATAACTTTATCAAACAAATGGATTTCAGAGTTTGTTGAAAAATTGTATACTTTACAGCCCTAAAGATAGACACCATAGAAAATCCTTCTATTACATTCAGAAGAATAAAATGTTTGAAAATTACACTTTAAAATTTTGATAATTTTAAGAGATATAAAGATAAGTCTGATAATTTATGTTGGCTAGTATCGACAATGTCTTCCTAATGTGGAATATTTGCTGGCATTTATTTTATCCAGGTTTACCAGAGTTAGTAAAATCAATCTACAAGTTTCATATTTACTTTAAAATATTTTGAAAATTGTTTGAATGTAAAATACCATTAGCTGATAATCAATACCTTAATGCTACAAACAATAGCATAGATTTAAAGCATTTTTATTTCAATTTCACAACTTTAATATTCATTTTATTAGAGACTCAAAAAATAAATATTTGTTGACATTGGACATGAAGAACACACAACTATACATATAGGTTTCTGAAAGCCTACACCAGCTGATACGTAAAGCTAATATGTACGACACTGTAATTATGGGCTGAACGGTTGAATAATAGACACAATTTTCTTAAGCAGAAATAAATTATCAGGTGATGAAAAAATGGGATTGTTTTGTTTCTGTGCAGTACAGCAATAGACTAACAGGATATATTGAAAAACGCAAACTATACGGTATTATATGATATGTATTTTAGATTGTCATATTACACTTTCTATATCAACGGTACTATATACTGTTAAACAATTAACTTAAAAAAATTTTTAGGCGAATAAGGAAATGACTCAGATGAAAGTATTACAATAACATTGTAACAATATATTTCAGATTTAATAATTCCACTAAAACGTGCTGTTGGTGGTGATGGAATAATTTTGATTCCAATTGATATGGTACTGAAAAAGGTCGAATGCTAGATTATCACAACAATGTATAAAAAATCATCTGATATATTTATTCAGGCAATGGATACTGACGTTTGGAAGCAATTATTAGCAGCAGCTGATAATCAGTAAGTAAACATTCGACAGACGAAGAA
This sequence comes from Sinohyriopsis cumingii, assembly GCA_028554795.2. Classification (NCBI taxonomy): domain Eukaryota; kingdom Metazoa; phylum Mollusca; class Bivalvia; order Unionida; family Unionidae; genus Sinohyriopsis; species Sinohyriopsis cumingii. The sequence goes on along the minus strand of CM068826.1, from coordinate 49,032,802 downwards.
GTTAAAGTAAACAATAATTCTGTACATGAGACCACAGTTCACAATTTCAAGGAAAGTGCCGTTATATTTAAAGACATGGACAATAATGTGTCTGATAGGTGAAATAGACTCTATCAATATTATTCTGTTTTGTTGTTGTTTCTGCACCTTTTATCATAACGACAAACAAGAAAACATTTATAGCAGACACAAGATAAAAAGCATAATCAGATATCACAGAAATTATTTGACCAGCTGATTTTAGAAAGCAGCTTACCACACTGCTAATAATAAAACCAGACAATGCTTCTGCTGCTTTGCTAGCCAACTCAGACATTGTACAATATTTATCAAACGTGTTATCAATGCTTCAATGAATATGTCTTTATTTCTTCCAATTTTACCACCAGGATATTTCTCGTCTCCCGTTAAACGCCTTACATAAAGGCAGGAGATCCAGCAATATTTAATATAGCTTTACAAATCTTACCAATGGCTACGCCATTTTTCCTTTAACAGTTATTTTAACCTTTCACCTAATGTTACGTTTTCTCTAACGTTTAATTCAGTGTTATTATTTATTTATCTGAAAAAGTCCATATCTTATCATACCCAACTATTTGAGTCGTACTACTTTCAGTATTGTGTAATTATTTTAAGTAGCTTTTTCTCGATTGATTTGTTTCCTTTATCTCTTTATCATGCATTAGTAAGTCAAAATTCATAAGAACTTATTTTGATATTAGTACGTAGACAACATTAACATAAGCCCTTCCTTTTTTTCATCTGAGATCTTGCTGCGAACCTATGGTTTTAAGTAACAGAGAGGAGTGTACTAACGGAAGGGGTGGGGCGGACGGGGCTCATGCCCCGGGCGCAAGAGGTCTTATAGCGCCAAACAGTTGATCATTTATTTTTCGAAAATGGCCAAAAATGTGTTTGCAAATTTGTTACTCTTGAATCATGACATTTCAGCAAATTACTTAATGCAACCGAAGAAGAATTTGCAAATAAGTTCTGCTGCCAGCGTGTGCTTCATGAATAAAATGCTACTCTATCCATCGGTACCCTCACACCAACCCGTTAATCCTCTTTCGCATCACAGCGAGTGAGAGGGATCCAGATATCGATCAATACTATCGTCTAGGCACAAATCAGTTAAAACAGACGTCTATCTTCGAATCCGTCAGACAACAACAGCAGTTAGATTTATGTGAAGGTGTATGTGTGTGTGTGTGGGGGGGGTATATTTTTGCAAACGCCTGCATATGTCGTTAATTTTAAATAATGCCGATTTCTTTAATATCGACATTTGAATATTTATCAGTTGTGATTTGGTTTGAATCGTGTATGTATTGCCAGCTGCGTATTGCGTTCGTTCGAACTACTTCAAAATGTTATAATGATTGTTGCTGAAGGATTGAGTTTCTCGAGGTATCGTTATTTGCGTGCTATTTTATTAATATAAAGAAAACTTGACTCGTGATGCCATGTGGAAGGTTGCTTTGAATCGGGGAAAATTCTTCACATCTTTGTACTGTTATACTCTTACAAGCCAAGGATCTTTACTTGACCGAGCGATGTCGAACCCTGGCGCAATTCCCGCTAGAAGTCATAAGTTTACCCCAAATTTCCAAAGACTTCCATACAACTTCAGTTGTAAATTAGAAAGCCCGACGTGTCCATTCTATACCTAAATCTTACTCTAATCGATGCAAGACCACAGATTTTTACAACCTGCCAAATATCCACCAACCGAACACCCGCACGGCCTCTCTTCGTTAGGTTTCCGTACCGGCAGCAGTTCTCGCCGTAGAAACTATGCAACTGTCCCTTAATACAGGGAACTATTTTAACTACGCCACCCTAGACCAGTCAAACTCTGGTTTCCAGGCACATTTCGACAGTATAACTGCACTATAGTATCAGTATCTGCCGAGTCCCTTCTTATTGACTTCATTGTGTAATTTACCAGTTTCCTACCGTACATACTGCCATTGCAGTCACACCACCAATGTATACCACTAGATTTTAGTAGGGACTTTATTATTCCATCAGTTTGGACCTGAATCCACTACTAGTGAACCATGACATCATGGAAACTCACTAACACTTAACTCCGTGACGTTTGCTACTAGTAACTGGATAATTATTTCGGGCAACGGAATATCTCTATTGCACCGAATTCCAATAATCAGACAAGTAGTCACAAAAATCTAAGAATTCTTTAAAACGGGGCGCTATAACCAAATACGCATACTTCAAATTTATTGCAATTACTATTATAGTATAATATGCATTAGATTATATTTTGGTTTTAAACCAGCGAAATTATGGAGCGTTGTTTTGTTGCAAAAGTAAGAAGTCGTATTTATATTTAAAATGTTCATTAAAATACTTCACTTGTAAGGTGTTTTTGTAATATGTAATTTGTTATACGAGTCTTCACTTCGATTAATGGGCCAAATGTGGAAATGACAGGCATTCAAAAAGTTGTGCTGGATTGTATTGTGCGAATGAAAGAATTTAGATGCCAGGAAAAATCACCAAATAACATTAAATTGCAGGAAAATCGATGGCAGCTCACAGCGCCCCCCTCCCCCCCCCCGAACCTTCTAGCTGATGGGATGGGTACTAGCCCCCCTCCCTGGAACTCTACCCGGCTTTGGCTCTTAGGGACCTTGTATTATTGTATTCTCGTCGCCCTGTGAGCCATTTACGCCACTGACACCCGGTGAAATTTACCTTTAGTACGCAAATGGTAAAAGAAAAGAGCGAAAACCAACAAGTTTTGTAAAATTTATCATCTAATTTATTCCCCTTGAATACAAAGTGAAAATTTACAAACAACTTACAGTACCATGAATTAAATACCAAATTATCCTAAAAATTATATCACAACTTAAAAAATGTAGTGGTTTCCAAATGAAATCCACTGGTGTTCCGAATGAATTCCAATCTTGAATGTGCTGAAGTGCCGGCAAGCTGGAATTAATCGATGTGCTAATAGTTTTGATGTAACACAATGGTACAAACAACATTGTCTTTTAATGAATAATCCCATAACATTGATATAATCTGAAAGTATTAACGAACATTATGTCATTCCAATGAATAATCACAATAAATAAGTCTTCTCAAATTTTAACTGATACACAACTAAAAGACTGATTCCACTGCAGATATTAACATATGAATAAATTATAGTCTGCTGTAAGCCACCTTTATTTTAAAAAAGACACAATATGCAGACCAGGATGAGGGTCAACGATTCATTTCCAGAACATTTTAAGTTGTCAAAAAGGTTATTTCTTTTACTAAAAGTTTAATAAAAATATGGCAAAGATCAGGTAGATGAGCAATTTCCAAGGGGAAAATCAATGTCCAGGTATGTTGAATCCAAGTAAATATGTTTACCTATGAGTAATAACTACCTTAAAATGTCTTCAGCAATTATAGACAAAAAGTAACTATGTCATATGTTCTTTACAAAATGACCGTTACAAAGTATGAACAAAAGCCAACACAAAAAGACTAATATTGGTTTATACACCGTCTTGTATACACCGTCTTGTAAAGATAGTCTAGTACAGTAATTCCAAACCAAAAATTAGAACAAAGTATATATAGTTCAATAAAACAAAATAAAGAAAAACATAATTCCTTGTTTTAAAAAAAAAATCAGAATAATTACAACTAAGTCGTTTTGTAAATTGCACGGAATATACCTCACAATAATGTAAAACTTATAAAACCGAAAAGTAATAAAATGGTACGAATTTCGAATTTGATACAAACTCGTATCTTAAGTCTTCTAAATATGGTGTTTCATTAAATCTAAACGACATTAAAAAAATTTCTAAATTTATTATATATGATTCATTTAAAACTAAAATCATAATTTTACTGAAACTTCATTTTGGATCCTATACTTTTGGAAGTTTGTATGAAGTACCTATAATTAAGTCGGAAAGAGAAGGTTCTATTTGCAATGGTAAGTTCATTTTTCTAAGAATCATTTTGTTTGGGTCAAAGAGTAATATTTTTTAATTTAAACAAAAACATAAAATAATTAACGCGATGGAAATATAAACAATAGAATATGCTGGACGGCTATTTTTAAAGAACTTTATTAATAGAAAATAATTCTTCTTTCATGTATTTTTCCATTTATATAAGTTAGTATAGTTTTCAAACTAAAATTAATTAATTATTTGAATTAGTGAATTGGTGTGCGGCTTCTGTGATTAAACCTGAAACTCCGAAACTGTAGTATCGTCTGAGACTTTTAATTTTTTTTTTAACTTTTTAAAGAACTTGTTTCAAGAACTTGTTTTCTCAACTACCGTCTCTAACGTGTATCTCTGTATTTCTTATTTTGATGCTTAGATTTAAACACGTAAGTGACCTTCATGATTTTGTTTGGATTAGTGGAATAACAGGTAACCTTCATGGTTTTGCTTGGATTAGTGGAATAACATGTGACCGTCATGGTTTTGTTTTGATTAGTAGAATAACAGGTGACCTTCATGGTTTTGTTCGGATTAGTGGAATAACAAGTGTCCTTCATGGTTTTGCTTGGATTAGTGGAATAACATGTGACCGTCATGGTTTTGATTTGTTTAGTAGAATAACGGGTGACCTTCACGGTTTTGTTTGGATTAGTGGAATAACGGGTGACCTTCATGGCTTTGTCTGGATTAGTGGAATAACGGGTTACATATATGAGACTGCCAGAAATTCAGTCTAGGTTTTCAATATTTGAAAAAGAAAAGTTTATTTTGATTCTATTGTCAGAACAATATAGTGAGCCCAGAATTTCTCCCACAAAAGGGTGTGGGTCACAGCTTGGTGAGCAATTTCGTTTAATAAAACTAGTTGAGGTTACAATGCTGGTGAGCTAGATTTTTGGATAATGTTAAAATTAGTAATCATATCCCTACAGGACAGCATTTTGAACATTACTGAAACTAGTCATAGGTCACATGTTGGTGAGCTAGGGTTAGCTTTCAATGTTGGAAACCGGTTTCAAGTGTCAACCACTCACTGTGAACTAGGATTTATATTGTATCTATTCTTAGTGGCTGCTTTGTATATTTGGACTGTTCAACTATTGGATGGAGAAACCCGCGAAATTTTAAAATTCTCCCAGTCTGGATTATTATCGACCTTTTCATAAATGAACTAGAAAAACATATTATAATCTTAATACTGTTATTAGTGAAGGTCATCTGAGATTATCTGGTTTGATTAGTTAAATATCTTAGATTTTCACTAATGCAATTAAATGAATTTCCGCAACATCCACCTTTCAAGCTTCTTTAAATAAATCGAATGTATATGCCAAGAGAATAAACTGTCTAGATGTCTTAATTCCCACAAAGTGTTTGGATCACACATCCTTTATACAATCCACGGCATTTAAGAAACCTGTCGGAAGTAGAGTCACACATTGTTATCTTATTAGCACAGTGGCAGCCATACAATCGTTAAATATACTTTTTACATGAGCAAACATGCGATTTTGTCGCTTTGGATGGGTTTAATTTTACTGATTATTAAGATAATCAGGACCTCTCCTTGTATAACCTATACACAGAGACAAAATATAAATATCTGAGATTTACTTGATGCGTCCTTTGCCACATTCCACGCTGAAATATTTTACAATAGTGTTAGATTTATTTTGTCATGTGCAAATATTTATGACTCTACAATGTACTATAGTGCACAAAAAAAGAGTGAAGTAATTTCATATCACGTGTATGACTCTTTGACGAATGATCCATACACGCTGGTGAAATCTAAGCGAACTTGTTACAGTGATCCATCTGTGTTCTGTTGGCCTGCATCTCTGTCATGCTAAGGGAAGTAGATTGCTCACAAGTGCATGAAAAATAAATATAGCATACAGATCCAACTAGATTGAGAAGACTGCACGATGACAGCTTTTTCAGAGGTACATAATACTAATCTGATAAGTAATCTCACTGCAAAGAAATTATGACTAGTACCAAAGGCTAACAGTACGTCTATTTTTATCTCAGACTTGAAACCTCCCCCCACCCCCGCTCAAATGATTATGTGAGAGTCAATATTTCACCTACAAAAGTTCAAACAAATCTAGTGTACATGCAAACAAAAATCATTGGGTTGGATATTTGCATTTTAGTACCTTCCTCGACCTAATAAACGGACAAATCAAACAAGACTGAACGATAGCAAAATTTGTCAAACTTATGAACAATTACCGACTTTGATAAGAAGTGCTCATAATTCTCAACATGCCATCCTTTCACAATAAAGTGATTCTTCATGACTGTTTCTGACAAGACATTCGAATATGTTCAGCAATAAAATTTCATTACTTTCATATAGTGCCTGCATCATGCATCGTCTCGATTCTCTCGAAATCGGCGATACCACAAAGATTAACCTGGCACAACATAGCTCACTTCTACAGAGAACAAACCAAAGCAATTTAGACTACATTCAGAGAAAAGCGGTCAGAATGTATGAAGGCTATAGATCATTGGGCATGCGTATTCAAATGCAAAGCAATCCAAATCGAGCCTGAGATTTCCATCAAACCAGGTGAATAAAACTAACTTTTTGTCGCAAAACATAAACCATGAATACTGACGTACTATATACAACACAATTCAACTTTGTGAACACAATTTTGTGACAGGGTGAGAAAAACTTAAAGATAGAGGGCAAATTAAATACATCTCGTCTATGAAACGTGGTAATAAAGACATCGTGTGTTCACAGCAGCACATCTATTTACTGTCGGCTAAATATTCTGGTAGACGCTGTTACTAGTATACAAAACCTATGTCCAGAGTACCATGATAAATTTTGTACCGTGGTATATAGCGGTATTTTAGAACATACCGCGAAACGTACCATGGCACGCCGCAATTATATACACAGAATAAAGCAAAATAACACCATATTATATCAATTATTTAATTTGGAAAAAATACATATCTTGTGATATTAGACAATAAAATATCTCAACTGAAAATAAAATCGGAGACTATGTGTATGTTAAAATTTGTATACACTGAAACCAAAACACCATAACTAATACTTACCTTATAGCCGAAACACTATAAAAGACATTGTGTTGATATTGAAGAGTTGTTGATCAAAATGGGATGCGTTGACACTGAGGTATATACTTTAGTAGATACAATACTGACAAACTTTAAATGGGATACCAACACCTGGTATTTATCAAAAGAGAGCAAGTAAACCGAAAATCCACTTACGCCACAAACGAGGCAATATTTAGTGGGCTTGAGAAATTACGTAAAATTGAAGCATACAACATCTGCCCTCCTGAAAATCATATGATGATTAGCTGTCTTACAAAGGAACACAATTAGTTAACATCCACGCTTGTAAATAATTAAAAAATGACATCTTGTTTTTCAATTTAATATTTTCAAAACTTGTATTTGGCCCGAATATCTTTCACAATATCCCATTTGGTCACCATCCTGGCATATGCGGCACGGTTCAAGCAGGTTAATAAAAGATAAGAAATATATTTCTATTTGTAATATTCACACCTAATTTGCGACAAATACAACTGAGTTATACCAAATAATAATTTTTAAAATATTTTTGAACTGAAAAATGAAAACATGCTGTTAGCATCATTAAATTCGTATAAGGTTTACTCCGGAGTTTTCGTACATTCCTTAGTGACGGAAACTACCGAAATACCGATACAATTAAAAAGTACCATGGTTGGTAGTGTGTACAACATGAATAAAAATACCGCACTAAACCGGTATGCATGTATTACACAGTACATCTCTATTCTCCATGCATATTACCCTGTTCTGACAAGTTTTTATCCCTTTTTCTGAACAACACTAAGTCACCATGTGACCCTCAACAATTGGCTCCTACCTATTTACAATCTCAAGTGTGGAATTTCAAAATCAGATCTATTTCTTAGGATTTCGCTCATTACATCTTCAGTGGCATGTGGTTAAATATCATCTAGATGAAAGGGGCATTGACTATCAATGATTTTATATGAAGTACATAATTAATTGACTTTTTATCTTTCGCAAAAATTTGGCCAACTAGTCAGCCGATACAAGTTTTCAATTCTAGTACTTCTCTTAAGTCCAATAACAATTCGTGTCTCTAATTGGTGTTTTACTAATTCATCTGAGACTCCTTGTTTCGAGACATCGTGCATACTCTAAGTATGATCTCATAAATTACACGTACATTTTTTTTCTCTAAAGACTAACGTGTTAATTTTTATCTTAGTGCATTAACGTTCCTGACCTTTTTCATACCGAATCATAAAGGTCGGTCATGTATATGTAATGACCCTTTCTCTATCACTACTTAGAATTACAATCTCATATTTATGACATCATGGAAAGTTATGTATATTGTTACTAAATACTTGACGGGGGGGGGGGGGGCTGACAGTTTAGTAGTAAACATAATTGCATTGAGTGTTCTATTCATACGCAGCACCTTGGGACGCATATGACAAAGATCTATCGTCTGCAGAAATCTCGCCAAACTAAGTGTAAAGTGTCGAATTTTGAAAAAGTATTTAACCTTAAAGCTGAATGCATTGAGCATTAAAACAAATTCACATTTAAGCCAGACAAATCTTTGTGAAGGGTTACTTCGACCTTCTTCTTCCCTCCCCTCTCCCCATGTCAGTGCTAAACTTGAAAGGCTAGCATCTACGACTCATTGCGATTTGACCGGGGCATCGCAATGCTGTCCTGAGAAAGTACACATTTGAGCTACCAAACATAACCGCTTGATAGGAACCCATGTCAAATAGTCGTTTTCAAAGGGAAGTTAATTGCAACGTAGTTCAGAGATTCTAGGCTATCCAAAATCTGAGGAAAAAATTATTCTCTTCGGATTATTTAGGAACCGCTGAGTACGATTGGTCAGAGTAAATTAAGGCGTACACTTTAATTAATGTGAATTTAAAGTGACGACTTTGGTTGAAATTCTTTAGTCCGAAAATTCCTGACAGAGGAGAAGATTCTTCCGAGGAAGCCTAAAAAGAATAGTGCTTTCCTCGTTAAACAAGAAAAGGGGACCAGGTGGCTGTCTTGTAAGAAAGACAGGTTTTAGTGCAAAGACGCGCAATTTCTGAAAAAGAACAGCATTAAGGTACGTAATTTTAATTTTCCACGTAATGTTCCATTTTCTATTGTTTGTTTTGTGCAAATGTGTTTGATATGACTAGGATCCATATATGCATCGTTTGTTCCATTTCATGGAAATCCGTTGATGCTAGAGTTGTCATGCAATTTATCTCTTTAATTTTACAGTTACTAGTTCATTGACAGAATTGACGGATTGCATGCGATCCAAATTTTCATATGTGTAGGATTTCATAGGGTTATATGAAATAATTACCTTTGTCTGTTAGGATGATACTGATTATCGCGAGTTAACGATAATCGCACATTTATATCTGATTTTGTAATGTTTAAATAATCTTGTTGGTTAGGGATTGCTGTGAGCGAGGATTTTGTGAATTTTATGCAATATTAATCGAGCATGTGGTAGTGTAGGTAAAGAGATACGGTCATGTTAGATGCACCGCTCACGTGTTAATGTATGGTCGGTCGCTGTAAAGCAAGAGCGATGATCTATCGAATAAGGCCAGAATTTATGAACTGTTTGGATATCAGCTAGTTATGCTTCTGAGTAACATAAGTGAGGGAATGTTATGTACGTATAGTAAGTGATACGTATAGAGATTTAGGGGTAATTGTGTCCTTTAAGGAAACAGCTTTCTGGGGAGAGACGGGACAGCCCGAAGACGGAAGTCCGGAAAGAGATGACGTGTTCAGAATAAAAGACAAGGAAGTCCAGAAAGTGATGAAGCGTTCATAATAGGAAGAACAGAGCGAATAAGAAGACATGTGATACACGGGTCAAGAGAGGAAGGTAATGCAATTAGTCGTAAACAAAGTGACTTACAAACCACAGAAGCTGTGCCCTTCAACATATTATGATAAACTTTGTCAGCCACTGTCTTTATTATTTGGAAGAAAAAAAAGTTTAGGTTCAAAATATCCTTTTTAAGATATGAGTAAATTAATAAATTTGGGTATTTTGTTTCGTTCAGCTCTGGAACAACGGTATCTGAACTTGGGTATCATATACAGCGGTTATTGAAGTAAGCCGTCAACTAACTTTCTCATAATCGGAGAAGTACTGAGTTTTATATCCATTGTCATTTTTAAGTACTACTGAAGGAACAGCGGAAGAGGCGGTGTTATTTTTAACAAATGCCTTCTTAATTTCAACATATGAGAGTTAACGTCCTAATGTGAGGCGTGTCTCCTTTCAGTGATAAGTCACTTGTACGCATCTCTATTCGTTCTTTCTCTTCTATTCTCACTTTTACCTCCTTCCTGCACCTTTCCATTGATACTAATTGTAATATTTGTTCTTCTCCTGCACTCTTCCTGTGCTACTCGTTGTACTCCTCCAGTCCGCGCCCCTTCGGTACCAATTCTCGTACTTCCTCCTTTCTTCTCTTGAGACTTTAGCACCGTCTCTTACGTGCACCCTGGGAGCTTCCTGTAGAAAATGTGAGGGACGTACATCATGTTCTCCCTAACGACATCCTCGTAATCTACCACTCTCTCACAGACGTCTCATCAGACAAATGGCGAACAAGTTACCAGGCCCTTCTCACACACACTAACGCCTACTTACTCCATACACGCTATGTCTACATATAAATAATATTAATTAACGAAGTTTCGTAACACACACACACACACACACACACACACACACACACACCATCTAAATGTTATATTCTAACACATCATTCTACCGTTGTTACGATAATTGTTGACTATGCCTGTGTCTATAGAATGACACAAAGAAATACGTAAATACACATGTAAAAATCCACTCCGTCTGCTTCAGGTAATTCTTAGTCTACATAATGATAAATGCAACTACAAAGTTCTCGCTTGGAGTGGTTCCCCCCCCCCCCCCACACACACACACACATTACTTTTGATACTTCCTTGTATTCTCCGCTGCATCCAATGTCAGAAAATACTGATTAATTTTACACAGGAATGGCTAGGTATGTAATTGTCCCTTTGTCTGTCTGAGACATTAGTTCTACCTACTGGTGGACTTTAAAATTCCTCTAATTCCAATTCCCTGGTAAGCCTCGTTTCATGACCCGCGGCGCTCGGCACAAATCTTCTCACATGTAACTGTGAACGCAAAAATCTGCCCTTCTTACGGACACAAGAGCTTATATCCCTTGAAGCGGCTAACCGACTCAACCGTCTAATTACAGAATAAGGACATAGCCGGCCATACGCTGTTGGCTTCACACCATTAGCCAACTGTCATAAACCTTACAAAACCCTTTAGCCAACAAGCAGGTAAAATCACATCCGTAAATATGGAAAAATTCTGATTATATTTCCTCAAAGAGAATAATCTGTGAGCACATTTTATGCATTTAATTATTTACTGAACAGTAGGTATGTATTGGCCTCGTGTAATAACCACGTAAACAATTGATGCGGATATCAGATTTTTAGGTGATAATCATTGGAGACTAGAGCTTTTTATTTGCAAACACACCTCTCAAGAAAATCTCACGAGTTATATTATTAAAAATCAAAGATATGAATCACAACAAGCCGAGTGTTTCGGCACATTCGGAACTCACAAACTGCTCGAAAAATGAGACACTGACCAAGTAACTAACTACATGAAGGATATGGTAGACCTTGACAGTATAACGTGTAAAAAAGGATTGACAGATGTGGGAAGTCGTGAACTTGAAGAATGCGGTTTATATAAACACAGTTTATAAAACTTGCAGAAAATAAAGTATCATTAACTGATCATTACTTCTTTCACGAGGTTCTGGACTTGCCCGAGGGCAATGTATTTCAAAACTTGACCTTGACCGATATATATATATATATATATATATATATATATATATATATATATATATATATATATATATATATATATATATATATATATATATATATATATATATATGATGCATCATCAATAACATAATTCTGAATCATACAAGAGAATGCACATCGGTTGTGTCAAAATATGATAAATACTGTTCATTCATATATCGTTCGGTTCAAGAACTTTTAAAATCGAAGCAAAGCAGAGCATATACTTTCAAATCCTTGTTTGGAATGTAAAAACACTGTGTTCACTTCACTTGCTTGTGAGTAGATTACATTGATTAATTGGTTGACTCGTGGCACTTTAGTACACAAACATTTGTACCGTTCTGAGCTTATTGGATTTCATTGCCTTCCCTAGGGACTTACCGAAAACGTTCTACCCGGCCTGGTCTGGTCTTAGCAGGATTAGAACAGGAACTCTTGTGGTCTCGAGACCGGCAAGCTTGCCAAAAAGAAACCAAAGTTCCATTGATACGTTGTATCCATCACACTGGGATATAAAAACACCGGACGAACTGGTTAAACCCGAAATGTCATGTTATAATACATGGAATATAAAACATCATTAACGTAGTCGAGAGAGCGAGAGAGAGAGTGCAGACAGACAGACATGTTGCTGTACGATGTGTACTATCAGATAATATAATTATCTAAAATGAAACCTCCAAAAGAGCAATAATCATAATTAAATTACTTTGTCCTTAGATGAACAATGGAGCAAGGCGATTTGTGAGAAAGAAAGAGAAATGGATGGATATACGATGTGTGCTAATAGATAATACACTTATCTAACAAGAACCCGAGAGAGGGAAATAATCATTATAAAACTGTGGTGCTCTTAGATAACTATGGAGTAATGTATGCTGTTAAAATCCTCTCATATCGCAAACAAGGCGAAATAAAGAAAATACTCAGATCTTAAACAAGGACAAATAATGAAAATACTCATATCTTAAACAAGAACAAATTATGAAAATACTCAGTTCTTAAACAAGGACAAATAATGAAAATACTCATATCTTATACAAAGACAAATAATGAAAATACTCATATCTTATACAAAGACAAATAATGAAAATAATCATATCTGATACAAAGACAAATAATGAAAATACTCATATCTTATACAAAGACAAATAATGAAAATACTCATATCTTATATAAAGACAAATAATAAAAATACTTATATCTTATACAAGGACAAATAATGAAAATACTGATGTCTTATACAAGGACAAATAATGAAAATACTCTTATCTTATATAAAGACAAATAATGAAAATACTCATATCTTATATAAAGACAAATAATGAAAATACTTATATCTTATACAAGGACAAATAATAAAAATACTCTTATCTTATACAAGGACAAATAATGAAAATACTCATTTTCGAGTTAGTAGTATCTTCATGAGCTGAATAAAGTAAATATATGAAATAAAATATGATACACAAATGTTTTTGTTTTCAAAAGATGTGTAGTTTAGCTTTCTTCAATGACGCTCGGTTCTTTACATTTGAAGACACGTATTCAGTGAAGCGAGACTTATGTCTGTCGCCTGTCTCAGTTAGAAAGATGCATATGTGAGCTGACTTGAGAAACGTGCGTACACTCGTTGAAAAGCTCCAGTGTACTGAATTTTCCTTTTGTGGACATAGAGGACAACATTTGACCGACCTTTGCATGCTAAAGTTTAGACACCGTCTGTCTTGCCACCTTTACAATCTGTTGCTAAAGCTGGTAAGGGTGACCAAAATGTAGGTAACTTCACCAATCGGGTAATTTTCTCGCCAGAAAAGAAAGGCGTCTTAAGTAGAAGAAACCAAAATGGGCAGGAAAATATTAGGGAGTCATGAAAAAGCGGAAGAAACAAAATTGCACACAAAAGGGACATTTTTTCACGATTTACATATCCCAACATCCGTACACATCTGTTTATTATCATTTCAGCGCGAGCATACTCTCAGAGAGGCGGTGGCTATGACAGGTTTCAAATTAATATGTTCGCGGTTTTTAATCCACTTTGTTTAAAGTTTGTTATGTATGTCTGTTCAAATAATCCACATCGACATGTATAATGTTCAAATCATTTTCTTTTTGTTTCTTTATTTATTTAATTCAACCCATAAATGAGTATATTCCGAAGTTTCAGAAATATACCCCGTATATACTTGGCTATAGATCGAGTCCAACTACACAGAACAATATATATATGTGTGTGTGTGTGTGTGTGTGTGTGAGAGAGAGAGAGAGAGAGAGTGTATGTGTACATGTGCACGTGAGAGTCTTATCCAATGAACTAATCCGAATTTCCTCTGTCCATTGCCACTCCATTTTTCATACTTGAAGATTTACGTTGGGGTGTAGGGTCAGAGTCCATTCCCTATCGATAAGCTGGAATTCGCTGACACCATTTGGTGTCGGCATGGTGGTAACCGCTCACTAGCCGGACCAGAAAACTTGAACGACCTTTCATTGAGATATACCTGCATGAAATCGATAGGAATATGTTATTAATTTCTCAGAAATCGCGATCATTATGTCCCTAATCCGATGACGAGACAAAAGTGCATCGTTGCTGAAATTTGACATGGATCTTGACATTTGCATTCCTAGTCACGGGACTACATAACTCTCGCAACCGATATACATGTCAATGATATAAGATGTCATATAGTCACGGGATATCAACAATAAACCATTTCTATTGTTGCTGTAGGAAAACAAATCGAACATATAATGAAAGTGACGTAATTTTTTAAAGACAAATGAAAAAAAAAACACTTCTCAAAATATTTATTGTGAAAAGAACAACCGAAAATCTGTAAATGTTGCAGCAATTTGAAGAAACCATGTTCACTACGCAGAGAGCACATGTCAATGTAGTCACATGATACCAACATAAACATCGCTGACACGTGCTCGGTACTTCTTGAAAATGGTTTTCTCCACCCTGCCGCGATACCGACAGTTTTCTGGTCGTTCTTCTCATAATAAATATGTTGAGAATTAAGTGTGCATTATATTTATTTACAGGCATTAAGTGACTTCTATACAATATGTCCAAATTCTATGTACAACAACTTTGGAAATTTGTTTATTGTCGATATCACGTGACTATATGACCCCCTGATGTCATTGAAATGTAGGTTGCGAGATTTGCATAGTCATGTGACTCAGAATGCCAATGGCCAGAGCCAGGACAAATTTCAACAACAACGTGTTTTCATCTCGTCTATCAACGGATTAAAGAGATGACAAATGCTATGCTCACGGTTTTTGAGAGAAAAATCATATTACTATCGATTTCATGCAGGTATATATCGATCAAAGGTCGTTCAAGTTAGCTGGGCCAGCTAGAAAGCGGCTACCCCTTGCCGACACCAAATGGCGTCGACGAATTCCAACTTTTCGATAGGAAGTGGACTCTGACCCTACACTACAACATAAATGTCCATATATGAAAAACGGGATGACAAGGGACAGAGGAAACTCGGACTACTGATGAGCAAATGTATCTGAGTAAACGACGATCATATAGTTTCCATTTGAGAGGGACCAATGAAAACATAAATCCAATGCTACAAGAAACATATATCTGGATCTATGCAGCAAGTTAAGACCTATTAGTAGATAAACGATATAGACCCTGATCTGTGAGCATATTATGCGATGGCTTATTTGGGTCTATGCTGTTTGCAGTTGCATTTGAACTATTACGTCAGAATAATGGTAATCTTTGGCGGTGACCTGACGGAATAATGCCTACGGGAAGCAATCACTGGATTCTGACCTGACGGAATAATGCCTACGGGAAGCAATCACTGGATTCTGAACTGATGGAATAATGCCTACGGGAAGCAATCACTGGATTCTGACCTGACGGAATAATGCCTACGGGAAGCATTTACTGGATTCGTGAAGAAAATAAAAACACTGAAGGTGATATTAAAGTAATGGCACGTGATTACTTTTCAAATGGGTATCATGTGGTTAACGAGCGACGGTGACAGTAGTTAAGGACATTTTTCATCATTAGGTTGATCAGATTCGTGGTCGTCAACAGAAGAAAAAAAAAGACTGTGGATTACTGTAGTAGCTTAATGCCTTGAGACAAATGACTGTCTCTAAGTTTCACAAAAAAATAAGTGTGCATGTAACATCACGCAGAAGCATTGATAGTAGGCATGTCGGCATGTGAAACAAATGAGGGAAACAACAACCCCAGAGGCAAAAATATATTCAGATAAAGAAAATAGCTCAAGTGAAGACTCTGCAGAGTACATATTTTCATATATTCAAAGTAGTAATATGAAACACTACACACGCCATTTTTGTATCAACGGAAAAAAACGACCTCATGATATCTCTCTCTCTCTCTCTCTCTCTCTCTCTCTGATTACAAGTTTCATATCTCGTAATATAACAACTGATCAGCTTACGGGAGAGTAATTCTGCTCTCGTTTTTAGAAAGCTATTGATACTCATCCAATAGAAATATACGAAGTTCATGTACTCGGTGAGGGATCCTTTATCCAGGATAAATTGTAAATGCTAGGAAAATGCTCCTTCGCATTACGATTCTATATCATCGATGTACGAGTTAGAAATACAAGTACATTTTGAGACTATTTAATAAATCATTATCATTATAAAATAATTTGTAAAGTATGCGACATAAAAAGCATCATTTGGCACATACAATTATAAATATACAAAAACAGAAGATGGTAGTGAAGGAAGTCAATTTAAAATATGCTCTTTGTGTTTATTATATCATTCGTCTTCAAACCACGGTGCTAAATTACACTACCGTCTCTTTTCATCTGTGGTTGAATGTCACACGATTTCTTTCATCTAAAGAATATGCATTAACGAAAATACGCAACCAATGAAATATGATCTTATACAAGAGCGGAAGTGACATTTTAAAAATCGAAAAGTGACCGGTCTTCAGTCCGGATGAAATGTCATATTGGGATAACCATCCAAGTAATTTTACCCTGGTAAGGAATGATTGATTAAACCGGTTTATGTAGATTCATGCAAAACGAATGCATCTTCTCTCAGACACCCACGAATGAAAAAGAGCAGTTGATTTTCGCCCGTGGCTTGCGAGGAGAGATGCCATTGGTTTGTAGGTCAAGATCAACAAATATTTATTATGCCGGAATTGAAGTTTCATTTTAAAGAAGAAGAACTGTAACGCCCAAATTTAAGAGGCTTAGTTCTTGAAATTTCTAATTTTGTTAAATGATTAAAACAACATTCTATTTTTTAAACGCACTGTTCATTTTATAAGTATTTATAGTTGGAATTTAATAATAGATTAGTACTGTAAAAATCAAAGTATTTTTAGTTGAAGTGTCGGTTTACTCTTTCAATCGTGTCATTTATGCATTTTCTTTCTTTCCTTCATTTATTTCGTTTTCATTTTGTGTTTTATTAAACTTATTCATTTTTCATGCATGAACTGTAATGTTTGGCATTTTCTCCCCAAATCATTCACATCTGCGTATGAGGAAAAAACAAAGATGCATTTAGTTTAAATCAGTCGACCGTGACCTTGGATAAAGAATCTCTGTACTTGTTTGCATCGTTCCCGTGTGTGTGTGTGACAGAGCTTTTTAATTCTATTGGTTACATTGCTCACATTTCGATATAAATACGTATCCATCTCGAATTCATGATGCCATTAGAGAAAGGTTTCCTGCGGAGTTGATCTTCCCGGATCGGATAAAAGAACACCGTTGTCGTTTCATGACCGCCACCATACCGTATATGTTTGTAAATTTCATGGTACCGGACGGAAGCCCATTAACCGCCCAGGAATATGTTCTAGGCTTCAAGTTGTTCAAAAAAGAAATGTATGTATGTATGTATGTATGTATGTATGTATGTATGTATGTATGTATGTATGTAGGCAGGTAGGTAGGTAGCGTTTAATGGCACAACACAATAAGGGTTATTTGGCACCAAGCAAAGGTAAAGTGTGAAATATGTAAAATTGAATCGCAAATTTAGGAAGATAACCCTTCCAAATAAAATGTAAACATGATATACAACAATATAACGTATTACAGTATATAAACAGCATTCTCTTAGAAAGAAAACAAAAACAAAATCAGGTGAGGAAATGTATTCAGTCTTTGAATTTATAAATTTTATTAATTTTACCTTTTGTTGTACCATAGGCAACCTCTTACAAGTGATAATGGTTGGATTATGCAACTTGCAAAGGTTAAACGGGTAATGCTTTCAAATATTTCCAAATAATTTTTCTTCATCTACCCAGCTAAGAAAATATACTAAAAATATACAAACAATATGTTTAGGCCTAGCTAATTCAGTAACCGTGGTGACTGGCACAATTAAGTTCTTGCACAGAGTGAGACTATGAGAACATCCAGTCCAATTGAACTTAAACCTCTAAAAACGAAGTTTCACGATCTGTGTTATCGTAAACAGAATTTTCACCTAGGTAATTAATGCGATTTTGTTTGGCACATTTTCAATTTATGAACCTTTCACCATTTTGTTTCACTTTCATGACCTAAAGTGCGTTGCCAGATTCCATTTGTATCTTCTAGATCCGGAAAATTCAATTATAGTGATAAAAACCATTACGAAGTCAGGTAAGGCAGGAGTTTCCTAAAACTAAAATAACCCACAAAAAATCAATTGATTCGTGCAATTCCGATACTTTACGCGTGAAACCGGACTTTAACCAGTTTTTTTAAACGAAATAATTACTTTAGCACGCATTGAAACCTGCTGTTTTCCGATGAAACCACTTAACTGCTAATTTTGCCTTGTGATACGCGGTAAGCCGTCATTTTTTGTGTGTGGAATTTCATTCGGTTCGTGCATTATGTACTCAATAGCAACTTTCAAGATAGTAATTTCATTTAGCACTCGGAAGTATTTCGGATTCCAATTATGTAGCTGAAATTTTGTCTCCTCAACAAAGATAATATGATGTTATAAATTTCATTGAATCTAACCATTTTTATAATTTGAAAATATCCAAGTCTACCACGTGTATTCTATCCATCTTGTGAGTTTCACGGCATTTGTGTTTAAATTCGTTCTTAGACCAGCGCACTATCCTGTCTCTGAATTCCTTCTTTGGTGTAAGACCGACTTTTATACCCGTACTTTTGATGAGATGCTGTGATTGGTTATGTCCGTCCGTGCGTCTAACCGTCCAAAAGTCTGTTATATCAGTAACCTAAATTTTACTTATAACGTTTGAGGAAAAGTAATCTTATCGAAACATTTCGTACGATGTTTCACGAGGATGAATAAATGACAATGAATGAGTAAATGTCAATGAAGATTTATTATCCTGCATGCAACTATTGGGTACATCGGGGCAACAGAACTCTATTTAAGGCTAGTCATACAGGGTTATCCGAATACCAAAGGTTCAAACTGTAGATACAGCTAGCTGGGCAATCCACTAAACATGCGCAGTGGGTTTATTTCCGTTGTAGGTCAAACTTTCAAGATTTAGTAGTTAGACACAATGGCAAACCAGAGATTGTAAATAGGAATAAAGTTACATTTTATAAAGGAAAATTGCGTGTGGTTTGTTTTGTGATTTAGATTTTTAACATAGCGTTAACAATTTTTCAGTCATATCTCAACGATGTCTGCAGTGAGGCAGCTTGAAGTGATGTCTAGTACTGGTGCATCATGCCGCAGACATGCATTATGATGTCCCACCCAGTCACATTATCCTGACATCAGGTCGACCAGTCCTAGCACTAACCTCTTAATGCCGAGCGCCTAGCGAGGTAGCTAGCTGTTAGAACCATTTTGATAGTCTTTTATATGACATGGCCGGGGTTCGAATCCACGACCTCCCGCATCCGGGGCTGACACTCTAACCACTAGGCCACCGGAAAAAAGGGACATTGCAGAATTGCGCTAGGTTTCTTTATAGCGTCAGTATATACGTTGAAGTAAACAAAAACATCGATGCATGCCAGTAGAATCTTTTTATAAATGTAGCAAGAAAAGAAAGTAACAATGATAAAAAGGACAACTTTTGAGTGTTGTCCCGAAAGCGTAACTTTTGATTTTCTCATGTTTTTAAATCGAATGTTTATTCTTTGTAGTGAACTTCAAATTTATGAGTTAATAGTTTTCTAGAAGAATGAATGTGTTCTTTGATAGTAACACAGTTGCATGTGTCTTAGAAACTGACTTATTAATCGTGGGGAATGTATGTATGTATGTATGTACGTACGTACGTTTGTATGTATGTATGACTGACTGACTGACTGACATTTGTAGTGTTCATTTACAGGTGTATTTGAGTATTATGTAGAGAATTATGTAGATTGTTAGCTTGTGGCTAGAATTAATTTTGTATTTACTATTAGGATACGTCGTAGTAAACTAGTTCATTTATTCATGTGATTTGTTAGATTTTACACATGCTTGAATTGTGAATTTGGAAAACGGTTGAAGTGTGTAAGATTAGTTAATATGAATGTATGGATACATCAGAATATTTATGTACTTTGTATGAGTTGTAATGAAAAGAAAAATGCGTCTGATTGTTGTGATATTGTTTAGTGTAATGGGATTAGGAATATGTACTGATGTGATGTAATTTATTGATGTATGTGTGAGAAGTAATTGATACCGTGCTTTTATTCCAACGTTGTTTTACCATACAATAACGTATGAGTATTTCGTTGTGAATGAATGCGTGACCGAAGAAATTTAATAGCCCTTATCTGATGATAGGCTGGGTGTAGTGTGAAATGTGAGGGCTAATGAAATTATTGTACCGTCCTTGTGTTTCACAGGAAGCTTTTGGGGGGACAGAACTTCCGGTTCAGTTAAGTCCCGAGTCTCTAAGAGGGGAGGCAGAAGTGAGACCAGCATAACAGTCGGAGTCGACAAGTCTAGTCGGTGGAGAGAGTCAAGCAGGAGGGAAAAGGAGTCGAGGAGGAGAAAGTGGAGGAGGAGGAGTATAGAGAAGTCAAGGAAAAGAAGGAATTTGGAGAAAGTCGGGAGGAAGATGAGAATAAATTGGAGGAATAGGAGAGGAGAATACACAGATTAGTGGAATGCAAGGACAGGTGGAAAGTTCATACTACTATTCAAATGATGCCATAGGCTATTACAGGGTCGAGCGGAAGGAGAGTACTTTGGAAATTTTAATCATTCAGCTATTGAATTGTCATTAAATTGTTATCCGTTGAATTTCACTTTTTTGTATATTCCATCATTGGGGGCTCAAAGCTTTACATCTATCTTTCACTAATACAACTTCCAACCAAAATCGAGCATGGGTGGGACTCCTATAATAATTTAAAAAGAATATTGGGAACACCCCACTCTAACCATGACACACATACTACAGTGGCGGCCTTAAGAATCCGTCACGAAACAGTATGTATGTATGTATGTATGTATGTATGTGTGTGTGTGTGTGTGTGTCTGTATGTATGTATGTACGTACGTACGTAGTTTTGTATGTATGTATGTATGTATGTATGTATGTATGTATGTATGTATGTATGTATGCATGCATGTATGTGTGTTTTGGTGTATGTATGTATGTATGTATGTATGTAGTCTCTAACAACGTTTAAGTTCATTTACTTGTCAGCTTGTCTCAGTAAGTATATGTACATGGTAAAGTGGTTTGCTTTACACTCATCTGCTGTTTTGGTGGCTTTGTTTTTAAGATGAGTGCACAGTCTCGTCGATCCTGTGCATTTCCCTTGTGGAAATGGCGTTAAACGTTCAATGAATGAATGAATGAATGAATGAATGAAGATATATAGAGTAAGGAAGAAAGCCTCCAGAATTTATTTTCTCACGCAGATAAATCTAGCTGTTTTGCTAATCTTACTTTTCGTATATCAGTGTGTTTGTCTCAACCAGTTCGTCTCAATCATGGTGTCTACACTCTAGTGACTACTTTTAAAAAGTAGTAAACTCCGTGCCTGTTGGAAATGTTATAACATTAAATAACAACAACATCAACAAGGTCTCTCCAACTTTGATAACTCACCATACAAAACATTTGAGAGAGATAGTCACAAAACACGCACTCAAGTCGAGCTATTTTGATATTATGCTAGAAACTAGTATTCGTTCCAAACAGAATGATGAATTTCATCCTATCTGTAACTCAGTACATTTTCAGGTCAACGTAATTTAGTGTAAATAAAAGTAGCTAATTCGTTTTAAAAACTTAATGTGAAACGAATTTTGTACTATATTTTTGCTGTCGAAAATTTTTATAATTATAATTTTAATAATAATACTGACATGCTGTGTGACAAAACACCTACTAAAATCTTCTAAAATTGGAAGCGCGTAATTTTAAAAACTCCAAAGAACCAATTATACAATATATAAATTAGATTGCCCATTGCCAAATCTATTTCAAGACAATGCAATAAAAATGGTTTAAAAATAATTTTTGAGTTATCAATTTTGAGGAGTCTGATATGCAAAGAAACTTTTCCGCTATAATTGGACGAAAGGAAGACCATTACAAAATGTCATTTTACGTTTTTCAACAGCATATAACAAATGCCAATCATTAGCTAAATTCACCGTTTTCTGATAAGATAAATTGTAAATCAGCAAAAATTGACTGGATTCAATTAAGTAATGAGCATCTCTTATGACAGTATTCATGCGAAAAGAAGCAGCAACCGTGTTATTTTTACATTGTGTGCTAAACAGGCTAGCAACGACGATTTCAATCTGAATAAATTTCGGATTAAAAGAAAATGGATCCATTAATTACATATTAGTAAACCGTGTGTGCATGGAAAGAAAGAATTTAATTTTGTGTTCGTTATCTCATAGCAATTCATATGGATATAACACAGAAAATCTAAAACTCTAACGCGCATGCGTCTGTGCTTACAGAATTCCCGTGTTTGAGTGAAATATTGGCACAACATGACCACAAAATATGCAGGTGCGTTAATAGGAAACATTAAAATTGCATTCGTCTTCGTATAGTTCATTAAGTTAGGCGTAAGTCCGAATCGGAATCATGGGAAGATTAACTGAATAGGCACAATGTAATACTGGTGTCAAAAAGTACTTTTTTTTATAAAAAAAATTCAGTCGAGGTTTCCTTCTTGTATCTATACTATGATATACTTCGTGTTTAGAGAATATATTTTTGACCGACGTCATGATTTGCGGCATTAAATTTATGGGGATAAATTATCAAAAACAATTTATTATTCGTACAAAGCGCAATGTGAAGATGGCAGCCATAGAACTATTTTTCAAAACAATAGTATACGAGTCATCATGTTGGGCCCGTAGTACGAATAAGATAGCAAGATTGGCCCATTTTAGATTTAATTTATTCACTGGCTGCGGTCACGATTTTACATTTGGCTCCGCTGCTTTTAAGACTAAAACTGTTAATAATGTAAAACAGATAGGGAAGCTTATGATAGTCAGGACTGCAATTAAAAGCACGCTAATACCATGCTCTGTGTCAAAGTGAATATGCTAAACCCGTCACTCTATTTCCTTTGTCAGTTCTTTAATGGTATATATCGTAAACGTAAACGTTAAAATTGGCAAAGTTCCAGGAATTGAACTACTACTAGTAGAAAATACTTAACCGAATTCGGTGGCCTCATGGGAAAACCAGGCCTTTGGCCAACACGTCTAAAGTAATTCCTTTGTCTTTGGAGGATCATCTTTATCACAATGACGGGTTTACTTATCTTCCATAAAATGACTGTAGGATTAAGATGTCGATCGCATTCTCGGCACAGCGTATACAGCCCGATGATTAAAATCACGATCGCATTCTCCGAATAGTGTATACAGCCTGGTGGTTAAAATCGCTGTCTCATTCTCAGAATAGTGCATACAGTCTAAGGATTAAAATCACGACTTCATTTTCGAAATAGTGTATACCCCAAATGTCCAAATTACACAATTTGCTTCAGAGATTTTGTGGTAACGTGTATTTTGTACTTAGCCGACCAACACGCTCAGTTGGAAAGGGATAGCTTCGTAAATTGGCCCATGTCAGATTTCTCAATTTAAGGTTTTGGTGTGAGATTTTCAGCTATTACTGTTTACTAATCACAGATGTTGATATATTTGTGTTCTAGGCGTTTCGAGATTGTGTACTTCTTGAAAATGATGTCAGGCATGTACTCCTTCCATAGTTACTATGAAGTATGTAGATAGCGAAATACCAATAGTCGGCTAGTAAGGAGTAAACATGTGGGTTTTGGGCACTTAGAATATGTCAAAAACGGCTTGTATGACAACTATTTTCAATTGGATTAGCCTGTTTAGTACACACTGTTTTGCACAATTATCATCTAGGAAATGAGCTTCTGTTTGCACTGTGGGCATCACATGGTGTCAAAAATGACCTTCGAACGTGAAAAATCTTCTACTGCTATGAACTGCCATTGACTTGTTTCCTCAAGTGGATATTATTCTTATGCTTTGTTTTAATATAGCTATCCCAAATTATTGATCTTTTTGACCTAACTTGTGTATTTTTTTTAAAATGATTTTTTTTTAAATAGGCCGGTGAATAAAATTTGAGCCTAAGAACTGTCCCCTGCCACCTCTACACACCTCACATTCTTAGAATCGCTACCATTTTGGCTGCTTTGACCACTGAGCATAAAAACCTTAGTCCATCGTCTCCGCTCATTAGTACACGACCACAAGGACTGGATTCTACATTGCTTCTATGATTACATCTTTAATTCGAATTAATACGAGGTATATAAAACGACGTTATGTGTGACGGCGAAGATGCGATCATTTGTGAGGTTATTGTTATGTTGTGATATCTGCCGTATGCTGCGTTGTAGTATCGTTAGTTCCGTGCCCAGTCTCTGCAAGTAAAAAGATTCATGACATTTTCCTCCAACGTATTAGGTAAAATCATCATATTCTGCACGAACGTTATTGCAATGCAAAGATCACATAAATGCAATATCAATGATGCCTTCTGCAGTTTTGTACTGTTTTCTCCGGGTAGCATTTTACTGTTAAATTACTATTACTATCAATCAAAGTTCCTCTAAATCAAGCCTTTTCTAACAGAAGAACCTTCACGTGCCTCAGTGCAAGACATTTCCAAAATATCACACATTATAACTGCTCTTGTCAACGTGTATTATTATTTCACACTGTTGAAAAGCGTCTAATCAGTGCATTCATGGCTAAGGCCGAGTTCGTTTCTCCTAGGCTTTGCCTATTTAATAATAATAATAATAATAATAATAGTTGTTGTTTTCATGGGCTTAACGCCATTTCTCAGCGCAATATTGGCTATACTTGGCGGCTATTATACTGGCGGAGGAAGTACTTGGTAAAACCCCGGTATGAACCACCGACCCACGGGAAACTACTGGCAAGCTATTCACATAACCACAATGGGCGAGCCCTAGACTCGAACTCATGCGAACAGATGTGAGATGAAAGTGATTAGTAACGGCGAGTTCTTTAGACCACTATGCAAACCAGGAGCCCCAGTGATAATAATAATAATAATAATAAGAAGAAGAAGAAGAAGAAGAAGAAGAAGAAGAAGATGAAGAAGAAGAAGAAGAAGAAGATGATGATTGATTGATTGATTTTATTTTTAACGGCGCATCAGCACTGTTAGACTGTTTAGCGCCAAACAAAATGTTATATGTATAATCTTTAAATATTATAAAAAGTCTCATATCGACCAGCGATATCAAAAACAAATAGTTGAAATTAAAACAGTAAGATGGCAACGGTGCAAAATAAAGCTTCCCGATCAACGGGG
This sequence comes from Sinohyriopsis cumingii, assembly GCA_028554795.2. Classification (NCBI taxonomy): domain Eukaryota; kingdom Metazoa; phylum Mollusca; class Bivalvia; order Unionida; family Unionidae; genus Sinohyriopsis; species Sinohyriopsis cumingii. The sequence continues at coordinate 49,007,020 of CM068826.1, read as the reverse complement.
GATGTAAATGTTGTATGTTAGTGAAAAATTATGAAAAGGTATTAAAAAGGGACGGTATATATATTGCATAAAACTGCACAAGGTGATAGCATAAAAGTTAGAGCTTAGAATAAATATTCACTGCCTTCACGAACCCTATAATACGAGTGAGGTTTATAGTATCAAAAGGTTCCTTCATGTCATGTACATTGTAATATTGATCGCGCGTAGATTGCAGGTCAAAACACTCTATCATAAAGTGATTGACAGTGAATGGTTCATTGCAAGAAACGCACTCTGGTGGGTCTTCACCTTTTAGTATGTGGGAGTGGGTGATATAAGTATGACCAATTTGGATTCTTGCAATGACTACCTCCTCCCTACGCATGGTTTTGTGGGAAGGAGTCCATTCTCCTTGAGTTGGCTTGATTGCATGAAGTTTGTTATTTAATGCATCATTCTATAATGCCTGCCACTTCTGACGTAAGGACTTTCTGACACTAGGTTTAAAATCAGTATACGGTATTTTAAAATCAGATGGTTCTTGAGTAAGGGCCGTTTTAGCAGCGCTATCCGCTTTTTCGTTACCTTTAATACCAATATGGCTAGGTAACCAACAGTATATTATATTGTGGGAGACACTCATTTTTTACGAGTATGTTTTTCAATAATGGATTCTCCAGTTTTCTATCGTGTAGTGACTGAAGTACTGATAGTGAGTCGGAGAAGATGATATTATTTAAAATACGTTTGTTTTCTATATGTTGCAGAGCAAGGTCTATTGCTCTGATTTCGGCTGAAAAAAAATTATGTTCCATTTGGTAAACGAACTTGAGTTGTGTTATTTCCACAAACGAAGGCTGCAGCAGGGTTTTCCTCATCCTTTGATCCATCAGTGTAAATTGTTGTGTAGTTTTTAAATTCGGTGAGGAGTTCATGGTAAGAGTTGTGGAAGACAAGGACTTGTCTCGGATTTTTTTCCATCGTGTAGCGTAAAAAGTACTTTTGGTTGTTTAAGTAGCCAGGGTGGAGTTTCGGAGATGGACGTTTTCTGAATTTTAGAAAGATCTATTTTTGTATTGTCAAGGCTGGGTGATATTCTAATGCCAAAGGAAGGTATGGCGTTTGGTTTATTTTCGTACAAGGTTTTGTATTTGGGTTGAAAAACAGCCGAAAAAGCAAGATTCAGAGGGTTTGATTTTAATTTGAGAGCCTACTGTGCGGAAAGCATTTCTCTACGATGCGATAACGGTGGTTCGTTCGCTTCAGCTAGTAGGCTTTCACACGTGGATGTTTTAAATGCTCCCAAAGCCAGTCTTATTCTCTGATGATGAATTGGATCAAGCATTTTAAGATATGACTTTCTGGCTGAACCATACACAACGCAACCATAGTCCAGTTTGGACCGTATAAACATTCTATATAAACTGAGTATGACTTTTCTATCAGCACCACAGTCAGTGTGCGCTACTACTTTAAGTAGATCTAGAGATTTTAAGCATTTAGCTATCAAGTTCTTTAGGTGTGGAATAAAGGTCAGTTTTCTGTCAAAGATAATACCTAAATACTTTGTTTCCTCAACAACTGGAATAGGTGCTCCGTCCTGCGTGAGGTTATGTTTATCGTGATGTCTTCGTAACCGACAGAAATGCATGCATACTGTTTTGGATTTCGAGAATTTGAAACTGTTTGCACTGGCCCAATTTTGAATCTTGTTTATATTTTGCTGAAGTTGTCTTTCAATTGTATGCATGTGCTTTGATCGATAACATATTAGTAAATCATCAACGTATAACGAGCAATCCACACCAGGAGCTAAACACTTGGTGATGCTATTAAATTTTGATGTTGAAAAGCGTCACAGATAAAATACTGCCCTGGGGCACATCCATCTCTTGCTCGTGCAGATCTGAGATGGTAGAGCCCACTCTACTTTAAATTCTCTGTCTGATAGAAAGTTTGATATGAAAGAGGGCAGACGGCCTTTTAGACCTAGATCGTGCAGGTCATTTAGTATCCCGTACTTCCATGTCGTGTCATAGGCCTTTTCTAAATCAAAGAAAACGGCTACTAAATGTTCTTTCTTGATAAATGCATCGCGAATAAATGTTTCCAGTCTAACCAGATGATCATTGGTGCTACGGCCATATCGAAAGCCACTTTAGAAAGGAGATATTAATTTGTTAGTTTCCAAGAACCATACAAGATGAGAAATGATCATTTGTTCCATTGTTTTGCACACACAGCTAGTGAGTGCAGTAGGTCGGTAGCTCTGTTGGGATCGTCGCTATCTTTACCTGGTTTGGGAACTGGTATTACAGTTACTTCTTTCCAAATATTTGGTACATTACCAGTAATCCATAAATCATTGAAGAGTTTCAACAGAGATGTTAATGATGATTCTGGAAGGTGTTTCAAAAACTGGTAATGTATTTAGTCAGGCCCAGCGGATGTATCGTGGGCCTTGTCTAAAGACTCCATAAACTTCAATAGTGAGAACAGTTGGTTATAACTTTCCGAGATGTTGGATGTGAATTTTAAACGTGACTTTTCTTTTGAGTTTTAAGTCTTCGGAAGGCTTCTGAATAATTAGATGATGATGAATTTTTGGAGAAACTGTCAGTAAGAGCATTTGCAATGTCACGTTTTGAACTAAAATTGTTATTGTTCAGTTTCAGATGTCGGAGACGATTTTGTTTTTTCTTTCCGTTTATTTTGCATATAGTGTCCCAAACTTTCTTAATAGAGTAACGAGAGTTTAAAGAAGAAACATATTTCTTCCATGATGCTCTTTTACTTTCTTTGATTATGCGGCGATCTTTGGCCCGGGCAATACGATATATACTTAAGTTTTCGGGCGTCGGATGATTATGAAATTTTTTCAATGCTTCTCGGCGTAGTCTAATGGCTTCCTTACATTCCTTAGTGACCAAAGGTTTTGGGGTTCTTTTACAGTTCGGCGAGGACTTGGGAATGGATTCTTCTGCAATCTCTATTAAAATAGAAGTAAAATGCTGAATAGGGTCATTAATGTTGAAAACTGTATCCTCACTGAGCCTAGTTTGACAGGGTGTTTCAAACGTAGCTGAGTCGGCCTTCTTAATATTCCATTCTGGAGTTGCGTCATTAATTGTAAATTTAATATTTTCAAGGGAGATCGGAAAGTGATCACTGCTGTGAAGGTCATCAGCGACCTTCCATTCATAGTCCAAAACCAGCGAAGGAGAACAAATTGTCAAATCGATGCACGTATATGTACCCGTTCCTGGGTGTAAATATGTCGGTGTCTTGGTGTTATATGGACACAGATCGTGTCTAGAAATAAAGTCTTCAACTTTGTGACCTCTGTCACTTATATGATTGGATCCCCACAAAATGTTATGGGCATTAAAATCCCCGAGTAAAACAAATGGCTCGGGAAGCTGTTGAACAAGATTGTCTAATTCGTTTGGTACTAGGTTAGTGTTTGGTGGTATGTAAATAGAGCAAAATGTAATCACGCGATGTAGATTGACGCTTACAGCAATGGCTTGCAAATTTGTGGTTAAAAGGATGACGCTATCAGGGGCTCTGTTGTTTACAATAACAGAAACTCCTCCTGAGGCCCTGTGAACATTTTGGGAGTTGGTGTTAAACAGGGAGTAGTTTTTAAATGTGATGTTGTCCGTATCTTTCAAGAATGTTCTTGAAGGCATAGTACCGCTGGTTCATGTTCATTTAAAAGTAGGAGAATATCATTGTAATTTGCTTTGGTCCTCGACAGTTCCATTGTATGATGGTGTTCTTCATTATCATTTTAAATTGATGATTGTGGACCTAGGTTAGACTTTTCGCGGAGGCAATTTGTGTGATTATTTCTCTGGAGGAAGTACGGGGGTGAACTTTGTGTTTGTAGGTCTGGAGCTACCTTGAGCGCATGGAGCAGTTTCCTCTGCATCCATGCTCTCAGTGTCTCCAAACCAGTTATAGAGTTTGATGGGGTCATCTGACCCCTATTTTGCCTGTTTCCGTGAGATTTGTTTCTATTTTTTGGTGATTTCGGTGGTTGGGTATTATTAAATGTAGTCTGCGTAGATGCCGTGTTTTTCTGTGCTTGATAATGGGTGGTGTTTGAGCTTGGTGTTGAATCGGGTGTTTCTGTTTGTGTTTGAGCGTCCTTTGTTGTTTTCAGATTGTTCTTCACTACAGTGGAGAAGGATGGGCCAGGATGGGTTATTTTGGCCTGAACGAGTTTTCTGGCTTCTGGATAGGGTATGTTAGATATATATATATTTTACCCTCTGCATCTCCTTCTCCTGTTTCCAGGTATCACAATCCTTGGAACTGGCGTGGTGCTTCTTTGCACAGTTGACACACGGCGGAGTTGCTTTACAATCAAATTCCTAATTAGAATTGTCTCCGCATCGGCCACATATTTGGCTTTTTGAGCAGCGGTCTTCGTGATGGCCGTTTTTCTGACACTTATAGCATCGAAGAGGGCTTGGGATGTAAATCTCGACCTCCACTTGCAAAAAGCCAACTTTTACCACTTTGGATACAGTTGGCCTGTTGAAAGAGAGTACAATGGTGTTCGTGTCCTGCAGATTGTTATTACGTTTAATACGTATTCTTCGGACTGCAGTGACACCTTCATTTTTCATTCCTTCAATGATATCTGCGTCGGTGACTCCAGCCAAGTCACGACAGCGAATCACGCCTTTGGAAATATTGAGTGTGGTGTGAGCAAATGAGGTCACTGAGATATCAAAGAAAGTTTTCATTGTCTTGATATTGTCTCTTTGGCCTCGTCGCTCACACTCAATAAGAAGACATCCCGATTTCAACTTTTTAACTCTTTTTGGTGTGCCAATCGATCCTGTGATAGTCTTTTCGATGACAAATGGAGATAGTGAGGCAAGCGGTTTTGTGGCATCTTTAGACTGTATGACCATGAAGCGTGGGAATGACTTCACACTACATGGCTCGTCGTCAGAGTCTGACAAGGTTTTCGATCGTTTATTTTGATTTTTTTTGGAATTATCCATGTTGGTTTAATTAAAATTCAGCACCCGTGCTCCCCGCCCACCATGGAGCCCAACAAGAGGACACTTTTCAAGTGCCAAGGATACACAGATGCCATACTCAGATGATAAAATTACCTTTGATGGACCCGTGAAGTCACCAGTTTTCTAGGGTCGGTAAAATTACCTCCCGATCGACCCGTTAAGCCACCGCCTTCTATGAAGTCTTCTAAGACTTGGGAAAGGGAAAGATAACGGAATAGACTATAGGGGCAACTGTGGTATCAAGAGAGATACATTGTCTAGGTGCTTGACGATGAATTAAATGTGGTATCGGAATGCAGTCGCGGATCTGCACGCGATTATTATCGTAGAAACATCTGACGATATGACTGCCAAGTGAGAATAATCTTGTCGTTTACGTTAATATGAAGCTTGAGCAACAAGACAATCCTTCGAGGATATTTCTCTATGGGAGACACAAAAACACAGACGTGATGTATGTAGAAATGCTATACGCACGCGCGCCGAAAGTAATCAGAGAAGGTTGCAACATGTCGATAATATTTTGTTGCAGTAATGCGCCATGTCTCGCAAACATTCATTGTAGCTGGTGTGCTATGGACCACTCGTGGGATAAGCTTCAGATTATATTCGTAGATATTACCAAGGACCTGTATAATTTCCTCACTATTGACTTGTCTAGTGGACCGCGGAGCGGTTTTGCAACCAGGGGAAAGTATCAATTCCGTTTAGACGCGGAAATTTAACAACTGTAATAAACATATGCTATAAGAAAACCCGCCAGGGATGCCATTACAGAAGTTGCTGACCAAAGTCGCAAAGGCGAGCTCGATCAACTGGAACATGTAATTCAGTACATATATGTACGCAAACGTGTCAAAGATACGTTAACATTCTCGACAAATACTCAAAGGAAGTCAGCACAGCGAGCTCTGAATAAAAGTGTGCATCAAACAAAACAAAATTGCAGCCATGACCTCCGAAACAGCGGAATAAGTGAAAATAATCGCAATGGTATTTTCCCCAACAATTAATAATGGCCACAAAGTTTTTATGCTAGCTGATTTTACTCAGCAAAATCTTGCACGCCAGCTGAGAACTATTTTTACTGCCTTAACTCTAGTTATGCATCCGCGTGTGACGATCGGGGTAAAAGTAGTAAAATGATGGGGTAAGAAGGCGTTGACCTGTATCAGTTACCGAAATCCACACCGCCCATTAATATACTACTGTATTTGTTAATATTTATCCATGTGTGTGTGTGTGTGTGTGTGTGTGAGAGAGAGAGAGAGAGAGAGAGAGAGAGAGAGAGAGAGAAAACCCAAAGAACATCGCAAGAATAAATTGTTTCCTAAGGGTAATTTGCGGTTATGTGTACCTGAACCTTTGCTTCATGTTTGATTGATTCGTCTAATGTCATAGTCTCCCATATTCCAATCATACATGAAAATATTTAACCCATTAGGACTGTGTAACCATTACTGATTTTGCTTGTCTCAGCTCAGTCGCAAGTTGGCATTGGTCTACGATTGAAATTCAGCGCACAATCAGTACACTAATTTCCTCGTGATTAATATCAAGTGTATTTTAATGTTGACAAAGCCAGATAAGAGATCAGAGAACATAACGACTGCAGTAAAGACTAAAAATTAAAATGTCATGATTATTCATCGTAGTGTATCAAAAGTAATTGGGGGCTAAATTTTCAACAATAAAACTCAAGAAAATCCACTGAGAAAACCTGGTCACATTATACTAGCTTAGACAGTGCAATATATAGGAACAACTGTTCCATTTAATACAGGATTCGATAGACAGAATTATTGTAAGCTAGTCTTCATTTGACTTGATTTTATGCGCATAATAATGCTTTCGAAGACCCGCGGAATTCGGAAACTGTTGTTGTTTCAAGGCAATCAACCATATCATAGGTTATCATTTCGCAACTATAGTAAAATTATTTAACGTTGCAATTTCATGTGAGACCTTAAATCCGGCTTAAATTTTTAATCAGAAAGTTGCATGAAACTGAATTTAAATTTTAGCACCGTTGGTGGAAAGCCCGGTGAGCGTTTGTTTTGAAAGTGCCTCGATCATACCTCATAAGCTGACTTTCCTTTTCTCCCACATGAATATTTATCATCAGAATTTGCGCGAATCACCGTCAAATCAAAACCTTTGAAAAGTATGCAATCATCTTGATCCTCCACCAAATATTGCTGACATGACTACATATATTTTTCAGAAACTTCCAAGGACGTTTCTCGAACCTCTCATCATACTTTGCTCAAATTTGACCAAAAAAGATGTTGACATTTGGGTTTTTCGTTTGTAGAATTGATGCCGATCTGGCATTAAATATGGCCGCAGTTACTTAAAAAAGAACAAATAAACAAACTGTTTAAAAATTATTGCTTCTCAAACACCATTAAATACAAGTGAAGCATGTAGCAAGACTTGTCATGTTTACAAGTTATGCCAATCAAATTTTGCTGCCATGAATGAAAAAAAAAACTACAATTAATTTATTTGATTCAAAAATTGATTGACAGAATTAGATCAATATGGACGGAGCGCGTTCTCGTATTAAGGCGTTTCGCATCAGCATAAAGCATGCTAATCTTGTTTCAAATATGGACGGCTTGAGTAAATGAAGAAGTAATATAAACCAAGCTCGTGACATCCTATGCAAATAGAATTGCGTGGGAAGATATAATCATTTTTGTTTTACTTCTTGGATGCTGTCAATCACTTATTTGGTTTTGTGAAAGTACATATATCACCCAATAAGTGTGTCCCTACGGAGCATGATTTCATAGTCATACCATCATACCATGCATTATTTACAGTCATATAAACATTAAAACAAGATTTCACTGAAATATATTTGTTTTCACTTTAATATTACTAAAACAAAACTAAATACAATTATTTCCCAAAATAAGTATATATACATATATATATATATATATATATATATATATATATATATATATATATATATATATATATATATATATATATATATATATATATATATATATATATATATATATATAAACGAATTCTTCTCTGAACACCAGCATTGTCTGAATAAATTTTGATAAAACTATGGGCTTATACCATTAAGATCTCAGAGGAATTCAATAATGGGCGAGATCAACGCATGCTAATAAGTGACCTTGCATCTGACAGGACGATCTTGTTGCAACTCTGGTGGTCGTATTTATCACACGGTTTAGGTCAGACTTGGTCAATACATGCCTACATCATTAAGAGCTTGGTAAATTCAAGAATGAGTGAGATTCGTACACATCAACAAGATAAAATGTCATCTACTTTGTTGTTTTAGTTGCCACTCTGGACGCCATATTTCAAAGCCGAGTTTGATATAAAAAAAATAATATGGAATATAGTCTTATGTAATCAAGATCTCGGATCTTGCATCTGACTGGCTGAGCTTGTTCACATTCTCGAGGTTTCTGAGGTATATATCAGCTATGTCTTGCTGAGGTTACTGAGGCTTATATCAGCAATGTCTTGCTGCGGTTACTGTGGTTTATATCAGCAATGTCTTGCACAAGTTTGTTAATGACTAAGATCCATTCATATTAGTAAGATCATTCTGACTCCGATGACCTTTCCACCACTACAGAGTAATTCAGAACTGACTTTGATTAAACCTGATAAACAGGCTTATATTATAATAAAACTGAGAGCGAGATCTATGTATAATAATCCGGCGATCTTGCATCCAAGAGTCTTAGCTTGTCAACATTAGAGAAACTTTATTTCTGATATGAGTTTTATTAACTTAGGTAAAAAGGCTTATGTCCTCAGTGTGTCAGATGAATAAAATTAAGAGCTAGATATTAGCTTGCAAATGAGGCGAGCTTCTTGCCATAGATACGGTATTTCTTACCCAATTTTGATAAAATTTGGTAAATGGACTCGGTCGGGGTTAGAACCCGCGACCTCCCGTATCCGAGGAGGACGCTCTAACCACGAGACCACCGGAACGGTCTATTTATGATCTAATCTTGACTCTGATTGGCTAAATTCATTACTACATTGACGACAAAATTCCAATCAATCGAATTAAAAATATGATTTTGTTCTAGTTTGTTGAGTAACGGTCTTCTAAATGTTGCATTATAAGTTAAACGTATACATATTGATAACGTGATGCATCTGATTCGGTGTGCTCGAAACCAACCCTTTTGGTGAAATGGTCCACTATTAACTAATATACAATAATTGGGCGACCTCATGCCCATTTGGGTTTCTTTGTTACGATTGCAAAACAGATATAAATGTAACACAAAATATGTCTGCTGTTAGTCAAATCGGAAATACTTTTAAAAGACGTCTATTCCAAAACTGCTAACTAAATTTGAACGAGTGCTGACATAAATCACACTGGCAATAGAGCCTTTCCAATTCGAACAAAAGATAAGGGTGGAGAAGACAATACAGTGATTTTATTAACTGTGACAAAAAAGGACATTCGCGTTTTAAACCATGACGCCAATCTGGAATCAAATGTTGTTAAGTCGCCAAAATATTTGCATTCTTTAAATTACCTCTTTTCGAAACCTACTAAAGATACTTTGACCACATTTAACAGAGAGCATTCTTCTGAAAAGACCATTAAATTTAAAGTAATGGTAATAGTCACTTCCTGTTGTTTTGTGTTAGTAATAAGTTCATTGTCGGTTTCGTGTATATAATAATAGGTTTAGAGCAAAATAAGTAATAAAAACCGGCCATGAAGCTATAAGCCAGCGATTTTTATTCTTCATTTGTTTCACTTGGCATACGTTTGTCATCGCGACTCATTAGTGTGCAACCGGAAATTCATGATGTGGTCGTACGGAAGTGTATGCGTCATTTTGACGCGCGTAGTAAGTACAGATTCCACAGGGAGATAAACGTCTGAGTATGCAACGAATAGAGCACAACATGGGCCAGTAGTTATCAGGCTCGTCACTACAATTTCTAAATGACTTATTATCATTGAATACGGCGGTAGTCACCATCAAATTTCCCACTTCTGCACTCTAAACTGTTCTTGGAGATGAGGTATACATCATATACTTCGAGTTACATAAGGGGTTTCAAAAAGAAAGATTGTTTCTGTTCATGTGTTTGAAGATTGCTATTATTATTATTATTATTTTTATTATTATTATTATTATTATTATTATTATTATTATTATTATACCCAAAAAGTGTTGTTTGTGTTGCAAAATAGATTATACGAGTTCTTCGTTTGAGAAATAAATGCTTTATCCCATCAGTCCAGTCGGGTTAATGGAATTAAACAAAGTCTTGTCTTGGCTGTTGTAAAAAGTGAAGCAATGCTTTATCTTTCGATAGTACAGGTAAATGAGATGTGATTATTAGTCACTAGGACACCATAAATAGTCACTAGGACACCCTACATAGTCACTAGATAAATATTCACATGGACACCATAAATAGTCACTAGATAAATAGTCACTAGGACACCATAAATATACACCAGTGCAATGAAAAGTCACAAATGATATAGTGGGAGGATCCAAAACATTCAGGTTAGAAAGTGAACAGACGGACAAACGATTGATTGACGCACTGGCACACGAAAAATCGGACAAGGCGCGGACGGACATGATCTACCACAGTATATTGTCACAAATCCTTCTATAATGTTTTACTTAAATGGATGAAAATACAAATACGGATTGCTTGTATTCAATAGAAGTTGACAAATATTCAAAACTAAATTTTAGAATTTGATGTGTGGTGAATATTCAAAAGGACACTTTAGAATTAATTGTATTTTATGTTTGAAAGATATTTCCACAATTCGTTAAAAAATATCTGTTTTACTCTAGTCAGTATACAAAGTAAAGGCCAACCTTAAAACAATTCTAAATTATGGAGTTAATATCCATCCTGTTAAAATTATACACTATTGGCTTAGATTGAAAGAAAATAAGTGCACATAATCAGACGATTTAGAATCTAATATACACAAAATGCTTTAAATAACATTTAACGTTTACTATCAACTATGTGACAACATGCAATTGGACTTTATAATTAAGCTGTATTCTATGTATTGCTGATAGTTTCAAAAGCATACGGTATTGGATATGGTTCAAACTCATTTGATATCCAATATGATTTAAAGACATACGATATCCAGTATGGTTCAACTTGCACAGTTGCGATAGACTGCAAGTAAATACAGGAAATTAAGGCTGATCTGTCTTTATTTTCCATTTATGATCCGTATTTCGATTCATAAGAAATGTAAGAGAAGTCGCAACTACAAAATCGATGCAAGCTTCTGATCCACGCGATTGACTAACAGGGTCAGAGTATGGCTAATTACTGGAAAGAGTTCAAAAGAATATATATATATATATATATATATATATATATATATATATATATATATATATATATATATATATATATATATATATATATACTACGATACTATTGGTATATCAAATTGTGATCCGCCAATGGCGTAATAAAACGCATATATATAAATATTCTTGCAATTGTGTGCTGTTGATAAGTAATAAGTAATAAAAACCGGCCAGGGACTTTTATTCTTCATTTTTTTCAATTGGCATACGTTTGTGCTGTTGATTCTAGATAATTGATGAATTTCCACTCATTAATCATTAGTGACTGATGAAAATAAGACTAAAAAGTATTATTAATCCCAGTTTTCTAAATGAACTTAATATGGTACGCAAGTTCATCGCAGTCCTTCCTGCTTTCCGTTTCCCCTCCCCTTTCATGCATAAGGGACAAAATACTCAGAAATCTGGAATGAGAGAAACAAGAATTTTGGCTGGATGAAAACCTTTGTAACTGAACTTACACTAAGTAACTTACAAGAGTATGGTTCATCGTAATGGTATGTGTACACATTCTTTTAGACTTATCTACAGTGTTTATATAATCTATGATACAAAGTTGCAATATCCTGTCGACACTATACGGTTAATTTCTTGGTTAAAAGGCACATATACTGTAATGCATTTAACGCTTTATTTTGTTGTTGTTTGTTAAACCTAGTATAGTGTTCTAAAAATCGACTGTTATTAATTAAATACGAAATTGCCCAAATGCCCTCTCTCTGTGTCTGTCTCTGTGTCTGTCTCTGTCTCTCTCTCTCTCTCTCTTAAGATTGATATAATAGTATGGTAACTGAATACAACCACGCATAAACGAATTATTTTAGGATGCAGACCTAATATTGCTTCACGTTAGAGAAATTGTCCCACACTGCTAACGCATGTATTTTGAAATAATTCATTTAAAGTTTTTACATTATGCATGAAGGATAATAATAATGATAAAATGCAGCTCATTTAAGCATGGTTCCACGCCTACCCAATGTAAAGCAAAATAAATAAATTAAAAGCTCAGTAAATATGAAAAATTTAGATTTGATAAGGACATGACAATATTATATTTGTTGACCTATAAACGAAACATATATACACAGTTCGAGAACCATTTATTATGAAGTCACCTATTCGTCTTTCACTGCACAGTCTGTATTCATGTATGTACTTGATAATCATGTCATTCCATATTGTCTTTCTTAACATTGAACAATTTTGATGTTTAACCAGGTTGTTCGAATCAGCGGCGTTGGCCCTGCTTATCGTCAAAGGGGTCGATCGATCATGCTTCAACATGCATCCAGGCGGCAGTAAAGTCCTTCCACAAACGGGAAAGGAATGAAATATATGGATCATTCCTTGTGTAAACTCTATTACCGAGAAATAGAGCAACTTCATATCCATCGTTGTACGGTGTACTTTCATATTCAAATGTCTTTGCGAATAGTACAGTTTCATAGATTCGTGTTTCAGATGTGAATATTATATCTTCCTAATGACGTCAACGTCAACGTCGACTCACGTTTTCATTAAACGAACAGAACAGTCACATATCTGTGAAAGTGAACAGAACTAACTCTCAAAATATTTCTAAACTTTTGGCTGCCCCCTTACCCATCCTTTACATTGTTATGATAATGTCACTTACTGTTTTAACAATTTTTGAAAGAAGAAAAGAAATCCCACTGTATAATTTTATTATTTATACATGTGGCCCTCCACCGTTTTTAACTTTAAACTGATGACTTCAAACTTTTTTTTGCAACATGCCACATATGATGACCATCCGGTATCTTCGATTTTTTAAAACCCTAAGCCACTAATAGTAGCTGTACAAAAAAAAACTGCTCAAAGTATTTTACGAAAGGAAAAGCAACCATTTTCTATCATTTAAAATTTAAATTTCTTATGTATATATACATGAAAGCCTGGTTCAATGTAATCTGTTCAGCCACTGCTATTTGGTTTAATGTTTTTTTTTAAATAAAATAATAATTAATCACTTTAATACTTTTTATTAAAAAAATATTTAATTCAGACTAAAAAAACAACTAGTTTTTGTCATGCAGCTGATTTTAATAATAATGATGATTAATGAATAGCAATTGGATTTAAAAGATGAAGATATATTATTCAGAAAAATCATCATTGTACATGCAAACCATTAGATATTTTCATAAAAGACAATCACCGAAACACTTTCAAATTTGGTGAATGTATACAGGGCACAGCGTGATACAAAAGTCTGGCACAGTCGATTAAGTATGGATGGCTACATCAGGTTGTAGGTTATCTTACTGGCATTTACCCGAGTTAATGAAATCAATATATAGGTTTCAAATCGACCGTAGAATAGCGAAACTATAATTTGAGTGTAAGATAACATTACTAGAGGGGCACTTGTTAAATTCAACGTTCAGTAATATTGATCTAAAGTAGTGTTTAGAGCAGCTGTAATAATCTTAATATTTTTCCTAATCAAAATTGGAGATATATGAATGAAAAAACAACTCAATATTTGATTGATAATGGACTTGAAGGGCGTACTAATCTATATTCATATTTTTGGAGTACCAATATCAGCATATGTGTTAGACAATAACATAGCTAGGACAGTTGAATACTGGACAAAAATGTCATCTGAAAAGATAGCATCGGATTAACAGTAGTAATATTTAGATTAAATCATTGCATAGGCTCTTACGTTATGGATAGATAGATAGATATATAGATAGATATAGATAGATAGATGTTATGTATGTATCCAGCACTGGTAAAAACTTTGCAATGCATGGCCGACACATATCGAGCCCCAGTTAGAACATTGCAATACATGGCCAACACAGATCCAGCACGGGTTAGAACCTTGCAATACATGGCCGACATAGGTTAGGCACGTGTTAGAACCTTGCAATGCATTGCTGACACAGATCCAGCACGGGTTAGAACCTTGCGATGCATGGCCGACAGAGATTAGGCAAGTGTTAGAACCTTGCAATGCTTGGTCGACAAGATCCAACACAGGTTCGAACCTTGTAAGACATGGCCGACACAGATCCAGCACGAGTAAGAACGTTGTAATAAATGGCCGACCAGATCCCTCCTGGGTTAGAACATTGCAATACATGGCCGAAAGAGATCCATCCCGGGTAAGAACCTGGCAATACAAGGCCGATACAAATCCAGCACGGGTTAGAACCTTGTAATACATGGCCGACACAGATCCATCCCGGGTAAGAACCTTCCAATGCATGGCGGACAAGATGCAGCAAGGGTCAGAGCGCAGATCAATATAAATAATGACATAAGCGATTTGTGTGCGCTGTAAAGTCGACATATTTAAGGCAATTTTTCAGATTTACATTAAAGGTCCAGTTTATCTTTAATGATTCCTTTATTTTGTATTTAGGATAGTTCTTCTTGAGTAGCCATGGTCTTAAAACAAAATACGAAGCTGACATCGATTGCTTATGATTTTGTTTCCATTTCTTCTGCTTTTTAAAATGATGCCAAATATTTGAGAAAGGAAATTTCTCAAACAAGTGGCTTCAGATCCACAAAATACTTCTAGTCCAGTTAGACTCTTATATAGCCAGTAACGGGAAATAGTTCCAGTTAGGCTCTTTTATAGCCAGTAACGAGAAATAGTTCCAAAACGGGAAATAGTTCCAGTCAGACTCTTATATAGCCAGTAACGGGAAATAGTTCCAGTTAGACTCTTATACAGCCAGTAACGAGAAATAGTTCCAGTTAGACTCTTATATAGCCAGTAACGGGAAATAGTTCCAGTTAGACTCTTATATAGCCAGTAACGAGAAATAGTTCCTGTTAGACTCCTATATAGCCAGTAACGAGAAATAGTTCCAAAACGGGAAATAGTTCCAGTTAGACTCTTATATAGTCAGTAA
Organism: Sinohyriopsis cumingii; assembly: GCA_028554795.2. Classification (NCBI taxonomy): domain Eukaryota; kingdom Metazoa; phylum Mollusca; class Bivalvia; order Unionida; family Unionidae; genus Sinohyriopsis; species Sinohyriopsis cumingii. The sequence goes on along the minus strand of CM068826.1, from coordinate 48,991,693 downwards.
CGGGAAATAGTTCCAGTTAGACTCTTATATAGCCAGTAACGGGAAATAGTTCCAGTTAGACTCTTATATAGCCAGTAACGAGAAATAGTTCCAGAAAAAGATAGCATTCACTGACAGCAAGAGCAATATTAAATAGTACCAGCTATATTTTTTCTTTCTATTTCTATATCTAAAACTCTTAATTGCAGTTTGGAAACAAATTTTCAACTGACGTTCAATCCTAGTATATTCCAATCTTAATACCGTTATAGGATAATTCTAAGACGTTCATTCTGAGGAATGATATGGGTGAAGGAAGATTTGTTTTAAAAAATGACCAGTTCCGAGTGTAATATCCAATTGAAGGGGTTGTCCGAGTAAGAGAACAAGAACACGTCATAACGTGTGTGGGGCGACTGGAATACAAACTAGGATGCAGTCTGTTATCGTTCTTTTTCTCGTGGACAGTAAGAAATGTCATGTGGTCCTAAAAAGCCTTGCTTTTCCAAGTTATTAACTTGCGAATGGCTGATGTTGTGTTTATTACTCACAAAATAGGTTACACACACAATCATCACAGCACAAAGTCTATGTTCGATTATTTACCACCAACTATAGCAAATACTGGAGATCAAGATGTCTGTGGGAAAAGAAATTTTAGCTATTATACACAAACTTTAAAGAAGACTTCGTCCGAGAAGCCAAACTTAACGTCATTTACCATTGGTAAAATTGTGCTTTCGTCATCATGTTTTTAATAATATCAAATTTTCGAAGTAATTGTACAAAAAAATCCCGAATAATATTAATAAAAACAACGTCACACATTTATACACGAACAGATACTTACCCTACATCATCAAACAATTAGGTAATTTGGTACAGCTGAAGTAACTGATTTTCAAAGTAGGATTTTAAAACGTCCTAACTAATGTATTTTAAACAATGTTGTATTTGAATAGCCCGGTGACTACGAAGCTAAGACAATGTCTTTTTTAACATAATTTCTGGATTGTTGGATAGTCAAAATACGGTGAAATGCATATAACTAATAAAAACAGATTTCATTTTACTCCATCCCAAATACCATGTTTACAGAACGCTCAAGGCATCTCGATTCAAGGTATGGCGAGCAACAGTACCCCTCAGACCGTTTCATGTCAAAAAAGTTCTTAAACTATGTAGGATGTACACAATAACACTGTCCCTTGCTTTGATTAAATGGCAACTGTGACCCCCTCCACAATAAAAATAATATATTTACAAATTGCAATATTTGGATATGACATATGTGCATTATTAAATTATCACGACGCTGTCTAGCAATAAAATAACATAAATATACTTCACTGATGTTTTGTAGTCAACGAATTGTTCAGTCAATGCTAAACATATTATTGCACTGTACATATACTTCAATTATCCATATAACACGTATGCTTCAACTATCCATGTAACACGTATACTTCAACTATGCTTCAATTATCCGCATAACACGTTTGCTTGAACTATCCATATAGTGTATATGCTTCAACTATCCACATATCATGTATGCTTCAACTATCCATATAGCACGCATGCTTCAACTATCCATATAGCAAGTATATTTTAACTATCCACATAGTGTCTATGGTACAACTATCTATATAGCACATATGCTACACATTCCATTGAGTACATATCCTTCAACTATCCATATAGCAAGTATGCTTCAACTATCCATATAGCAAGTATGCTTCAACTATCCATATAACACGCTATAAAAGGTGCAAAACTTCTTATTAGTATAACTAGAAACTATAAATAACAAGAAACCTGTCGGCACAGTGGGATTATCATTTTTTATTCTTATAAAGATGACAATTATATCTTGCCATTTAGTTCTTCTTTTGTAAGAAAAAAAGAAATTATTACATCTATCAATGAAAATTAATATAAATTAGGGTATGAATTTGCTATATAAAAAAAAATTTGTTTTACAACCAACATTCGTCCAAACAATAGTCATTTTTGTTCAGTGTATAAATGGTTATCCTGTCGAACCTGTAAAGTTCGAATCTTATTATTTTGCCTTGCACAATTTGTCTTAAGTCAAACATTGCGCGAATGATAGCTTGCGTTACTTTCTAAGAATTGACAATGATCAACCTCTACAACGAAGCTATAATTTAAACATACCAATGGCGATGGTTCCGTGCTGGAAATCCTGATTAAACCTGGCATAAACATTAGTAAACCTTGCGAACGTAGAATTTTTCGAATAAGTACTTTCGAATCAGGTTTATTTTTTGCATTTTCACCAAATTTTGTAATGGCTAATTTGTCATAATTATTGTTGCAGCTTTGCAGAAACATGTAAGTACAAATAAGAGTGTAATTTTCTGTCGAGGACATTAGTTTCATTCTTGTTAAAATTGAATCTAACCAATTTACGCCACGAACATGCAGCATTCTTCGACCTTTAGGCTGTGATTCTATGTGTCAGATGCAACAGTGGGTCGAAGTGGTTGAAGAAGTCAGAGCCGCTCAGACACGAAAAACGATCGAATTAAATATTGCTACTTCGGTGACATTGATCTGCATGATCGTTTTCGTGAAATATTACTTATTGTTTCAAAAAAATGAAACAACGGGACAACAACTTGCCAAAAAATGAAGTCGATGTCATTTGATCTGTTTTTTTCACCATGTTAGTGATAATTAGGATAGACTCATAGGCGACAAATTATTGTCATGAACAATACAATAGATTCGATACATCCCCTTCTAATATAAACATCCTATTACTGACTAATGTACTTCACATCGAAGGTTTAGCACACATATATTATACAGATATATTCGAAATTTCGAATCGCCTTATAATCTTGTACAAGTATTTCTCACGCTAGTAGAAGAAGATGAGTTCAATTTGTAGACCTTTGCATACATAGAAGGTTAATGTAACAGGACATGGCTGAAAGAAAGCAAAATAAGTTGAACGATGACAGAGTTTTAATTATACATAATATGAATCCCATCTACGCCAATTCAACCAACATTTGTCATGCAGTAGGTGACCTGTATGCTTGTACTAGTAGTTAAAACAGTCCCTGCCGTCTTCATTACGCTAAGAATTACAAATTTATGATCAATGCCACAAAATTTTGCGGATGGTCTGTCATCGTCTCTTTCATTCTGAGAAAACAAGATATCAACTGATATCGCTCGCCAAACACCAGGAATGGACCCCTTTCCTTAAGGCCAAGCCATTCTATGGAAAACGCACTGAATTTACCTGTTTGCCCGTTACAAAAATAAAAAATGACACCAAATTAGGTTAATCTCGATATCCTTTACCACCGATAATTAAAGTTTATGATGCGAGTAGAAAATTGGCGTTTAGGGAGACTGAGTGGACAAAAGCGACAACATACTCTCTCTCTCTCTCTCTCTCTCTCTCTCGTTTCCATAAAGCAGCATATGGAATCCATCAAAACAATGAAATCATTGATACCTTTGAAATTCCTTCTTACTATTACATCCGTATCATAATCACATTAATTCACACCTTAGATATGTATTTAGTACCAATTACAATTCCATTTCGCATATAACTTGTACTCTTTTTGTCTTTATTGGGGAAATATTTTCATGATCTAATTGTATTATTATGTTCATGTCCCGTTAGACCATTACCAGTGCATCTACTTGACACCTGCCATAATGGGAAATATAGTAGGCATTTCCGTGAAACTGAATACGTTAATGACTGTTTTGGATTTTGTATGGTTTTTCATGGCTCTTCAGTGTACTGATCCAGTGGAGGCCAATGTAATTTACTGGAGTTATCATAGTTACTCTAGTAAATAATACAATGTATTCGATACATTCCTATTTAATATGCATAGTCTAGTATTGATCAATGTCGAACGTTTAGCATACAGATACCATAAAGATATAGTCGAGATTTTCGAAAAACCTTGTAACCTGTTTGTAAAGGTTTCTCACGCGAGGAGAGGAACATGAGCAAATTTGTATATCTGCATATAATACGTATTAGCTGAAAGATCTCAGAGTTTAAGTTACATTTACTGTGAAACCCATATATGCCATTTCAACTGGTATTTGTCATGCAATCTCTGACATGTATGTTTGTACATATAGTTAGAACCTAGACCCAATCATTTTCATTGCATTAAGAAAGTAGTGAAGAAGGCAGAGTACTAGATTTCAAATTGATAATGGATTCCACCCCATATTTTGGATGGGCCGGAATATTCTCTTTCGGTCTGAGAGAGCAAGAAATATATCGTCTTCTAATAATTATATGTTACTGCATTTGCATGGGAAAATATGAACGAGTTTTTCGGATGTAAATACTGCACGACCTGGAATTACACTGGAATCACATCAGATGGTGGCCACTAGTCACCTTACGTCCTATTTCTTTCATGTTCGGTTTTTAGTGACATAAAACAAACAGCAAATTAAACAAACAATAGCAGTAGAGCTTGTTTCCCCCGCATGCATGCAATTGTTAAATCATGAAGCTAAGATAATATAGGAAATTTTAGCTTTCATGCAAAACCATTCACTTCTTTCTTCCAAACGTCACTCTGTACATTTTAAACGTTTTTGCTCCGTATTTTTCACGTAATTTGCCCTTTAGCAGCAAATACTAATGGTCAAATCAGCAATAGAAATATTATCAGTCAGAAAGAAAGTACAAAATTAAAGGTGAGGCAGATAAATATAACTTGTGCGACATCAGTTAATGCAAATAGAAAACGTAGGCATAAAATTTGTATATATTAAAATAAATTGGCAAAATCTCATTAGAGAAAACATAACAATATTGGCTCCATTGTCAAATACAAGGAAAGGTATCAGTTCCATGAAAGTATATTTGTGTGTACATTCTTAGCAGTATACAAGATCTATGTATTAAGACAAGGAAAATGTGACCCGCCACCATTTGCAATTTTTTTTAAAAATTGTAGGCAACCAACATGTGACCCTCATCATTTTGCAAAAGCGTTGTCAACAAAATGTGACACTCCCCAGTTAAAAAGAATATTTACCATATGACTCACCACCATCTTCAGTTTTCACAAACAGTAATCACATCTGACCCGCTACAATTTTCCATTTTTTGAACATATCATCCTCTACCTTTCCACACCAATGTCATTACTAAACACAACACCATTCCAATTGTGCGTGTACAAACACTTAATCATTTACGAACCTCTACCATTTGTAATTTTTAGAAAAGATCCTTGCAATTTTAAGAAAAATTATACGCCACCAGCTTGCACAACTTTTCAAAACATCCCAAGCCACTCCTTTTCTATTCATAAAAATGTCATGAAGAAATATCGGTCAATACTCTATTTTATCCGACTTCAACCATTTTGAGAAGAAAAAAAAAATAACACCCCTCTAAATAAGCACATAATCCTCCGCAATTTTGACTTATTTCATATGACCCTTCACCGTTATTTTTTACTTTTTAAAACAAAATCCACTATTCCTCACCTCAACCTTTACTTTAACACCCTTGCCCTCTTCCAGTTTTAATTTTTCAAAAAATCATAAGCCACTAATAATTGCATTAACACTAAACCACATAATTTCATAATTTTAACAAAATAGCTCCATATTTTATTTTTCAAAACTTAAACATTTTGTGTCGAAATCCATGACAACATGACGAAAGGTAATTCTTTAATCACTCCAACGTTATTTTGCTTAATGGTATTTACAATGAAAAAAAATTAATCACTTAATTATGAAATTTTAAAAAAATGCAGATTTAAAAAATAACTTATTCTGCAATTTAGCTTAAAGCACCAGCTGATAAAGGAAATAGTAAATGCATTTTAAAAGATAAAGATATACTGTCCAGAACAGTTGCCATTTTGCACACAATCCATTAGATATTTTAATAGACGACACTACAAATTTGATAATGATGATTCAGCAAATAGATACAGAGCATAGCATGATATGAAATTCAGAAAAATCATTTCCTTTGGACAGCATCGATGTTTGCATTAGGACGTGGACTAGCAGACTGACATTTATTATATAAGAACATACCTGACTTAGTAAAATCAATTTATAGGTTTCACTTCAACTTTACAATAACACAATTATTATTTGCAATGTAAGATGCTTTTACCAGAATAACGATCTTTTAATGCAGGTATGAAATTGATTTATGGCCCTGATGACAATCTGGAGGATAGAAACATATTAAAGGACGATGTAATGTATATATTAAATGAATGTATGTGATCTTACGTTACATGTATTTCAGAAAAGCAACTAGACAACAATCCATCCACCGTACAAGGGTAAAAAATAAATTAATTGAAAATTTAATTTTAAGTTATCAAGGATATCACTCTGATCACATCATCTAAAGAATATTTCAAAAATATATTTGAATGTGACATGTTAGATTAAACTGTGATGTGTGCGTTGATGCAATGTATGTTTATTCCAAGTGATATGAATATAAAATGAAAGTATAGTACGATCTATGACAATTTACAAAAATCGTCCAATTTATTTATTTTAGGTCTAAATACTGACGTAAATACTAACGCTGTAGGATTTTCAATAACAGTGATAATCAGCTAAAAACAAATAGGCAAAGGATAGTTAATGAACAAGTACCAAGTTAAAATTTTCCAGACTTCAGAGTTAAAGAATTGAGCGAACAAATTCTTGATCCAGCGATATAGAGAAGATTTGATCAAAAATAGATAGAATTTTAAATAATAATCATGAATCGAATAATAATAATCATAATTTTGACTATGACCATATGATCTTTTATAATTTACTTATAAAACTAAAACCAAAGAGCTTTCTCATAAAAACGTACTGCTTGCAGGCTTTGCTCTCTCTCTTTCTCTCTCTCTCTCTCTCTCTCTCTCTCTCTCTCTCCAATAGCTGCTATATTCTTTTTCCTTTCTGTTATTTTCTATGCCTTTGTTAATAGTTACAAACAACACACAAAGTATTGCATCAGCAAGATAAATACCATAATCAGATATCAGAGAAATAATGTATACAAATGATTTTAAGCCAGTTTACTATACTACCGATAATGTCGGGCGCGTCTCGGTGGTTTATGTTTCGCCAAGTTCAAACAATTAGTTTATAATATAGTTTGATGTTAATTAGAATTTGTCGTAGGAATGTATCCATAGTACTTTCACCTCTGAGACTTTTGCCACAACCACTAGCTTTTTTCCTGCTCCTGTGAAACTTCTTGCAAAATTATATTGTTGAGACTCTATTGTCATAAACTTAATAACAAATAAAAGCAAATCCAACAAGTTTTGTAAAACTTTACCAAAAATTTAATTCTCAAAAGTTAAAAATGAAAATTTACAGCATTATGAGAAGTGAATCCAAATTAATCCTTAAAAGATCTATGAAAGTCCTAAATGAATGAAAAGTTCCTTATAAATTTCAAATGTACTGAACCTATAAGAACGGTGACGTTGTCAAGATGGCGTTGTCGAGTTATCACAGTTCCAGAATACTTTTATAGTCCAAATAATGAAAAATTTCTATTTCAACTGAACAGTCATAACAAATGTTTGTTTTTTTTGTGTGTTTTTTTTCCTCTCGAAAAATAGCTAAATACAACATAAAAATCCTCTGCAGATCTATCACAGGAACACAAGAAATGTCAATAACTCAAAAATCGGAATGAAACTGTTTGCTTAGTTATCGTAACAGACCTCACGAGACATAATAGATTACTCATCTTGTACCGAATTGGGATATTCATGTGACCTTGCCCATCCAACGGGAAGCTAATGAATCCTTCTAGAAACGTCTAAACCCCATCAGTTATAAGCGCCATTTAAGTATTATTATTAAGATTACTATCAACAATTGTCAACATATATGTAAGCATATATTTTTAGAGCATATGCTGTTGTTGTTGTGGGGTTTAACGCCATTTTTCAGCACACGATAGGCTATACATGGCGGCCAGTATTATTGGTGGAGGAAGAACCCGGGAAGAGCCGGAAAGAACCACCAACCCACGAGAAGCTACTGGCAAGCTTTCTCACATACCCACATTGGCTGAATCCGAGACACGAACCGGCGCAGACAGAGGTGTAGAGCATATGCAATTATATATATTTATATACCCTTCTCTTGCATAATGGCTTTAGAAATTCAAGTCAACGTTTAATCCGAGTTACCGTGTTCTGTACTAACATTTTCCTGGATTTCCTTTCCTAGAGTCTTAGTGTTTATGAATTTCAAACTACGTCCATGTGTTTTTCTCACCTTTTATAATTTAACATCATCGGCGGTAATATATATTAGCAGCGAATCGTGTCTGTGTACAACAGCTGGACATTATCATCGTGCCGTGGTTTCCTCTTGTCGTAGTGGAACTCGTACGTGAGCAACTTTGATAGATTCAACACTAACTCGTCATTTCGTCTATTTTAGGCGGGATGTCTTGATGTGTACAGAAACGAGTCATTTATCGAATATCTTACGTGTCAGGAACGCCTGGTCCGCAGTGAGCTTGCGAAATTTGTCTTTTTCCCTATCCTAGACAGCTCGTACAAAATTCGTTTCCGCAAATTCTACCATGGTATTCCCAAACACGATATTGTTGATCAATTGGAAGAAGAACGTTTTAGATTTATTCGTCTGACCTTAACTAGCCTTCGACACGCGCTGGCGAAACTGTAGAACCCAGAGGACTTTACACACACGCATCTTCATCCAGAGATAAACATGTGGACAACATATTTGATCTTCCAGCTCAGATTCGGAACCATTTTGATGCATTCAGTAAACGTACGCACGGAATCGTCCATGAGCACACACTGGTACGGAGACAACCACTCGCAGGGCACCGACATCGCTTCCGTGGACAGTGGATACTCGTTGTAGAGTGGAAAAGCTCATCCGGGTGCTCCTGTTCGACTTTAATGAAATACCCGACGTTGCTGTTGTGGTCATACTAGTAGACTTCAACGTGAGCTGGATCCACAACTGATCTACAGGCTCATCGACCTTTCATACAGATTGTTTATGTAAAGGTATATAATGTAAACTGAGCGGGAGGGCTCGGGTTGGTAGTATGAGCAAAAGAAGGATGATTCGCCATGAAAATCCCGCCTTGGATACCATGTTAGACAAATGAAAGTTTTTTTATGTTCGTTAACTGTTACAACTAAAAGTGACTTTCGACAACAACACATCACGGGTTGTTTCTAGATGATGTGAGGTAATGCACGGACCTTGTACACACGCATCACGGCATCGCGAAATGTTAAGGACATTCGCGAGTAGCTTCACAAATACAAGTCGTGGTAGTCTCTGAGATTTACAGACCTAAACGTGGACCAGACGTTCGCGTGCGCGTAGTAGTCGACGGAAATGATTTTGCGGAACAGCGATGCATAAAATAGCTCAATCGAGGTATCTGAGTTACAGACAATCATTTTCAGACGCTAATATACTTATACGGAAAGCTTTCTTTGCGGGTAAAACACGCTGCAACGTCTATCAACGTCGGGGAAAGAGAAGTCGTATCGACCTGTGATTGTAAATTGATCGTTGCCACCAAGGTTAATGAGGAGTCTATCTTAGCTGGAATTTAGAAGCTGGAGTGAGACAGTGAACTACCGGTACATCTTACCCATTCGAAACATCATACATTGCTGAGAATGACACTTATTAACGCTTTTGATGCCGTTGCGACTGCTTGTATGGTTAAGTGGCCATCGTACCCGCACATTTATTGGGGTAATTTCTCAGCTTCAGATTGCAGGCGCTGTGTGTGGCTCCTCTGTTCGTGGCAGTGATGTGGCAGTGATCTGAAAGCTTCGTTGTAGATCTAACAATATTTCGCCGTGGAAATTCGCAAATGTCTTCATCGGTCATAATCGTGTCAACTGGTGAGGAAATCTGTTCTCGAATCCATTTCGATATAACATTTAAAACGATTTAATAAGCACTTGAACCGAAACACAGCCGCGGTATAACATCGGACTGCAGCTTAGCAAAACCCACATAGGACTTGTCTGGCAACTTGTATAGTATAGGACTAAACCGTGGGTTGTGGCGAAGCTTCATCTGACGACCTTTGGTCGTTCACGGGAACGTTTAAGAATTCAAGGTCAGCGTAAATGATAATGCGGTGAACTTCAAAACAATTTTGCCAGGCTCTTGCATGATTGTAAGCTGTGGCTTCTCGCTGACTCCCCGCAATAATAGGCATGGTCATGCAGCAGTTGTTTGGTGTTGAATACTTGCATGCAGCTTCGATACGCAGTCTCTTTCGTCTTTTCCTTGCAGTACCGATACACCACTGGGGGACAAATTTTCAACTTCTGAACCATCCAACAATAATAAATTAATTTTGAACCGCCTGAATAAATATTTGTTCTGTGTGGAGGTGGAGATAATCGATTCGGATGGAGGCCGCTATTCCGAACGAAAACACTTAGATGTAAGTGTTAAATCGTTAAAAGTTGTTGATGTCTGTAACGTTAACAAGTAATACTATGTTATCAAACTCAAACTCAAACAGATGTTGTTCGTATTTTCGAGTCTGGTTTGTATTATCGCTAGCCGGATGCAACACGGACAAGATCGCCCATTTGAACACCGATTGTTGTTGTTTTTTAACGCTTATCAATTGCTCTCCACGGAATACACGCTGGTGTTGCAATATATGTTGAAGCACAAACAAAGGCCTGGACGGGGAACCCTGAACCTGAACTTCCGCTCAGCTGGAAAAAGTTCATTACTATGTATATCTATAATTAATTTTTGTAAATTTTAATCACGATTGTAAATTGTAGTGATTTTCTATATCTGGATTTGGTGTACTTGCATAGGGTCTATTTTAAGATGTTAAGAACATAAAATTGCATAGGATCTATAAATAGATGCTTACGTAAGTGTTTACAGTTAGTAATAATAAAATTATTAGTAAATATGTTGACAAAGTTTCGGACTTTTTCCCACTGGACAGGTCGATCAGGTGGTATCTTAGAAGAATTAATTCCTTATTTAATGAGTCAGGTCACATAAATATATATTTTGAAATATTCGATTGAATAGTAAGATCTGTCACGTGGGGTATATTGCGACATATAGTCGTAACAGACTCTTGAAGGTGTATATAAGGAGATAAATGAGCAATCAGATTCATTCCTATTTCGGATTCATCCGTATTTTGTATTCTTATTATATATACTGAAATCAGCGTGCAGCTTTGTTTGATGTTTTGTTTATATAATTTGAGAGGAGAAATTTGCTTGGGTTTTTCAGTTGAACTGCAAAGTACTATTTGGACTAGTGATACATTATTTGTAGACTTCTTTTGGTCTAAATCTCTCCCTCTGAAGATGTTTGTAGTTCCTCATGTTTGCCGTGATTATAGAGTAAATCTAATTTATACCTATAATCCCTTCGCTGCTTCGGCTCAGTTGATATCAATCGTACATATGGTGGCTAGAAAGTGTACGACACAGAATAGTAGATTTGTCTAACACTCAAATTATGTGGTCATTGTTACAATCAATAAGAGATTTAATGTCTCGTTCTCTCAGTAATCGAGGTCAAACATTGGTCTAAATGATCGAACTACTTGATGCCAGTAATAAAAGGTTGTTATTACAGAGAGACTGCATAAAACATTCACTAAAAATGTAATCAAATGATTAATTCCAAAATGAAGAGGATAATCAACATTTTAATTTGCATTTATATTCCAGTGAACATAAGAAGGCCCTTCACATTTTATTTTCTTAATAAGTCTTTAGGTCATAAAAATTGCAAATTATTGAGATTTTTAATGTATCGAAGGACCAGATTTTTTATTTTCGGTCACTTACTACAATAAATTACTTACTTTTTAAACGACATACATTTTAATCTATGTACATTTTAAACTACCGACACTTTAAACGGCGTACACTTTAGATACGTACACTTTAAAGGACATGCAAGTTAAACTAAGTTCACCTTAAATGGCTTACACTTTAAACAATGTACACTTCAAATTACGTGCCATTTAAACAAGGTACACCTTAAACAACATACACCTAAGTCTCTAACAGAAGATTTAGTATAATGTAACCCTAAGAAATGAAATAAAACATCGTGGAATCATTTCACTGAAAGGATATCAATGTTTTGACAAATGTCCTAAATCTGGATAATTAATACCAATTCTACCCACATCACAACTCCTGGCAAGTATTAACCTCTATTGCAATGCTTTTAAAGGTATCAAGTGAATAAATATATATAATTAGATAAGACGCAGGCTAATAAACCATGAACTGATTAATACATAAAAATCCTACCTTGTTTTCCTTCTAGTGTGAAAAAAATGTTCACTTCACTTTCCTGCCATTGCTGTCAACTCTAGAATCTTGCGATGATACAGAAGCTGTTAAATAAGCTCAGTTGCGAATTGAGTTGCATCAGTCATCAAGGGGACATCCTACGCATAAATTGTCTGTAGAGGATTAAACAGAATGATGCTGCAGTCTATCATCCTTTTTGCCGCAAACGTTGCGAATCTTGGTCTTGGTCTTATCGATCTCATTGCCGTAAGTTGAGAAATATTTATGTTGGTAATTTTTTGAAAATTTCCGACTTTTACATTTCTAATGTCTAATTTGTTGCGATTTTGATGTTTTGCAATTTATATATTCCTTTTCGCGACGTTAGAATTTGCAGTAGTGTCAATATTGCAAAACTTACGAAAATTTGTATTAAATTTTTTTAAATAAATTCAAATATATATGTACGGCATTACCGTGTCGATATGAATCTTGTATTGAGCCAAACTTACGTCACACTGGGTAGTTAATTGTCCGCGCCAGATAATACGAGTTTCATTTTCAAAGCGCCATACGAGTGCGTAAACATCCCACTAGCTAGCTCACACTTTTCAAGAAATGTATATGTAAACGTTAAAATATATATCAATTCGGCGATTGAGGAGAACAACAATACGCAATTTTGCTTGATTAGGGATCTTAAATTGTAGTTACGAAATATGGCTGAATGTTCCTATGTTTAAGTTGTTTCTGTTTGGAAAATTCTGACAGGTATGAACTGGTCCATAAACGTTTACATTCAAATCGTAAATTGAACGAAAAACTTGTTAAAAAAGATGGAAAGATACAATTGTCAACTGTTTAACTATGGTTAATATCCATACAAATTAACAGCTTCCTAAGGGCGGCTCTTATTTCATATCTACAATTTCCACTATCAAGAAATTAGTATATCACGGCAGATTAATTTTCGAGCTCACTTAGGTAATTCCAGACTTCTATGGTAATGTCATTCACTCTCAAAAATGCAGAAAATGTATATTAGCCATTTTAAATACTTCATTGATAAACTATATGTTTTTATGGCATTAGTTCGTTCGTTTTTTTATATAGTCAAAACTTATTTGATTGGCATAAACAGCAAAATAAACAGTTCTGTCCATTAGGCAATACGAACACGTGGTGATTAGAACGCAATGAATAAATATAAAAATAGATGGGGAAGTGGGAAGAAATTTATGATAAAGAACAGATGGAGATATTGTTGTGAAAAGTTAATACCCGGATGATACCTTGATAATTAGTGTCTTTCCCCAAAAAATGTGATATTATCAGGATTATTACCTGACTTCATACATGTATGGGTCAACATATTTATTTCGTCCCATTTGGGTTAACATGGACAAGCATATTTCAACTGATAAGGGGACTTATGTTTCTTAAGTAAAAACACAACTACTCCGCTAGGGCAATTGCAATTATGTATTTTCTGCAACATATTCTTTTATCATTCCCATTTTTTTTTTACTGTTTAATTTAGACTCTGAACACCAGTCTAAGAATAAATACATCTTAACTAAAATCCACAATGAGTTTAACTAAAGATCTCTTGATATACAAATAATCATAATATCCATGCCTAAACAATTACATCATCGACGACAAATAACCAATAAGAAAACACCGTTTCATTTCGCCTATTGGTCTGAAGAGCAGTTTTTTTTCAGCGTTTGTCATTATAGTCCTTTTACAGAATTGTTGATTAAAATCCGTCCTGAGTGCCATTTTTGTTTAATGGCTGAAAATGTGAAAATTTATTCGAAGATTTTTCGAGATTAAGATTTGTAAATTGCATAAAAGAACCGTTTAGCAATTTTCAGGCATAATTTACGATTAGTCTCAAGAAAACTGTATATTTTAATTTATTTCAAACTAGAATACATCCCAATTGTGAAGATCATGGATACGTTTAAGCCGCTGTCAAAGTCAGGATTGCATCTCTTTCTAATATGGTTTGGACGGTAACTAAAATATTAGTCGATCTCATGTTCTGTTGTGAGAGTATATTGGATTTTATGTCATCGATGCCGCGTTAATACTTTGCTCAACGCTAACCATATTGATCTTGTTATCTCATTAATGCACTCTTCTGAGAAGTCTTTAAACATTCAGTGTGACAACTTTGAAACGTTATCCGATTTAGGCCTGTCAAGTGTGTCCCTTGGAAACATTAGCCGACTTAGGTCTGTCAAGTGTGTAGCTGGAAACATTAACATATTTAGGTGTGTCAAGTGTGTCAATTGGAAACATTAACTGATTTAGGTATATAAAGTTTGTTCTTTGGAAACATTAACCTATTTAGGTCTCTCAAGTGTGTCAATTGGAAACATTAAACGATTTAGATCTCACAAGTGTGTTAGTTGGAAACATGTACCAGTTTACGTCTGTCAGGTGTGTCAGTTATTAATCGATTTAGGTCCGTAAATTGTGTCAGTTGGAAACAGTAACCGATTTAGGTCTGTGAAGTGTGTATGTTGGAAACGTTAGTCGATTTAGATCTGTTATGTATGTCAACTGGAAAGATTAACTGATTTAGGTCTGTCAAGGGTGTCAGATGGAAACTTTAACAGATTTAAGTCTGTCAAGTGTGTCATTTCGAAACATTGACCGATTTAGGTATATCAAATTTGTTCTTTGGAAACATTAACCTATTTAGGTCTGACAAGTGTGTCAATTGGAAACATTAAACGATTTAGGTTTCACAATTGCTTTAGTGGGAAACATTTACTGATTTAGGTCTGTCAGGTGTGTCAGATATTAACCGATTTAGGTCTGTAAAGTGTGTCAGTTGGAAACTGTAACCAATTTAGGTCTGTGAGGTGTGTCTTTTGGAAACAGTAACCGATTTTGGTCTGACAAGTGTGTCATTTGGAAAGAATAACCGATTTAGGTCTCTCAAGTGTGTCAATTGAAACCATTAACCGATTTAGATCTAAGTTTGTTCTTTGGAAACATTAACCTATTTAGATCTGTCAAGTGTGTCAGTTGGAAACAGTACCCACTTTAGGTCTGTCAAGTGCGTCAGTTGGAGCAATAACCGATTTAGGTCGGTCAAGTGTGTCAGTTTGAAACATTAACCGGTTTAGATCTGCCAAATGTGTCAATTGGAAACAGTAACCGATTTAGATCTGCCAAGTGTGTCAGTCGGAAACTGATCACTTAAACTGGACTCAGACTTTACAGATAGGCTCATTTTTAAGCATTTTGTTTGTTGCTATTGTTGGATAAATCAGTGTCATTTTTGGTTATAATTGTATGCTCGGTGAAAGGAGTTACATGAATTAGTTAACTCGTGTCTATTTCTATATTTGTTTAATAATAATACAACAATAAAATATATTTAAAACAAAACAATTGGTGCGTACGGACTGCTTTAACATGTGTACTGTTTTTGATAATTCAGCCAACTTAGAGGGAGCTTCTCCTTTCGTCCTCATGCGTTGGACAGAGAAAGAAAATGCGGAAAATGTGATTAGACCCCTACGTGCATGTGTACGTGCGAGCATAATATCACTTAAATTCCCACACACCGAGACAAAAGTAAACTTCATATCTTGATAAATGATTTTGGGTTGGATGTAAATGTGCACAACGGTAGTACATTTTTCACTTCAGCCAATAAATGGGACTAAGTAAGGACTATGCTAACATGAAAGCATACTCAACTCAAGAAAGCGTGGGGGTGGGGGAAAAGCAACTTAAGTACAGCTTCTAATTTGAAGCGATATTATAAAGTATCGATTCTACATTATATGAAAGGAAAAGAAGATGTATAGTTTCCAACTATACTAATCTATTCTTGTTAATATCCAGAGTAAATTTCCGTGTTACTACTCAGTCTAACAAAGTGGTCATGTCAAACGCTTCCGCGCTAATTATATAGCAGAGTAATGAAGTTTTATATACGTTATTTTCGACCCACAAGAGTCACGCATGATTTTTTCTTAGATTTGGTGAATGTCTCGTGGTGGACTGAGATGCTCATTTGGTGGAAGGGGAATGGCTTTATTTTCTTCCAAGCTGACAGTTATTTTCACTCCACAAATGGAAAAAGAAGTTTGTTTTGCTGATTTCGAATCTTGAGATTTATAAATCCTGAATTAAGGAGTTTGGCTACATATTCCGAAATACTATGTAACTTAGACTGGAACGGGATTTTGTATAGAATGTAATAGCGTCCTGTGGTGGGTTGTGACCAAGGGAAACTTACAAAAATTTCACACGTGACAACTAAACCCTATGCTGTTCTAAACAAACTACGACTGTTGCCTGGCCCATAAAAGCAGTCAATGTTTTGGCCAACTTCCTGTTCGCGTTTCATAGAGTGTTTATGCTTGGTGGATATCTATAGATATTACATTCTTCTGAGAGAGTGATAAGTGTACGGTGAAGTTGTTTGCAGTTGCAACGTGCAGAATGGAGAGAATGTTGGCATACATCAAAGCTACTTTCATGTACTGTGGCTTAAATGCATTTACACATTGTATTTGTGGAAACCGTACATGGTCCAAAAATACAGCTATTCAAAATAACTGGTTCATGTGCTCGAAAAATCACCTTGAATTGGTCCAAAGTAAACTATCTTTTGCAGTTATTAAAATAGGGAATACGAATTTTGTTAGAGTATGCAATACAGCTTCTGAAACTGCAGTAATGAATTATAAAATATACCAGTAAAAAGAAATTTATTCACATTTTTTTTTATTTATTATATTTATTTATTTATTTTTTATTTTTTTTTACAAGTTACCTTTGATGTTCAGGATATGAAAATGACCAAGCGGAACTAGCATTTGTTTTTTTTTTATAGGGGCACGTCTGAAGTAAGGCTAAGCTGCATATGAATTAATCTATATTACACCCATCAATCATTACACCAAAATAAATGGAATTAAAAGTTTTTCTAGCCATACCTAAGATATACAATAATGGCAAGAATAACCAGTGAGGAACACCTGTGAAATTCCTTTTCTTAAAAACTTTAACCCTATACAAAATACGCAACTGCAGGCGGCCACTTTTTCTGAATAAAGAACTGGTAAACAAGACTTCAAACGCTTAGTCATAGGTTTCGGACCTAGGAGAAAGGCTTTAACGACTAAGAGGCATTCGTATCAAGGATGGTGTTCTAACACGCAAGAGGCTTCCGGTACCGACCGAAATAAACATCTGCATGCGTCTGAATTGAGGTCAAATTTTCCACTATTTCCGAAGACCTTAAGACAACAATCGTTAAGTGTAAGGTTCTTAAGCGTGCAAATGCTGCAAATAACATTTTTCTAATCACCTAATGAACACATATCACGAAACTTTAATTCATGTTTGCGTGTTTTTCTTGCTTCACATTTGCATGACAAATTAGAAAGCCTTTTGAATCTGAATATTGGTCCTCTACGACATTTTAAGCGAAACATGATCCAAACACCTAATTCAAAGAATTATTCCTAACTCAAATTATCAACACATATGCATTAGTATATCACGAGAATTCCTTCTGTTAAGAATTATGGAGTGTCCATTTTATGAAATTAGTCCATGCTACCACAAACTCTCGTGAATACTGAACACTAACCTCTCGTCCTAAAATTTTGGTAAATTACTCAGTTTGAAAATTATCTTCCCATCACCAACTCACTATAATCAAAGAATTAATCATTAGAATCAGGCAAACCTACAAACAGAAATGTTATTATGAATAGCAGATATTATAGATTTGTTTCAATACTAATATTAGTTTATACAGCAAAGTTTATTCAGTGCAACCGTTATGATAATGACACATGAGCTCTCTTGATGTCATGAATACACCGTATTTGCAAGTTATGGCCTAGTAGTTAGGACACTGGCATCTGGTGCCAGAGATCCCATGTTTGAATCTAGGTGGGAGAAAGATGTGTTTACCACTTCCTCAATTACCATCGCTGGCGGGTATGATCCTATACCGTGTGGTGTCATTCAGACATGGATGTCGTAAACTGCAGTCCCCTGAGTTATGTTAGCAAAAAGTAGGAGCCCGCCACCCCGTTGGAGCCACTCTCTCTCTGTTCCCTTGAGTGTGCATAAGCACGCCTAACCGTTAAACACAATATGGGGATGTGGCAGCATTTTTCCTTGCAGCTGATACCCTATCCAGTTAAAAATTGTGTAGTATATTAATGGATATTAATGAATCCTACTCCGACATATGTGTTACGGAGCAGACAAACTTTGTGGAAAACGTATATGGGAGAATGGGTGCAATCGAAGCCCTCTATGCTTCCGGTTAACGTTTCTAAGCTGCCCATTCTATTCTAATATGGATCTTGGGTCAAGTGACTGCAAACAGCGACAATTATAAATAGGTCTGTCGTTCTGTCTCTATGAAGTATGCTGATCTGGACCTAGTAATTTGCTTAGTGCCACTAAATGGCTATTTTATCTCGTCAATGTCTGCTGCTTGTTGTGATCATTCCAGCTGAACTCTTATCATTAATCAAACATGTAATCGAAGGCGCGATGTCTACTTTAACATTGTATCTGAATTGATCACTCTCAAGCAAGAAATATAATCAATGAATTATCTTCATTGGTCAAAGTGGACGAGTTGTAATGGGGTTTATTTGCCCCCGTTTTTTGTTAAAGAATAAGATCTTGTATTACAGTATATTTTCCTTCTTGTGTGTGCGTGCGTCTGTAATGTATTCCCATGTACACTTTACCATTGCTTTGGTTTGATGTTTTATGGCACAAAAGCAATGATAGGTTATTAAGAGCCGAGGCAGTTGTAGTAAGTGCCTTATTGAAGAACACACCAATGTTCCCCACTCAGGTTTATGTGATGGTAGGATTCGAACCATTACCCTTCCGGTCTCGAATTTTCATTATTCACCTCTTACATGTTGAGGGGATGCATTGGGACTGTTCTACATACACAAGCCACCATGGGTGTTGTAGATGGGAACTAGAAACACCAAGATATGATATGGGTAGTTTTCACTATGTATTCCTAGAATCTGAATCCAACCCTGGAAGTAAGTCGGGAATCGTGGGGATGATTGGAAGGATGGGCAGGGAAAAATATGGCAACCATATTATCATTATTGTTAGTGTTGTTGTTGTATCGGCGTTATTTTTTCTCATGTGACATAAAGGAGTTTATATGTCGCCCCATCACACCCTTATTTGAAGGTCCATTGCCAGAGGAATGTTGAAAAAGAAGTGACGTAATAAATTGTGTGGGGACTTTTTACACTCTCTTTGCCGAGGTTACTATTTGGAGTTAAATAAATACTTCGAAAACTCGACCTTCTGGTGCTCACTAATTCCGGATCGTCTTTTTCCCTTTTCTCGAATTTCTTCTTCTCGCAGAATGGCTGATCTGGTCATCTTGTGTTCTGAACTGTCTGTGTCACACTTAACAAGAACGTGCCTACCTTATTACTCATCGGTTTCTTCAGGCAGCAAATTTGACAAATGATTCATCTTTTTCGTAGTTTCCTTGTAAATCCTACAGGTTTTGCAAGCAATTTTGGCAACTTAATAGCTTTGTAGACATTCAGTTTTGTTTGTAGGCTGATGCCTCTGCGCTCCAACACATTTGCCAAAAGGCCATACTTAAATTAGCAATTTTGTCGTTGATTTCATCATCAATATGGACTGCACGTGACAGTGTGCTGCCGGGGTCAACTTTTCACTACCAGGAGCGTTTGGTCATTTACTGTAATAATAGACTCTGCGTAAGTTTTCTTGGTGCAGGTTATTACATCTCCTCTGTCTTCTTGGTACCGATTGCGACACCGAAATTGTCACAACCTGAAGAGAAATAGCCCATCCTCTGTTCCATGTCCGACAGGGAACAGTGGTCACCAAATAGGATATCACGAACAGTCACTTCCTGTAACTTCAGGCACCAGCTGCAAGATAGGTTTTGTCTAAATGATCTTTGGATTAACCGATCAAACTGTTGAAGTCAGATTTACCATACTGAGTGGACTTTGCCTGATCTCTGAAAAAAATCAAGACGTATCAAGCAGCAACAAAAAAAAAAACAAAAAAAAAAAACAATGTTGATAAATGGGAACGTTTTGTTTCGTTCGATAATTTTTGATATTCAGTGACAATGTGGCCATGTGGACCTGATCTCCATCCAGTACGACCGTTTCAGATCCTGAAATGATAGGTGACCAATGTAGTGTCAGGACCGATTTTAATCAGATTGGGATTGTATCTGTGATTTATGTAACAATATTCATTGGTTAATGGTTTAAATGATGAGACTAATTAAATAATGCTGGGCTTTGTGTCAGATACTAATGAGCAAGCATACCTCTCTTGGTACACTGTCATAAATAGTAAGATAAGTAATCATACACACGCTTGCAGGTCCGGCCCTAGGATTCTTTAAGATATTGCCTTTTGAGTTATATATATATAGGGAGAGAGGGAGAATTAGGCAGAGAGAGACCGGGACAGCGATAGAGATAGAGACAGAGATAGTGAGGGAGAGAGAGACAGAACATGTTTTCACATTACTGAATAAATGTACCGTATATGAGACTTGAAAAATAAAAACAAAATTCTTCTAATTTTATGCTTATTTAATTTGTGTTATATATATATATATATATATATATATATATATATATATATATATATATATATATATATATAGTTACGGGGCACAAAAGTTGCAAACAATAACATCCAACACAAAGTATATTCCCAGCCAATTTTAATGTTCAGCCAAGGTAAGGCTCAAGACAATTGCACTTTACAGAGAACAATTTTGTAGTTTTACACCAGGGCAATAGTTTATCAAAACAACAGTGATGACAAATGCAGACTCCAACAACAGTGGGTCAGAATCCTTATCAGTATCAGATGTGAACTAGGTAGAATTTGTTTCTAACATTTACCATATCAAACCGCTTAAAACCCTTTAAACTAAAACTATCATATACATCCATGTCTCTTGTCTTAGTGATAATCAATATTTATACAATAAATTGGAGGGAAATGGTAAGCATTAATATGACGGCAACATATATATATATATATATATATATATATATATATATATATATATATATATATATATATATATATATATATATATTTGCATTTTGCACTAGACCTTCGTCCAAAACCAAGTTAATGGTGAACATGACCAGTGCCATTTATTTTGTAAGCAACATATAATTCATATTCATAGCTAATATTTCTCTTTGACTGTGGCTTAAATAGTATTAAGTGTAAACCTGTTTACTGCAGTTTGAGTTAAGGGTACAGTCTTGGTTCTGACCATAGAAAGATGCAGAAAGGAAATTTCCCATTAAGCTGACAGAGTATTTATCGAAAATGGTCATTGCGACCTAGGTCAAGTGGATGGGTATATAAGCGTGTTTACATTTGGATCATGCATTCTTTGCCTTAACATCCGAAGCGTAAACAGTTTTACGGTTGTGTTCAGTACTTAATTAGTTTGGATTTATTCATTCCAATTATTATTCACTGGAATTACAAAATGCTGAAAATTACGCTTGGAGTAAAACATTAATTTGGAATTATAGTGAATTCAGACAAGGGCATTTTTGATTGTGATGCATCAAGAGACTCTTAGCCGATTCCCACGTTTCAGGCCATTCTGTTATTAGCTCTTTCGAGACTACATGCACATCAACACATTCAATATTGTAATTTAATTGGAACACCATTGGATTACGATTGGAACTTCACACAATTTAAAATGTAATAGAACTTTTATGACTATTTGAGATTTAATTCACAATACTGCAAGTTCATTTAAAATTTTCACTCTGTATTCTAGAGAAATACATTATTTGTTCAATGTAAACAAAAATACTGGTTGTGGCTCTTTTCTGTTACTTAGTTTAAGACCATAGAGTCGTAACACTACCTTGTCATGCAACTATTGCCATTCATCCATTCGTCATCATAATAACGATCCTTGTAAAAGGTGTAGACACTACAAGGGTCTTAAAGCTGCCTTGCTTTAAACATGTGCATCATATTATATCATTAATATGCAACTACGTCACAGATTCCATTTTCAAATTTACATCAAATTCTATCATTTATCTACCAGGTGCTTCTGTTGTAAATGTACTCTTCTATCGAGACAAAATCAAAATGTTCTTATGTGCAATGTTCATTCCAAAAGTGTACTTTTTTGAGTTAACACAATGAAATGTAATGGACCAATAAGTCTTTGTATAACGTGTACAAGAAATTGCAAAACATGAGCCTTCATTAAAATTGTCTGCAACTCCCTGGGCATGTTGTTATTAATGACATTTTCTGTAATAAATAATTCAAGAAGATCGAACATAAAGAGGTTCCATTTTACCAACATTAAGAAAAGGAAAAAGGAACGTCATTAAGTCTGCAAAAACTAGAGTAAGAGACTTAACAGAACTTGACACTAACAAGCCGGATCGATGGGGAATAGACCTATAGCAGAGAATAATAGACTTCGTCAGATGCATTAATTTGGGATTGTGAAATCCCAAAATCGGGTCAGAATTTGTGGAGATTTCTCTATCATTCACCAAGGCATAAATGATGAACTAATTATTTTCTCATTTCTAACAAAAGAGTTGTCGAGTCTAACAATTTATTCTAAAATGATGTTTATCGTGATGGAATTAATATAAATAAAGAACATTTTGTACATCTTTTTGTTCTTTATGAAAAGTCATAAATAATAAGGTCTTTTTTCTGTTTATAAGTCCTAAAAATATCTTTTTTCATGTTAAACACAAGTGGTCGCTCTTCTAATTTTTTGACTACTTCTGAGAGAGTGACAGGTGTAAGGTGAAGTTGTTTGAAACAAGCACAATGGAAAAAAATATTGGCATAACTCTATGCTACTTTGAGGTACTGTGGCTGAAATGTTTGGGATATTTTAATTGTGCAAACTGTAAATGATCTAAACACACAGCTAATCAAAAAGGCTGATTCCGTGTGCTGGATATATCAGCCTGATTCTAGTCTAATTTACACTATCTTTAGCAGTTCTTAAAGCAGGCGATAACAATTTTTACACAAGATAATATCAGATTATGAAAGTGCAACGAATGAATTACAAAATATATAAAAATTAAACTAAGTTACTTTGTCTTTTTTACAGTTTACCTTTCAGTTCAGGAAGTGAAAATGACCATGCAGAGCTAACAGTGTTTTCTCAGCTGCACATGTGATGTAAGGCCAAGCTTTATTTTCTATAACCCAATTACACCCATCCATCATCCACCAAAATAAAGGGAATTAAAAATACTTTTTACAGTACCTACGATATACAACGTATTTTAAAATAGCCATGATAACTAGCGAGGAAAAACTGGGAAATTATTTTTATTTTAAAAAATGTAATCTATGTGCGTACGTATGTGTGTTTATGTGTTGACAGTGGACAACAGATGTACAGATAAAAATACAAAATACACATGTACTTATCTTTATCTCAACATGCGATCTCTGTTTGCATTTTTATGACTGTATTGTACATTTTAATAACTAAAATCTTCATCAAACCGAATCAATGCACTTTTTTTATTTGCCTTTGTTTGCTATCAATTTTCATATATAGAAGTTAAATAAGATTATAAATATTTGGAAGTAGACGGGATGCCATTGGTGGGACCAAGAGAGTTATAGCCACTGGCAAAACTTACGGATATTGTTGACTTGCGTTTGAGATGATAATTTTACAAATTTCACTAGCAGTTAGCACAAGCTACACAAAAAGGTTCCCTGTTCTTTTGAATGAAACCAACCCTATGTTTTGATCCACCGCCCGAAACTTTTTAATGTTCATGTACACTTTGTCCCTTAACAAGAAATTCCTTCTCGTAACCATGCATATGAAAGATTTTAATACACCGCTCAAAAGATGCAAATTATATTGTTCTAACGGGCGAGTAAATCGTTTTATTGAATTACTAAATCGTTCCAGCGGATTTCTAATTAGTTCGAATTACTGACTTGTTCTTAATGATTTCTAAATTATCCAACGCGGTGGTAGATCATTACAAGGAACTCTTAAACAGATATTACGGATTGCTTAATTGCTCTAGCGGCTCGGATTGATCTGACGGATTAGTAAATCTTTTTACGGATTAAAAGATTACTAAGCAGTTGAAACGGATTTCTATAAAGCTATGACGGAGCAGTAGAGTGCATGATTTGAAGTAGCAAACGAAATCCTTTTTTTTATTTTGAGGTAAGGAAGATAATAAACCAGAAATATGGTAAAACAGTTGTTAGAGAATCGGTCGCATTGAGCAACACTCAACCCCATTTATCCGGATGATTTGCGTTGGAATAGTGCTGCTTCAGCCCTAACCTTTTCTTTAAGAACAAAATGCATAACAGAAAGATACGTCTTGTAAGAGGCCTTCGGTTACAACTGAGTATAAGGCCGCTTATGTACACAGTCATCATATATGTTGGGCATTTTATAATTTGTCAGTCAAACTTTGTATCATATTGTAATACTGCACGCATAAGTATTGTCCACTCAGTGTCTCAAGAATATTTCATGTTAAATGTTAGTATGTGAAATGACGCTTCATCTACGAAACTGTAACAATGAACACCTCGTTTTATTCATCGTTGATAATGCTTATCAAGTATGGATTGCTTTTTATCCATTTCTGTGCGTATAACCCACCCATACTCCATGATCGTTTAGAATAGATCGCCGTTCATGTTTTATATGGATGTCTACTCTGTGATTTATATTAAGTATAAGTATAAAAACTTGTTCTGGTCCTTGCATTTTCCTACTATCGTCATGAATAGCGAGGAATTCGTTTAATATCATGAACGAAACAAACCCCGGAAGGTCAACAATAAGTGGTAAGAAGTTCCCATTTTGGCTGCCATTGTGCCCTATTTATTTCCATGTTGGACCATATGTGTGTCGTGCCAGAATTTCTCATGAATAGTTTAGGAAACTAATTATCTTATCTTTCTGAAAATGGTATATCAAAGTCAGAACCATATTGTTAGCACGTAAATAAATTGCTTCGACCATCCGGTGAAAGTTTTGTTGCAGAAACAGCGAGACGCAGGATTAATGTGACAAGCCAAAGAACCACACTTGTAAGACATTTATCTTATCAATAGGTTATAACTGATGTTACTGTTCCTTAGTGTAAGTTCGTTACTATGGAGAACTTGTTATTTTATTTTATGAGCAAACCAGTTTGAATTTTAAAGGGACTATTTCGAACCGCATTACGACTCATTGCATCATCGCATCGAATTTAATTTGTCCCTTTTCTTCATTTGTACTGAATAATAGGTATGAATGAACAAATAAGATTAAAAGTAAATACACACCACGGATATTAAGAAAACAACTTAATTATGTTAACATTGTGTGTTCAAAGGCATATTTCCGTGAACTTTAAACAGTTGACTTGGCTTTCGCCATAGCTGGCTCTGAGACGGATAAGCTTCGAATGGTAAGCTATGGTCATGTGATGTGAACATGATCTTTTTTTAAAAAATGTCTGCAGGGAGTGCTGTGACAGATGGCTGTGAGAACGGCAAAGTACGAAAATGTAACTAGAAAATAAAATGTCGGACATACATTCAAATCCAGTTAAAATCATACATCCTTTATCACATAACCAATATTAAATTTAAAACTAGATAATTAGACAAGTGAATCAAATTATTTTTAAGTAATCTTATGTAGATTTATTAAATGATTGCTACTGAATTTAACTGCCAATTACACTGGACAACAAATTTTTACAAAAGTCATGTTACTGAAATAAAATTAGTCAATTCTTATCAATTTTTATGTGCTGAACACGAATATGACAGTCAAATTGCAAAATTGGCTCTAGCTTTTTTGTAATCTGCAAGAAATTAATGTTTACATAACGAAATGCATTCCAATAGTAAAAGGTCAACTGTAATAGCCTACCTATAAAAAATCAAGTCATTGACTACATCTTAGATTTCTTCGCCTGTCTCTTGTACAGCTGTTCGGGAGCATCTCTGAGGAGTGTCCAGCAGTAGTCAGCCAGCATTGTAGTGGACCATTTTCCCTGGTATCTTTGTTCCATTGTTGCGATATCTTGATGAAAACGTTCGCCGTGTTCATCACTAACAATACCACAGTTGCTAGGAAAGAAATCCAAATGGGAATGAAGGAAGTGAATCTTTAGAGACATATTGCAGCCAAGTTTCTTATACTTCATCAACATGTCTTCTACTAGTTCCTTATAGTTTTCTGCCCTAACATTTCCGAGGAAGTTTGTAGAAACTAGGCGAAAAGCATTCCATGCTTGTTTCGCGTCACCTTCCAGCAAGTTGTTGAACCGGTCATCTTTGAAAAGCTCTCGAATCTGAGGACCCACAAAAACTCCCTCTTTAATCTTTGCTTCGCTGAGTCGAGGGAATTTTTCATGCAGGTATCTGAATGCTGGCAAAGTCCGGTCAATGGCTTTCACGAAGTTCTTCATCAAACCTAGTTTGATGTGAAGGGGTGGTAGCAAGATTTTCTGAGCCTCAACCAGAGCTGGGTGTTGGATATTCTTCTCTCCAATGGCTACATTCTGCCTGTGAGTCCATTCCTTCCTCATGTAGTGCATTTCCCTTGCTCGGCTATCCCACTCGCATAAGAAACACATGTATTTTGTATATCCTTGCTGCAGTCCCATTAAAAGGGCAACTACCTTCAAATCACCACAGAGGTGCCAGCTGTACTTGTTATACTCAATGGAATTCAGTAGCTGCCTTAAGTTATCGTATGTCTCTTTCATGTGGACAGCATACGCTACTGGAATAGATGGAAGAATGTTTCCATTGTGCAAAAGCACAGCCTTGAGACTCAGTTTCGAAGAGTCCACAAATAGTCTCCATTCTTGTGGGTCATGAGTGATTTTTAAAGCATTCATGAGGCCCTCAATATCGGAACAGAATATCAGATTACTTTCCTTTCTGAAGAAAGGCTCCAATTGCTGGTGGCGCTTTCGATATGCAGTAATTGTGACATCTTCTTCTAGAAGATTCCATTGTTGGAGTCTTGATCCTAGCAATTCTGCCTTGTTCTTTGATAAGTCCAAATCACGAATCAGGTCATTTAGTTCTTCCTGTGTTATTCTGTGTGGGGTTGATGATGCACCACAGTGAAAATCTGGATCACTGCATGCTGATGGACCAGGAGAAGAACAGGTCGACTCACCTTTGTCTTCGTCAGATGAATCAAGAGAATATTCTGCTGGAGGTTCTGGAATAGGAAGTCCCTCACCATGTGGAACTGGTCTCAATGCAGACGGAATGTTTGGGTAGACTATTCTCGACTTCTTTCGCTTCGTTATTCCGCCGGAAAGAGGAGGAACCAAGCAGAAGTAACAGTCATTTAGGTGGTTGCTTGGCTCTCTCCACACCATTGGGACTGCAAACGGCATTGATGACCTTTTGCAATTCAACCACTGTGAAAGCTGTGTTGTACATGTAGCACAGCATATATGCGGAGCCCAAGGCTTGTCTTGGTCACCAACCTTGCATCCGAAGTAAAGATGATATGCCTTCTTCACTTGAGAATTGATACTTTTCTTCTGGTTGGCAAATGTCACTTCCCCACAAATATAGCAAAAATTGTCCGCGGTATTAACACACTTTCGAGGCATTACTGTTCTTTATTGTACGTAAATGGATAAAATAATAAGTTTTATGTAACAGTAGCTTGAACTGTCTCGCACAACGTCTAAAATATTTTAAATGCTGAACCTATCTGATTGGGCTTTATATAGTACACTGCTTACGTCAGCTTCAGCAGCCGCCTGGCATTAGTATAATAGGCCTACACATGTCTAGTACACTGCTGACGTCAACTTACTTCAGCAGCCGCATGGCATTAGTATTGCATTGCATCAGAAAATGATGCAATCAACTGTGGATGATGTGAGCATGATGGTATTATGCAATGTTACATCATTATTCCGGATGTTGCTGCAGTCCTACTGGAGAAATTTACACAGTGAAACATAGAAAATGAGGTATATGAATATCTTCAAAATGAGAGCCAATACAAATTTTTCACGGTTATATTCGTGTTCGGCACACCAAAATACTACAGATTAGGGCCTTTTCAAGTCAGTAATGATTTCACTGTTGACCAGTGTTAATTATGTAGTAATTCTTTATGAAGCCGCAGCTATCTCCCACAACACTGCTCAAGTACGATAGCTTAAAAAATTGTTATGGTGAGAGATCACGCCACTATCTATTAATGTGTTACAGTCAATAACATATTTTTAGTTATTATTGTGCATACGAATAATAAATTATACTCAATTTCAATATAAAATTACGTTGACGTTTGACATCAACATGAACAAGTGGAAGCTCTAGATTTTCAACAGTTGATAGTGTTGTGACAAGCCCCTTTTCGTTGTAACTCGCTATGCAATATTGAAAGGCGTGTTCTATCTCATATTTATTATTTAGTAAGTCTTTGAAATCTTGAATTATTGTCTTTGGCGATATAACCCACGGGCTGTAAAAATATCAGTCCTTACAACGATATGGAGAAATTTGTTTTAAAGGACAATCTATTCCACTTAACATAAACACAATTACAAATTCCTGAGAGAAACCTTACATAATTATATAAACTTAGCTTCTAAAAGGACAATAGTTAAAATGAACTTAGTACGAACTAATTTTTCACCGCTTTTTTTTAATCTCGAATACGATTCTTGTGGTGGGTGGGGTGTTTATGTGGTGGGATCAGTATCGATTTTGTTCGTTGTGGGTTTTGTTTGTTGCTTATTTTTCATATAAATTGGAGATACAATGAAACCTTTTAATAAATAATTTAAATTGCATCATTTTGTTGTCCTAAAGGGGTAATAGGGACATTGTTTATTTACTGGCCCATTACGATTGAACACAGTTAAGAGACAAAAAAGCTTGACAGTTCTATTCCTTGCAAGATACAATGATACAAAAGCATTTTATAAATAGTTAAATTAAAATGTGGACTCCAACGTCATTCAGAAACGGATAAACAAATGTTTATTTTGTGAAACAAATGTTTACTGAAAACCTCGCAACGTTTCTGTTATCTTTGATCAATGGTGAACCCAGGCGCTCAATGGTAGTCAGGTACTGGTGGAATTCAGCTGCAGGGAGCGGCACTCGATCGCAATGTGACCGTTTACATCTGTGGTTTAATATCGGTTTGAAACAACACGATCAACTTATTTAATAACATTTGATGTAAAATTTTATTTATCTGTCTATTTCGTCCTCATTTTATTTTTGTTTGATACCGATTTGGGATACCGTTAATTGTTGCAGTCAACATGATTCGTATGAGTGCGCAACATCCGAGTCGATTACACTTATATTACGTGTCTTTACTCTGAAACAAAACTGTTGCGGAAATGCTGAAAGACCTGGCTCCTTGCAGTTTTGTAGAGTTGTCCGTACTGGGCTTGATTCCTTCTTAGCAACCACCGATATACCTTAAATCAGTATAATAATATAGTGATCAATTGCAACAAATTACTAATTTGTTATAACGAATAATCCATCGTGACTAATCAGTAATACGTCATAACCTAAATTTCAGCAAATCATGTCCTAGTTTAGACTTAAGTTCTGATGGTGAAATCCAGTCTTGATTTACTGAAGTTTAAGCTGACTCAGAACTGACCAGTCTGGTTCCAATTTCACCAAAATACATCTTAAAGTTAAGTTTAGATTTAGATATTCGATTGGTCAATTTTAAATTAGACATATTTCAGCCAATGTGATTGTTCAATTCCAGACTTAGTCAAAGTCCAAACTTAAGTTATGTTGGTGAAATTCAATCCGGGTATCCTATGTCTTGACTCAATATTGAGATTTATGCTGATAAAGCTGGAACAAGATTTATAGTATTTTTTAAAAGGGACACGTACTGCATCCATTAAATGTCTAGAAATGAATCTGCGTGTTAAAAGGAATTTGCTTCCGTTTTGAACAAACAGATGTGGATAAGTAATATTTTGTTTCAGCCACTGAAGGATCATCACACGGACAAAACATATGCTAATATTTCAAACCTGTTAAAAAAACACGAACGAACATCAAAACTAAACATGTTTTTGCTTGTGCTTTCCAGTTAAATCAAGAAACAAATAGGAAACGCCTTGTTTCATTTTTGTATTTTCCTGTTTTGTCTTATTGTTGATAGATAAATAGGTGTGAAATCTCTCTCTCTCTCTCTCTCTCTCTCTCTCTCTCACACACACACACACACACACACACAGAGCAAATTATTTGGGTTGATCTTGTTTTCCTGTAGAAGAAAATAATATCTATCTATCTATCTATCCATATATATATATATATATATATATATATATATATATATATATATATATATATATATATATATATATATATATATATATATATATATATATATATATATATATATATATATATATATATATATATATATATATATATATATATATATAAGTAGTGAAGGGGGATATTATAGGGTCTATGGGACTTATCATTAAAAATACCCCTGGGACAATATAGGGTCTATGTAAATTTAACATGGCCAAAAACCCTTGGGACTGTATAGGGTCTATGTAAAATTGAAACAGGGAGGGTCTCTATTTTTTAAAAAAAAAATAAAAAAAACAAAATAAAAAAGGGGTAGGCAATGGAAAGACTATCTCTTTTCGAGAAATATGAATGGCCCTGAAAAGGGCCTTTGGGTTTTCTTCTTCTTCTAATTTCTTCTTTTTCTCCACCAAGTTCTTATTTTATCTCCTACACTCTTCTTCCCTTTCTTTTTTTTTCTTCTTCTCCTCCTCTTCTTTCTTCTTCTCTTCCTTCTCTTCTTTCTTCCTCTTTTCATTTTCTTCTTCTTTTTCAATTTTTTCGTTCCATTTGCCTATTCTTATTCTTTCCTCTTCATCCTCCTTCTCCTCCTTTATCTCTTTCATGACACCACTAATCTTGTCCTTTGCTTTTCTTAAGTTATTAATTTCCATCTTTACACGATGGGGACTATAGGAATAATGGTCTTCAACGAGTCTTATTAACATCTGTTCCATTATTCCTAAGTTGTCTAAAACGTCTTGCAAGGTTTGTATTTTGTCCATTTGGTTTGACGCCATCTTCTTTTTATTCTTTGCAGAATGGTTTGAACAACAAACACTGTGGGTTCTTATAGTGAAAGCGCGGACGTGAAGGAAAACATCCCATAATAACATAAAATTGATCTTACCTAGATCATGACCGAACATCGCGCGTACGTGAAGGAAAACATCCCCCCTACTTTCTCATTTCATATAATATAACCACAACTATACTCTCTACATACGCTAAGAATCAATAAATAAACCCATAATCTACTATTCACACAAACTTACTTCATCATTTACAAACAAAAACACACAAACACACAAACACATACACTCTCACTATAAATAAAGAGTTAGTGTTTATATTCACACTACCCTACCTACACACATTGGCAAATGGATAGTTATTTCTTTTCTAGAGTATTGGGTAGCCCTGAAAAGGGCTGTTGGTTTTTTTTTTGAACTCCTGATGCACCTATCTAATGGTTGCACCTTCCTGGCCTGGCGCCACACACGCATCTTCTTCCCCAGTCTTCTTTCACCTTTCTTCTGGGGAGCGCAGAGGGAGGATGATTCGTTTCAACACTCCAATCCTCTGTCTCGGGAATATTGAACGACATCCTCTCTTCTCTTTTCTTTTCCTCTTCTTCCCTCTCTCTTCTCTCCTCCTCTTCTTTCTTCATTCTTGCTTCTTCTATGATAGCCTCCGCTGATAGTTCGTTTACTATGCGCCTGGCATATTCCAGGTGCATCTGGAGTTCTAACAGTTTCACTATTCTGCTATTCATTCTTCTGGCTGTGTTGATCAATCAACAAGGGTAGCTAGACTGCCCAGTGAGTTTCAATTTATAGTAAAAGCGCGGACGTGATGGAAAACATTCCCCTAATAACATAAAATTGATCTTACCTAGATCATGACCAAAAAACAACAACAACGCGCGGACCTAAAAGAAACACTCACTCACTTTTTTATGCTACCCATCACTATTGTAAAATTTTTTATAAATCACTTCAATAGACTATCCACATACGCAAAGCAATCCAATCTAACCCTAAATATACACCTCTAACAGCCAAAAAAAACCAAACATCATTTTTAATCTACTATCCACACCAACTTACGTTAGCTCTTACAAGCACAAACACACAAACACATACCCTCACATTTTTTTATAAAAGAGTTAGTGTTTATTTTCACACTACTCTACCTACTCACATTGGCAAATTAATAGTTATTTCTTTTCTAGAGTATTGGGTAGCCCTGAAAAGGGCTTTTTTTGTTTGCTATGGCATTCTTTTTTAGTTTCTAAGAATGCGATGTCCTCTGAGGATAGACTTTCTGGCGATAGGTCTGCTTCTTCGGAAAGAGAAGAAGAACTCTTTGCTGTCGATACGGCAATCGACAAAGCCTCTGTCAGCTTCAGGTTGCTGCTGTTGCTGTTGTTGGTGTTGCTGCTGTTGCTGCTGTCTCTGAAGTCTGTACTTCTCTGTCCATTCTTCTTTTTCCCTGTTCATTTCTTCTCTGAAGAGCTCTTCTATCAGGTCTTCAGTGATTTTTAACATTCTCACATTCTCTATTTCTTCTGGCTTCGGTATCAGACTGTGTCTGACCCTATGCAAATTCACGTAGGCTTCGTTGAGCTTAGCTAGTTTGGAGCACATCTTCGTAGGAGGATGAGTCGACAATGGATGGTTAGACTGGAAACAACCCCGGTTCTTAAAGTCAAAGCGCGGACGTGAAGGAAAACATCCCCCACACGGTTTTCGAGCCGCAACGTTCATGAGAGGGATAGTAAGAAATGAAAGAGCATCAATCCAACATTCTTATAGCTAAACAAAAGACAAAGGCATTTTTTTTTCAAAACACAACATTTTTATTCAAAAATCACTTAACACTAAACAACAACATTTCTAACATTTTTAACAATAATCCAACACTATAACATCAAACAATTTTTTCAAATACCAAACATGTTTTTTCTTAATGGACAATCTACTTTAAACAGGGCTGACAACGTTGTGAATGAAATTGTGATTTCCACTCTTGGAAATCATTAGGCCATTGATGGACACTACGTTTCCTAGCTTGAGACAAAAGATAAGCATAATGGTCACAAAACCATCGATCTACTTTCACATCGTTTCTAGCAGAAGAACGAGGATCAAAATGAGTCACTAAATGTTCTAAGGAATAGCCCAGGCTGCGATGATGCAGAAAATACACACAGTACTGTCCGCACACCAAGGAATCTGTGCCTTGTAATTTCACATTATTGAATCGGGTGGTTTGAGCATTTCTTCTCATAAAGTCGATGATATCGTCTTCCAAAGGGGGCAATCCGTACGAATCGAAATATTCCACACATCCTTCTTGAGGAAAGTAAACGGCTACCCAGTGGGTTCCTGGGAGATGACTGTCGTCCGTGTTGATCACGTAAGCTTGATGGTCTTTAGGTTTGCGATGAGGGAGTTCATCTTTAGCACAGACGACAGGATTCCAAGAAGCCGTATACGAACTGTGGTTCAAAAGGTAATAAAGTTCCCAGGTATCCATTTGTGTTGTTTTCTTCTTCACAGGTAATAATAAGTCTTCAATTCGATCCTGACTTTTTGCTTGAAAATGTCTGACGAATAAACGGTTATTCGTTCTGTTTCCTCACTCTGATTCAGGAGAGCTTCGATACGATGGATCTCTTGAGTGGTTAATGATGGACAAGAATGTTCACGCAAGTCTTTATACCACTGATGCAACACGTCTTTGTCCGAGATGTGACTCCAAGCTTCGTCCAGATACTCGTCCAATTTTTCTTCTTGACTCAACATCAGGCATTTATCGTGTTGAATTTGACTGGGATGATCGTTTTGACATCCATAGCAATTTTTCTTGATCAATTCTGTTATTTTGTCGACCAAGTGTTTGGCAAAACAGGAGACTAAATGGACCTCTTGTTCTGGCCATCTCGATTTCATCATGATCACTTCTTCTTCTTTTTCCACGGTCTCCTCACATTCCATGTCCAAAGTTTCTCTACTAGGTAAGGAGGGATAACAGTCTTCCATGGCTTCTAATAATCTAGGATGACTTCTCTCAAACTGTTGATTTCTATGGTATTATCGAATTCTGCATACAGGATGACGTTCACTGTCTTTGGCAGTTCTTTTGCAAACTGAAATTCCACACGAATCTGGCCTGATTTTATAGGGTGGAAATGTCCCTCGTCGCTGCCTTGGTCTGGAGTGAAATCGAAAGCCCACAAAGCATAACCTCCTGCGTAATCGTCGTACGTAATGCCGTGACTGGTGTTGGTTCCTAACTGACCATTGGCTTCGTACAGGGACAAGTACGATCTCAAGTAATTCGTCTTAGTCTCGTCGTCACTAAAGACAGGTTCGAAAGGTCTGGTACACAAGGTCTTGCCATCGCGACTGACTTCGACTTTCTTCACAAAAAAGTGTTTAAACTCAAAAGGATTTTCAGCGAAGGCTCCGTTGAAGGCTGAATTCTCGACCATACCAAGGATTAAACGCTTGGGTAACTGTCCTTGAAACAGATGATCTTCGTTCATGGAATGCTGTCCAGCAGGAATGGTGAACGTTTTCACTTCCACACGTCGTATGGGATACTTGGCGGTCGTTCTGCTCAACGTTTGACTGATGTCGTTTCCCACTTTAGGTAACACTTCCACGCGTCGTACGTAGAGTTTGGCGTCCACGATTTTGCTTTTGGGATTGCCACCAGTAGTAGCATCATCATCAGCCAACAAATGGAAAGCGGCACTACTGCGATTCAGTCTCAAGCGGACATTCACCCCGTTCAGCAAATATTTCTCTTGCAACCACATGTCCAAATGCAAACGATCCATCAGTTCTAAACTCTTTCCATCTTTGATTTTGTTTCTTCGTTCTACAAATCCCTCATTGGTGGTTGTTTTTGATTTGGGGTCAGCTTCAAGACCTTTTTTATTGAATTCGCCCGCTTCGTCAGGTTCCCACAACACACAGGCATTGAGATGAGTATCCTTGGCATCTATTCCGTACGTCAAGAGATTTTCCAGGTAGGCACGGTAAGGGTAAGTATCCATACTGCTGCTAACCAGTTTGTTGTTCAAGTACAAGTCCACTGAGCTGAACAAGGAATGCATGAAATTGTTGACGGGAGCTACTTTCTCTTCGCCGCTTATAATATCTTCTCCCTTATCTTGAACTTTGACTTTCAAGTACAAGTAACTGCTATTCAGATCGATGTAATCTTCGGGTTGTCCCTTGATTTCAAACTCGATGGGAGCGGAATCGATCAATGAGGAGACGGGGTGAAATTCCACCCACTGGAATTCTTGCATGGTCATCATGGTAGGGGGCATGGCAAACAGGTCCAGTTCCGTCTTGGAACAAGCGCAAGATTCTCGGTGCATCATTTTGTTCTGTTCTTTCTCAATAATCGAAAACGTCTAACTCTAGAACGGTTCTTCTTTTCTTGGCCTTTCTCGCTTGAAGTCTGGTGAAAGGGTGTTTTCTTCGTCGTCTCTTTCTGCCTTGTCCTTGCTGAATGCCTGACTCGGTAGCGTGCAGGGCATTTATAGGTGTGTCTCGTCGGCCCAAAAGGTCTTTGCCCGTTTGTAGCAAGACTTTTGTGCCAGCCCTCATGAAGGCTTCTTTAGGGTTTTGTTTGTCGATGATGACATTTTGGAGAAATTCTTTGCCTTGCGTCAGTGCCGCATCTTTCAAGGCGTGCAATCCGCGTGTCACCATCGGTTTCAACACCGGGGCCACCGAACGAAAGGCCGATTTTAACATATCTCCTAAACCGTGTCCTCGCTGTCGTGCAACCCCTCGGTACACTGGATACATTACTTACGAGTCGTGAGAAAACCGTTTTCGAAAATGGAGTTTCACCGTGACTTTTCCTTTGGTGAATGGAATATTTTGTCCCAGATCTCCTTTTATAGCAATGTTGACCGTGTCCAAATACGACTTGCTGACAGGCAAATAATGAGGATGGACAAATTCGCGGTGGATGTGGTAAGTGTTCCCACCTTCCTCGTCAGTGACCATGGCAGAATTTACTTTGAAAGGAATGACACGCAGTAATGGTACGGAGGTGTGTCCCACCACGTTGTACTCCACCACATCGGAGTACACAAAGATCAAATTCAGACCCTGGTTCAGTTCTACCGGGAAACGAAAATACCTTGCAAAATGCCCGTTGTTGTCAATCTCTGCTTTCTCTATCTTTTTGGTGTTCTTATCCGTGACCATTTTGAGGTCTCCACCCAAAATGTCATACAATCCAGGGCAAAATTTAATACGTATACTTTTTTCCTCACTTTCAAATCTGATGAGTAGACGGTGAGACAGTTTGTGGTACTCGATGGTGACACGTTTTTTCGCTGTGGTCAGAACTTTGTCAAAGGTTGCATAGAATTTGTCAGCGATGGCTTCCACCAGATATTGACCACTAAAATAATGGCCTGAGTTAATTTTAAAGTAATAAACGAAAAGAGGAGGAGAAGAAGAGTCACTGCTGCGGGGTAATAGCTCCTTTGCAGAATGTGAGTTATGTTGAGGACTGCCCGTCATGGTTTGCTGCAGTGCTGGGTCCAAAATTTCGACGTCAAAAGTGTTCTGAGTTTCAGTGATGTTTATGATTTGTGTAGGGTGAATCATTTCTACTAAAGCCACTTCCCAATGGGCTTCGTGTTCTAACGGGATGGCTTGAGGTAATTTAGCCGTGTAACAGCACAACGTGTTGTGGGGAAACACCTCCATGGAACTGTCACTGGGTAAGGTTAAGTAAAATTGGTTTTGGTGACTCATAATTCCAGAGTTCTGTGGCTGTCCGAGGGGATATTACTGGACGTCACAGGCGTGTCTCCGCCCAAAATGGGGTTCTGATTGTGGTTGGACTGGTGACTGGCACTGGCACTGGACACAACGTTCCCGTTCGAGGAGAATTTCAGGGAGGGATTGGGAAGCAGGTAACCGATGCAACTGCTCAATAAAATGGTCCACAATTGTTTGTCTCCTTGTTGCAAACTCAAATTGGCAATGGCTGCCCCGATGACACAATACACCACGAAGATTTGGCAGAAAAAGACGATTTGCGTTTTAGGCACACGTTCTCCACACCACACCCACAAGGGTTGTTTTTGTAAATCTTGCACAGAAGAACTAGGTGAAGAAGGAGTGGTCGACGTAGCTGCGTCTGCTGAGTGAAAGGGCATGATGGTCACTTCTTCTTTTTATAGTCGATGACTTGCGAAGCGTCGATCCAAGAATCGAAACTGGGTGGATATCCTTTCCAACGTACTTTGACTTCTTTGACACGTCGTTTGCCCACTTTACGGGTTCTGCGTTCGAGAATGCTTTCGATGTCGTACACGTCGTCTTCATTTTTGGTGACACGTTGTAACTCGGGCAAATAAAACGTTCCTTTGAGCACTTCTCCGTTCATGTCTTCCAATTTATAGACGGCAGGATGACGGCCATGCACTCGTCCAGTGACGCGAAACAATTCGGTCGTCCAGTTAGGTAAGTAACCTTTGTCGAAAGTGCGTTTGGTTTTGCCAATGCGCACCCAATCTCCTACGGCCAACACTCCACTTTTCTTGGGGGCAGCCCTCGTCGGGGACGTACCGAACAGGCGCTCAAACACCACCACTTCGTTGTCGGGAGTCACGTCTTGCGGGGCACGTCCGATGCTTCGATGGTAAGATTGGTTGTACGCTTGCACCAGGTGCGGTAAGATGTCGATGTACTTCAGAGTGTGGTGATGCGTAAAATATTTCCACATGCGTTCTTTCAAAGTGCGTTGAAAACGTTCCACGATGCTGGCTTTCGTTTCGGGATTCTCGGTGGTAAAAAAATGAATGTCACGTTTCTTTAATTCTTTTTGGAAAGCTTGGTTCAGAAATTCGGTGCCTTTGTCCGTTTGCCATCGAAGAGGGTGACGGCCGCTTTGTTTCAACACCCGTTGCAGGGCTCGCACTAACTCGCTGCTCGATTTGGAAGTAAAGGGCACGACCCAGGTAAATTTGGAAAAGACGTCGATGACACAGAACAAATATTTGTAACCACGATTGTAGCTGGCCAAATGAGAGACATCGGCTAAATCGGCTTGCCATTGATGATCGATGCCTTCCACTCGGGTGCGACTTCTGGCAAACTTGCGTCGAATGGGTTTGTGTAAAGTGTAGGTAGCTTGTTCTTGTAACCATCGTTGCACTTGAGGTAAACGGAGACTTTTCAGCCGCGTTTTGGCAGCACGATACAATTTTTGAACTCCTGCGTAACCTGCAGGATGGGAGGGATCGTAGTAAATGCTGGCTAAGACTTTTTCCATTTTTTTGTGTTGGTTGGTGTGTTAATAAGACACCCACTCTTGGAGGATGCTACTCTTTTTCTCTTGGGGTATTTTCTTGGATTGCAATGCTTTGCGTGTGCGACCGGCAATAGGTGTTGAAGAGGAGGAGGATGTCTGAGCGGGGGATATCGGTTCTTGTTTCACTTCTGTCTTCACTTCTGTCTTCACTTTCTTTTTCTCTTGTGATGAAGGAGGGGTGGCCATCATCTTTTTAATCCATCCAATTCTGGAGGTAGGTGGTGTTGTTAACTTGCGTACTTTTTCTGGTGGAGTTTGAAACCCTTCTTCTTCTTCTTTTCCTTTTTCTGTCTTGGTCACTGGTACTGGTGGTACTGGTACTGGTGATGGTGCTGGACTTTTCATCAAGGTCTTAAAATCTTTTAGAGTGGGTAAAGCTGTTTCGTCTAAAGCTTTCTGGTGAAAGAGTTGCAGTTGTTGCAAGAGTTGACCGTACTTTTGCGATTTTTCTGTTTCGGACAAATCTTGGCGATCCATCAAGGATTGCAATTCGTGTTGTAACTGGGACATCTCGCTCAAATTGGGATTGGGAGGTAAATGCGGGGTGCGTTGTTCTTGCCACCGATGGTATTCGATCCATCGTTTGTAAGGCACTAAAGCTAGTTTTCGTCCTTCCATGGGGTTGTCAGGGGTGAATTCTGAGATCTTGGGACTTCCGAGGGCCTTTTTATCTTGCTCCCACCAGTCCTCCCAACATGGTTCCCAAGACTCCTTTCAGTATGGGGCCTAACAAGAGAGGTAAAATGCCTCCACGTTGGACCAACATCTTCTTTTTTTGACGAATGGGAATTTTCTTTTGAACCATTTTCCGAAGAACGTGACGATGTTTGCCTAAGCATTGTTTCTGGTGTTTGGACAAAGGGATCGTGCCTTTCAAAACGTTCAAACAACATTCGCACACGGTATCGATGACCTCTTTGGAGGCCGTTTGAATGAGTTTTTTTCGTAGGGGTGGAGAAGCTTTGGACAGGACAAATAACATGTCCCCATGTTTGGCTAAACGTGGTGGCAGTCCTTTCCTTTTCTTTCCTTGGGGTTTTCTGGAGGGTGACATTTTTGCTTGTGGGTTCCGGGACATTCACCGAACAGACACTAACGTCGATGACTTAACGCACACCCTTTTATCTTTTTTTTTTGGGACTATCGCTTTGTCATAAAGGTGACAATGTTTTTCCCAAAATCGCCAAGGAATCCTCCCCTTTGTTGACACCTCTTTTTCTTGGAACGACTGTGTCTTTTCTTAGGGTAATGTCGATGCTTGGCTAAGCGCTTTGTCGGATGACGCGTCTGCCTTTGTCTCTTTCTTTTGTGACTTCTTGGAGGTGACATCTTTTACAAGTTCACTGATACCCCGACTTGGTCACAGGTCTTTTTTATACTGGAACGCGTCGCCACTGATTGTCTTTACGTCGTATCAGTTTGAGGACAGGCATGACACGTCGTGCAGGGGTACGCAACGGACTAAATCGAGCCAGTTCTTGCTTGGACAAATCCAGTAAACTTTGTAACATGCCCGATCTTTCATGGACTTTGATTTTGGGAGAAGGTACTTTGTGAGCAGCAGCCACTGCCGCTAAATTGGAAGGTCCTGCCACTGGGGAAGTTCTTTTGGGGGTCATCAACGGAGAAGTTCTTGGTGTGATCAACGTCTCGAAGTACTCTTCAGTTCCTGGTGACATCAACGGAGAAGTGGATAAACGTGAGGCTGCCGGAGACGCAGTCACCGCTGTGGCAGGTCGTGGTTTGCGAGTGTAAGGTTGCGTCCTGGCCGAAGTGCCTCTCTTGCGACTAGTTTTCTTCTGTGGACTTTTCTTTTTCTGGGGACTTTTTTCTGTTTCTTTTTCTGGGGGCTTCTTTTCTTTTTCCGGGGTGGTGTCTGGTAAGAGGAGGGTCCTGCCACTGGAGAAGTTCTTTTTGGGGACCTGGTCTTTTTCTTTTTCTTCTTGGGGCTTCGTTGGACTTTTGTCTTGGGGATAACTTTGGGAGCATTAGGATCCCATCTTAAGAGTGAGCGAATGATGACCCCTCCTAGAGTACCGCTCCCTCCAGGTTTCAAAATGATTTGCTTTTTGGTTTGAGTATCGATGCGGGGATCGGCCAGTTGGACCAAAGCAACTTTGTTTCGATCGAAAACGCGTTGGGTTTGATGAGGAATCTGAATGATTCCTTGGAGTATTTGACGTGCTGTCACCGTGAACCATCGTAAGACTTCTTTGAGACTAGCTTCTAAGACACGAGCTCGTGTTTGTGGATTTTTTTCTGGACTGATGCCATACAAGGCACGAATCAATTTGACGGGAAGATGCGACTGAAGGGACGTCATGTTCACACTGTGTGAGACAGACGAAAAAGGGTCTGAGGTTTTTATAGATTTTTTTATGGGGAGTGAAATGAAGTCGAGGACGGAGACGTGTACAGGACAGGCCCTCCGTCTTGGCACCAGTAGTGAAACAAGTGGGTACGAAATCGCAAATCCTCGGGGGTCGTAGGTTTCAAATCGACGAGTAAATAGGCGTGTGGCGTTTGAGTGGCATCGTCGTACGCCTGAGTTAGCCAAGGCGTTCCTAACTGTTTGGCTAAGACTTGCACTTGCGATTTATCTCGAGGGCTTTTAAACAAGACCACGTAATGCGCATTGAGACTGATGGTGCGATGGGCTTTACTTTGTTGAAACAAATTTTGGGTGATGTAAACGACACTGGCATTACGGTGATGCCCTTTGCGCGTAAACCACAGTTTAATTTCTTCTTCGTCTTCTCCTAACATGTCGTCGAAAATGACCAAATGGGTTTGACGGGAGTCAGAGACGATGCCGTCGTCTTCTTTAGGAATGCCTTCCACAAACACGATGGAATCGCCTTGACTTTCTCGCAAGAGGCTGTACGACGATTGCCACTCTTTGTAACACCACACGATCCGCTGAGGTGGCCGATCGATCAAATGATGTTTATGTTCGATCAAACGTTTGACGAATTCGGTTTTGCCAGAGCCGCTAGGTCCAGCAATGAGCATGTTAAAGGGATGGCGAAGATACAAAGCCTCCCAACTGGCACGATCTAAGTGTTCGTCGATGACTTTGACAGTAGAGGAAGAGGGAGCAGAGACAGTAGAGGTAGCCATGGTGTGAGAAATGTCACTTGTGACACGAAAAACAAACAAGACAAGAGTTTATATACTTTTTCAGAACACGTTTATTGAATGTTTTTTTTCAAACATGAATACGAAAGACAAAAATACATAAAAGCCAAAGGCTTAAGTACAAGGATAAAAGGCACATGATAACTATGAACGTGGAATAAACACAAGTGTCTGTACAACCACATGTTTTGGGTAATGTTCTAACCAGTTCTATAGTAGGGGGTAAGGTCACACAAGTGTCCTCCCGAAAGGGTCTTTCAGGTCTGTCCACGACAGTCCTGTCCTGGGTGACGGGTTCTTCTGGCACCGTCACTAACACGGGTTGAAAAGTAACTTTTTTCCTTGAACAACTCTCGTGCATACTGGGCCACTTCTTGGGTCCAAGCCTCAAAACCCCATTCTTTCCAGGCACGGACATCTGTCCAATGGGGATGTAAGTCACAAGCTACACACACATCGTCATACACGTCTTGGGTAGCTAAAAGTTGACGAATCTTTTT
The DNA here is from genome assembly GCA_028554795.2 of Sinohyriopsis cumingii. Classification (NCBI taxonomy): domain Eukaryota; kingdom Metazoa; phylum Mollusca; class Bivalvia; order Unionida; family Unionidae; genus Sinohyriopsis; species Sinohyriopsis cumingii. The sequence goes on along the minus strand of CM068826.1, from coordinate 48,949,182 downwards.
TTCCTGTTGAGGTCGAGAAGTATCCAGATGAAAACGCAAGGCTTTGAGCAAAAGGAGTTTTTCGTGACCATTTAAGGCCATGGAGGTGGTAAGTACTGATCGTAAAGAGTCCACAAAGAATCGGCTGGTAAACGAAATCCCAAAAAACAAGTCACTAAGACACACACCACTTGTCGTCCCAAATTGAATGGATACAGTTCTTGTAATAATTGATGGTAATGATCCACGGTTTGAATATGGTCATTGAGTTCCTTCCACGGAATCTGTTGGATGACATGTGACATAAACCGTGGCATGGCAGCCTGTTCTTATATTCTCTTTTTTTTGGATGCAATACACGTACTTTCTAGCCAGAGATCTCCGTTCTCCAGTAGGGAATCTAAATCTTGCATACTGTAACCGAAACGTCAGAGTTCGTTTAGGTGTTTCCTCTTCCGCTAAGCAGATTCCACGTAAAATATGTTTGTAATCCTTTAACTTGTCTTCCTCAATGCGTTGCACTAGGTGAATCTCGAAGTAACCATAATCATGAACATGTCGATCATTAGCGACCTCAAAGTTTTGAACAATGTCTGACCATTGAAAGAATTTCTGACGAATCAGTTCTCTTATACCATTCAGGTACCAGTGGTTAAAGATCTGGTGACGTATCGGATGCAATTGTTCTTTACGTTTGACTTGCATTTTGACCAGCTCTCGGTAAATCCTTTCTCTCAACTCCTCAGGCAAGCCCAAAATGTTCTCTTGTAAAGTATCCATAAGTATATACACTGTTTTTGGAATCGTTGGGTGGTGTCCAATAGCCTCGTTTAACTTTGTGCCTAATGTAATATCCACTCATAATCAGTCTTCTTGTACTTTGGAACAGAGCATAATTTAAAAACGGTTCAATCACTTCGAGTTTGCGTTTCACTTGTATTTTGATCAGTTCTCGGTAAATGCGTTCTCTCAACTCCACAGGCAAAGCACGAATGTTCTCTAGCAAAGTATCCATGAATAGGTCATACTAAATCCTCTTTGGTCTGACACAAGACATGTACTGTTTGCACAAACATGGTTTTACTTCAGTGTCGAATTTAAATCGTTGAGTCACTAATCTACACATTACAATTCGTTCAGAAGTTTCCTCTTTCACTAAATTGACATTGTGTTCAAGATGTTGGTAATTCGTTAACTCTTCCTCTGGAATTCGATGCAGTACGTTTACAATGATGTAGGTAGAATCGTCCATAACAAACCAATCCTTTTTAAAACTAGAGGATCGTTGATCAATGTCTGTCCGATGGAACACTTTCAATTGAATCAATCCTTGTATAGCCTTCAGGTACAAGTGGTTCAAACACCGGTGACGTAACGGATGCAATTGTTCTTTACGTTTCACTTGTATTTTGACCAGTTCTCGATAAATGCGTTCTCTCAACTCCACAGGCAAAGCACGAATGTTCTCTTGTAAAGTATCCATGAACAGATTATTATGGTAAGAAGTTACTTCAATGTCTCGGTCCCACTAAGGGTAAGTAATGACAATTCGGTGACCATCGAGCATGTTCTACGTAGGCCGAATCTTGCGGTTCCCAGTGGTGAAGTGACACACCGCAACTGAAGCACTTGACTTTATCTCCTTCGCCCAAGTAGAAAAATCCGGCTCTGGCTAATTCTTCGGGGGTCGGTCCTCCCAGATACTTAGGCCATTTTCCTTTGAACGATTGAAGACGATTTTCAAAGTCGCAGTATTCCGACAAACGCACAGGAAACGAATATTCGTCTTTCACAGGTTCATTTCGAAGAGGGTTGAGTGACATGGGTAGGAGTTTGCTCAGGGCTGGATGACATCCGTAGGGAGGTAGACGTGAAGGTCGACATTCCCCTTTAAACCCGGTAAAATGTCTAAGAGGACGAGCGGCATCGCTTTCGCATCCCTCAGGTTTGACACGCACAGCATCACTTTCCATGATAGGGGCAGTGAGAACAAAGTTCCCATTATGCTTTACGGCATCGCTCAGGTCACAAGGTACAGCATCGTACCCATCGCAAGGCTCACAATCGCACTCGTCTGCAAACTCCGTTACGCAATTACAATGGTAACCACATGGACAATCGCAGTTTCCTTCCGGACATTTTCCGTCGCAATGCCTGGGTCTTATCCATCCAGTATTAGTCACACTAGAGGAAGATACAACTTTTTTACAATCCCCAAACTGGAACGATGTCTCTTTCAAAGTATTCATCTTGTTCGCTCGGTCTTGGTAGTCACAATGAACTATTGATCTTGACCATAGCCCCCTTTTTATACTAGTCGCAATGCAGTCTCCAGTTTGTACATCTTTCCTTTTTTACGTTTTTTATGTCTTGTTTCGGAAGGTACCGTCTCTAAGGTACCGTCAACATTGTACCGTAGTGTGATGGGTGGAAAGGCCATAGAAAGGTAAGGGCAGTGCGGAGACCATCGAGTATGTTCCAGAATAGCTGAATCTTTATAGATACCTAGATCCATTCGTAACTTCAGTCCGCAAGCGAAACACTGTACCTCGTATCCCAATCCTGACTCAGGTCCCAAGTAGACAAATCCTGTTCTAGCTAAAACATGCGAAGAAGGTAATCCTTCCCTATCCGTAGGCCATTTCTGAAACGTGTCCAATCGACGGGCACAATCACAATAGTCAGGTAAGAAGACTGGAAAATGGTAGGGTTTGAACTTGGAGTTCTCATCGGGTTTCTCACTCGATTCTTGCTGTGGCGAAGTCATCTTTCTTGTGGGTGGCTATCCTCTTACAACCAATGTTTTATACCAACGTGTCCATACGGTAAGGTGAAATGATTGGGAAGTCGCACTCGCTTCTGGTACACGATTTGATAGACTTTTTCCAAGGGTCGACTGACGATGTGGTGAGTGGGTAAACGTACAATCTTGTTCGGCTGGTAGGTGGTCACTTTAAAGTTTCCATCCTCTCCCGATTGCAAGGCTTCTTTCAATACCCCAAAGTTGACCACTCGACTGGTACGATAATTCAGAGTCAGTCCTTTCACTTTGCACGTCGTGTGCACTTCTCCTTGTTTGTCCCGGTATTCGTAGCCGTAATTTTTGGGACCGCCACTGACGAAACTTAGAATCTTGTCGTCGGGATGCTCGTCTGTCCAGGCTCCTAAACGGTCTCCTTCGATGTCAGGGTGATGTTGAATCGGGTGATGGATGTAAATGCAACTGTCCGTGTCAAAGTACAGGACGCGTTCCCCTAACAGTTCTATAGCTTCGTACAATTTTAGGCGAGCATGAGCTGTCACGTAAGCCGCAATGATGACATTTCCAAAAGGGTCGTCTTGTACAAAGTCCAGATCTTCTTCGTAATTGACCAAGATCAAATTCTCTCGAACGACGTCCACGTGTTTCATGTATTTGGTTTTGTCGTGAATCATCTGGAAGTAGCGGGAAGGTTCTGTCAAATATTCCGTCTTGGGTAAACACGGTCGTTGTGCCATTTTACCCCACAAGCAATTTAACATCACTTTGGAAAACGATCGCCTGCCTTCGTTTTTCTCGATGTGGTCTAAAGTGATGCCTTCTTGTTCGTAGTATTTCTCTTTGAATTGTATTTGGTCTTCGGGAGTGTGACACCAGGAAGGATAGCCGCTGACTTCTTGCTTCAGTTTCAAAAAGGCATCCACGTAGTCTGCGAAAATGCCTTTCTGAGTAGGGTCACCCTTGTGGTATTGTTGTGTCTTGGGAAAGTGGCAAATTTCGTACACTTCTAACAGTTGGTATCCCATGTCCATAGCTTTGAACAATTCTACGCTGACCCAGGTTCCCGTCAAGGCCCGTTCTTCCTGGCTGTGATGACAAGGCTGGTTTTGGTTGCACGTTTCGGCACAAGTACGGCACAAGGGAAACATCAGTTTGCCTTGACAATGGTGAGGTAAGACGGGATGGTATAGGTTCGTGGGAGGCAAAACTTTACACTTGATCAAGCCTTCGTATTGTCGAATGTTTTTCAGGTCGATGTGTTCCGTCAGCAATTGCGGGTGCCCTACAGGAAAGCGACAATATTTGCACACGTAGGGATACAGCGAACACACGTCCAAGTATTTGATTTCTTCTCCTTTCTCTTCGTCGGCTTGGTACAGCAAACAGGTGGCATTGGTCCTTCCTCCGTACAAACTATCCCTCGGGTTCAGCGGGTCCATGAACTGGTAACTTTCCACGAGGCGTTTAAACTCGGGATCGGTTTTCATACAGTGATCGTACTCGTGTTCCCACATTTCCACCACTTGGTATCCTTGCTGTTCTAACTTTAGGCGTCGCTGACAAGTGTCCTGGTACAAGTCTTCCATGGTTCGTTGTAAAAACTGATTTTTAGTGCCACGGTCAGGGTAACAAACGGGACATCCGTGAAATAAGCAACCGTTAAACTCGTACACGATCTTGGGGTTTTCTAAGTCCCAGCCATCGACCGAATACGTTCCGATGGTCTTTTCACCCCCTCCGTTGCGAGCATGCTGAATCCACTTGTCTTCCTTGTCGCACAAGTAATGTAACCAGCGTAGGGCTTTGACCGAGTATTGACGCTTGACAAAGTGGGTCGTTTGAGGACTGATGACAGCCACGGTGTTTTCAGGCATGAATCGTTGTCGATACACTAAGGAACACGCTTTGGCAATGGTGCAAGCTTCTTTCAAAGGATCCACCCCTCCGTGTTCCATGAACAGTTCTCGAAATTTTCCACAGCAACGTCGTAAAATGTCCACGTCGGAACGACAATACTTTAACATTTCTTCCTGAAAGTCGAAGGGGTCAGAGGCGTGAGCCTGGTACCAAGCGTAGAAAGCTTCTCGTTGTTCGGTACGCATGTTGTCGGGGTCGTAATAGTGAGCCTCGGGTAAATGGGGTAGAACGGCATGTTGATTGGCTTCCGTATTGAAAAAGTGTGGAAAGTACCCTTTAGCCATTTCTGTCATTCCAAACGTTTTAGGCATTCGACTCAAAGGCATGGCCAAATAGCTCATCGAATCTTTAAACTGTACTTGTCCCACTTGCATGAAAATGATTTTGGCTCCGTTCAAAGTCACTTTAGGACGTTCGGTGCCTTGTTCCGTATAGTACCTCAAAAGAAACTGTCCATCGTATCCGGAGAAATTGTGAGCCATCACCGTGGCATGACGATGACAATCTCCGTAACGTTCGATGTCCTCTTGGCTCCACGTCTTGTCGATGGGGTCTAAGACCCATTGGGCAAAATCGGCTAACGTGTTCGGTCCCCGAAAGATTTTTTCACGCCCTCCAGGAATCTTGCTACAGTGAGGACAATGACTGAAGATAGGTTCTTGAATGCACTTCTCGCACGCTCGATGAGCCACGCAGAAATTAGGAATGTGAATGCCGGTCTCTTGCATGCATTCGAAATCGAAAAAGATGAAATTGCCTTTCTTCTTGTGACCATCCTCTTTCTCTGGTGGGGGCTGGTATTTTTGCACGTAGCATTGGTGTTCCAAGTCCACGATGTGGTGACAAATGTGACATTTTTTCTTTCCTGAACATACGTGTGCCTTGGTATTATTGGTACGTATGACTTGTTCACACGTAGGGCACAATCTCAGGAGTTGACAAGCGCATTTCTTCTGTGAACCTTGCGTCATCAAATGTTGTTGGTAACAGGTAGGGCTAACAAACGTGCGCAGACAAGTTGAACAAGGCACTGGTTCTTCGCTCAGACAGGGTGAAGAGGCCAAACATCCTGAGCATTTCGATCCACAATGCTTGTATTGCTCTCGATTATTATAACCATGGTCACATTTCTCACAGTAATAACCGTATCCCAGGAATCCGGTGATAGTGGTAATGGTATCGAAATGGTCATCGTGATAATAGACATGAATGTATTTTCCGTCCTTAAAGTCTTGCCCTCGAAACAACAAAGGCCCGCGCACTTCTTGAGGGTGCACTTTCAAGGTGTATCGTGGAGCTAGGGCATCTTGCAATTTTTGCATCTCAGGAATGCCACAGGGTGTGTCTTTGGACAGGCCAGCTTGTCGTAACAGGAGTTCTGCTTCACTTCGTTGTTTGGCTCGGTCCGTTTGTCGAATGTTCTCCCAGTCTCTTTTCCATTCTACCGTGTCGTTCTTGTTGGCATAGGTTCGTCCCACCACGATGGCACGGGCTAAACACATCTGGTCATGAACATTGTGAATTTGGACAAGGCTACGCTTAATGCTGCAAAGCTCGTTCACCAATAACATCTTTTTGCGACCGGTCCCTTGAGGAGGAGAGACGTGGGTCATGTCCAATGTGGCTTTTCCATCGGTGATGTCAAACTGGTCATTAGATTGTTGCACGTGTTGAATCTTGTCCATGACTTTGGAAGCGGTCAATTCTGCAGGGGTGCTAAACTCGATCCAAACAGGGGATTTCAAACCGTCGTGTTGTATGGAAAGTCACAAGCGATCGTCTTCTTTGGGTTGACATTGTCGCTTAAGTGCAGTGAGCAGAGAATCCCACACTCCGGTGATGAACCCTTCTGCTTTCTCTAACGGTACTTCGGACTTGAAATCTTTAAACTTCACCGTGTATTTGTAAGCCGTGGTTCTAAATTTTCTAGAGGAGCGCTTTTCCGTCTCTCGAATGGAATAGTATTTTTCAGGGTTGACTAAGGGTGGTAAACTTGGTTTAGAGGTTTCAAATTCTGGTTCACTCATGTCCTCTTCAAAATCACTGGCATGAATTTGTGCCAAGATTTCAGCCCTGGTTCGAGGCGATAGATCACGTTTCTGATTCTTACTTTCTTCTTTTTCTTCTCGAATGAATGGGATCGTTTCATCTTGAAAGCAAAAAGTCAAATGACTCAAGTTCAAACACCATGAGCTACTTTATAGTCATAGCAGACCAGCGTATATAAAAGGGTGTGTGTCTTATCCTTTCACTATTCATTTCACTCTCAAGCCGAGCACAACGATGGAAGAGACTAACCAGATGGAACGTTTCGTCAGAGCTTTGCGAGGGGTCATTAGAAAATTCTCTTCAGACCAGCCTACGGACTACTCTCCTTCCTTTCGAGATAAAAGTCAAGATACTTGCTATATCTGTCAGAAGAAAGGGCATTGGTCTTCAGAGTGTCCAGACCGTCAAAAAAGAACAAAAACAGGGACTAAAAAAGACAAAAGTCAAGATACCTGTTATTATTGTAAAGAAAAAAGACATTGGTCTCCAGATTGCCCAAAAAAGAAACAAGAGGAGTCAGAAGAAAAGAAGGATTCTTCAGAAGAAGAGAGGGATTCTTCGGAAGAAGAGAGGGATTCTTCAGAGGAAGAAGAGGAAGAAAAAAGACAATTCTATTTACAAGAGGCAAAGAAACAGGAGAAGAAGAAAAGAAGAAGGGAAGAAAATGAGGAAAAGACGGTGAAGAAATTCAAAAAACAGAGAGACTAAACAAGGAGAAAGAAGAAGTCAATGAACTTTTCATTAAAGTGTTGTGTTGTGAATTGTGAATTGGATTGTAAAAAATGGATAAAAGAATAAATTAATGATATAAGGTAAGAGTCTTTTAGTTATGATTTTAAAATAAGAACGTACACTCACGCACTCATACACAGACACGTACTATAAGGGTAAAATGGGTGGGTTTTTTTGAGTTATTGGCAAATTGAAATTGTATTTCTTTTCGAGAAATGTGGGTGGCCCTGAAAAGGGCCTTTTTTCTTCATGGTGAAGGGGTGAGTTTAAGCAATCAACTTTAACTGCCTTATGCCTTTGCCACGGCCAAGGCCTACTTCTGGACTGCGTAATGTTGATGATGATGATAATGATTGGGTTGAAATCACTAAGGGTGGTACGGTAGGCTTAGTCACAGGGTTGACGTGTTTAGCTCGGGAAGGTCGTATTCTCTTCGGTCGTGATAAAGAAGTCTGATACATTTGTTTCAGACTTCTTAACTCCGCTAAAATGTCCAACAGTACCGTGACCGTTTGATTTTCACCCTCTTGTTTCTTTGCTGCTACTTCTTCTTGCTGTTGTTGCTGTTGTTTTTTTTCTTACCTCTTCTTCTTGTTGCTGTTGCTGTAGGAGAAAAGCCTGTTCCGCTTCCTTTTGTCGTTGTATAAATTTCTCCAATTCTTCTTTCTGTCTCTGTCTAAAATTCTCCACTTGCGGTAATGAAGAAGGTAACGAAGGTTCCGGAACAAATTCTTGCGAGGAAAGAAAATCCACAAAATCCCAATTCACCTCTTCTGAAAGTAAGTCCGGGTTCCCTTGGGCGGTCTCCCCTGCTGGTGCACCCCATTGGATCGTTTTCTGAGTTTCCGTCATGTTGAATCACTGTCGCATAGATTGACTGCACACAAGCGCTAGCGAAGCTATATAGACCACGTGACGTCACAGACTGCTCTCTTCGGATTGGATGCGGGCTGACTGAATTCTGTAACGCGTGTTCGGATTGGTGAATGAACTCAATCCGTTTCAATCCTACCTCTGCCTATAAATAAGCGCAGTTCAGTGCATTGATTCACCTGTTCTCGTCGCTTCAAGATGTGGACCACAGTTGAGTCATCCACCCTTGTGTCTTCCATGATGTTTAGGACGGACATGCTCATGTATGTCCGATCCAAGTGGACCGTTGTCCACAGGACAAACACCAGCCTGTGGATACGTAGGATCTACGTCGAAAGACAAGGATGCCTGAAAAGAGTGCTAATTTACGGGCCAACAGTGAGACGCAGCCTAAGGACAAGAAGAAGACCAATGCGGTGCCCTTTATGTTAATGAATACATTAACATAAACCCAAAGGCCCTTTTCAGGGCCAGCCATATTTCTCGAAAAGAGATAGCCTTTCCATTGCCTACCCCTTTTTTATTTTTTTAAAAAAATATAAAAAAAATAGAGACCCTCCCTGTTTCAGTTTTACATAGACCCTATACAGTCCCAAGGGTTTTTGGCCATGTTAAATTTACATAGACCCTATACAGTCCCATAGGTTTTTGGCCATGTTAATTCCCATAGACCCTATATTGTCCCACGATTTTTCTCCATGTTAAATTTACATAGACCCTATATTGTCCCAGGGGTATTTTTAATGATAAGTCCCATAGACCCTATAATATCCCCTTTCACTACTTATATATATATATATATATATATATATATATATATATATATATATATATATATATATATATATATGTGTGTGTGTGTGTGTGTGTGTGTGTGTGTGTGTGAAATTGAACGAAACAAACACTACGCTCGATTTCATAATGTTTAAAATTTAAGAGTGATTATTAGGTTTTTCTCTCGTAATTTATATGCAAGCAGATGTTACCAACTTGTAACTTAACGTCAACTTAGTTAATTTGTTGTAAAATGCTTTCAGATTAGCAATAGATCATTTCCTGGAAAACACTTGTGCTAATATTTAAAATTGGTGGGGGTAGGTGGTGATACAAGCATACATTTTAAATTGTCGGTTAAAGTCAACAACGACATTGCGTATACATAATTGAAAATTTTGTGATTGTGATTGTTTTAATAAATAGAAGCGATCATTCAGGTAAGAACAAGTATATAGAAATGTACAAAGTTTGAGCGAAATATATTATAAGAGCTTAGATTCGTCGCACATCTATTTCAGCTGTTTTTTCTTTCTTTAATTTTTTAATTCAGTTTTAGTGTGACCAGAACTGGTATAATGCAAGTTCATCCTTGTTTCATAAAACATCCGACCTGGTAATTTAAGAAATCTTATGGTGTACTTCTGTTACACTTAATGTTTGCAGAAAAGCTAGATACAGTAAAACATAAAGTTGACGAAAATATGTTTCTGCTATAACATACAACTCACGAAAATATGTTCATATTATAAACTAACGGAGAAGAGGGCACCAAAAAAAAAAAAAAAAATAACTAAAATTTCAGCTCTTTGTGCTTCGCTTTGTTCTACTGAGCTTAGAGGAGATTATTTTCTTTTGACCTTGTCAAAAAGGGGAACCTACCTCCATAGCCCATCGAAGTTCACCGGGATGGATAGCGAAGCAGCAATGAGCACGCATTGCATTTGACTTCTATGACTCCTTCTCTTGGTACATTGTTAAGGGGTCGCTTATTCAAGATCGGTGATTTCCTTGGGGTTTATTCAAATTCCCCACCATCAAAAACCTCATCAGGCAAGTTATATCTGAACGCTTTTGTATACGTAGGTAGTAAATGTGAAACCATACTATTTTTTTTAAAGAAAAAGAAGACAAAAAAGAAGCCGAATTATAAGTTGCATTCAGTAAATGTTAAAGTGCTCATCAAGTGTACAAACACAGACATTATGGCCATCAAGTGTACAAACACAGACATTATGGTCATTAAGTGTACAAACACAGACATTATGGTCATCAAGTGTACACACAGACATAATGTTCATCAAGTGTACAAACATAGACATTATGGTCATCAAGTGTACAAACACAGACGTTATATTAGCTTTTTGGTCCGAATCCAAAGCAGGATACATTTATCAAAGACATTGACACTACGTCCATATTTTATTATGAGCACACTATTAGCTTACTCAAAATAAAAAGATTCACGATGAACTGAAGAATAAACATTGGTGAATGTATTTATGCTACGTGCATATCGAACCAGAAAGTTGAACGAAGCACAGTTAGAACAGACCGGTAAGGCTGGATTAAAGGCGGAGCAAATAAGCGCTTGTCGTATGGCCCTTGCCATATGGAAATCTTTTTAACTTTTAATTTTTAATTTATTGTCTTTTAGGAGAAGAATTGAGAGATCATCATCATCATCAGTCTCATGACCTAGTGTGGTCGTTGAGGCACTGTGCTGCTGAACATCTGACCAGTTCCCTCCACTTGTCTCGATCATGTACCAATGCCTGTGTCTCCGCAAAACGTTTCCTTGTCCATTCTGTGATGTTGTCAGTCCACTTGTTTCTCTGTCTACCTCTCCTTCTGCCACCCTGGACGCTGCCCTGCAGGACTGTTGTGGATAGACTGTTGGCTCTAGTAACATGGCCATACCATTTCAGCTTTCACAGCTGGAGATTGCCTTTTTGGGGAAGTGTTATAATCAGTGACTGGGTCCATTGTGTTGGCCATTCACCCGTCTGCCAGATCTTGTTGCAGATTTTTTTTAGTAGCTCTTTCACTGATTCTCCCCATTCTTGATAAGTTCAGCTGGGATGTTGTCTACTCCAGCTGCCTTCCCATTCTTCAGTGCTCTTATTGCTGACTCCACCTCTTCTTTGAGAATGGGGAAGTCATCATCATTTGAGGAGTTTGGAACTTCAAGCACCTCTGGGTCTCCTGTGGACTGATGGGTGTAGAGTTCTTTGCAATACTCAGTCCATCTTTCTGCAATGTCACTCGCTTCTGTGAGGCATTTTCCATTTTTGTCTTGAATGGTACTGACTCTTGGTTGTTTCTGTCTGGTGAGGTCTTTCACAGTTTGGAATGCCTTTTTGCTGTTATTCTTTATCAGACTGTTCTCCATTTCTGTGCACTTTGTCCAATCCAATTTTCTTTTGCTTTACTCAAGTTTTTTCTGATATTCTTGTTTATTTTTCGGTACTTCAATGCCCCTGTTGTGTGTCTGGTGTTTTTTTAGTTCTCTTCGGGCATCACACAACTTCAGAATCTCTTCTGTAACCCAGGGTTTTTTCTTCGGGCGATGGAGGCCAATGATGTCCTTGGCAGCTGCTGTCATGACTGTGTTGAAGGTGTCTGTTATCACATTGAGAGAAGGTGCTTTTAAAAACTGTTCAAGGGCCTTCAAGCACCTAATTCCGGCGTTGCAGAACAGTATGGCTATATTATAGATATCCACTGTTTGTAGTACGAACAAGCTTTCAAAAAAAGAAGCTGACAATATGCTTTTTCACGATATAAAATTCAAAAGCGTGTATACAAACCCTCCACTGCGTGTTAGCTTTAGATAATGCATAAATAAAACACACCGTCGATCCTTTAAAGTATAACTGTTGGCAAAAAGGAGTATTTGAAAAGGGATGATATGTGATGACTTTGTTTCAAACATGATGAATCTCGTGGTATTTTCGGAATATAACAAGGAACACACACACACACACACACACAGACAGGCATGTTTAGTCACTGGTTAATTTGATCATCTTTTTATTCGCGCGTTCATTGGGAATTATGAACATGTTGAGTAAATAGACACGCCGACGTTTTGCTTTGGTGTCCTTTCGAGGAAAGCCAGGACCCCGTCCCCCACCCCCAGCACATTACACTCTTTCTGAAAAGAAAAATAGTATTACACAGTTCGTAAATCGGATTTTTTCTTCTTCATACGATCTGTTATTTGGCCGAGGCGAAAACTGGACTCACTTATTAAACCATCACGCAATAAGCTAAAACAGATCGGTCATCGCGTCGACTTGAAGTGGTACTACTAAACACCCCAAAGTCATGCAAAGTCACACAAAGTCAAACTAGTTCATGTAAAGTCAGACAAAGTCTGTTTATTTTTGCTTAATTTGTATATATTTGTACGCGTTGTGCTATATTAAACTTTATTTTAGCAATATTGAAATTAAAAAATTAAAATAAGCCTGTTTAAGTGACGTTTGAATGTAAAATTGCTACATACGCACCCTTAGTTGAGTCCCTTTGTTCTACTTATGTTGAAAATTATATATATATATATATATATATATATATATATATATATATATATATATATATATATATATATATATATCTGCCTTTGTTATAGTACTGATAACATTATTAAATACATACCTGTTACTTTACATTTTACATATACTTATATTAAATTTATGCAATAAATAACTTTCATGTGATAATTATTATTATTTTTATTCTCTCAACAAAATAATTTTTTAAAATAAAATTATTCAATCTGTCTGCTTTTATCATTCGCTGGGTCACATGACTGTCATGCAAGATCTGCCATTGTTCTGTTAAATATTTTTATTATACTTATGCAGTATAATACTGTTATAATGTCACTGTGTATATCTCAATAATACAGCTATTTGTAAACAACTAGTTAATGAACGTTTATTAACAACTGACGGCTTTGTCACAACGCGAAATAAATGGAGACAACTAAGGTTGAGTAAATACCAATTTTATCTTTCAGCCAACATTAAAACATCATTTTTTAAAACTTTTAACTACAATATTGTCAAAATAATGTTAATATGTACAAATAAAACAAAAATAAACAGGCTTCTTGCATGACTTAGTCTGACTTTGCGGTGTTTCGTAGGACCAGACTGAGGCGAGCTATGTAAGGGAGACAACCAACAATGGCTAATTAGGTCACGGTAAATCCGCGTTTGAAAGTAATAGTCACCAAACTTTTCTGCATCCTGAAAACATCGTGTGATTTAATACTCTTTTTGATATTCTGAGAATGTTTATTCAAATTAAAAGCAAGGTGTCTCATTGAAACAATTAAAGTCTATCCCTGATTTTTCACCGAAGCCCATGTACGCTCTAATTTTACCCATGGAAATTCCCTTGCTGCTCCGCATGATACCTACGCTCTATGACACTCCAAAGTTCAGAGGTCGGGTGTCACGTTCTCAACACCAATACAGAATGGCGGTCAGCATAGGGCTTGGTGTATTTCTGAAGTTTATTTTGCTCGTACAAGTTGGCGTTTGTGCAGATACTCCACATTATCAAGTGGGAGTAGGTCGAGCCGATATCACTGGGCCGGCTGCAGATGTTGACTTGGTAAATAGTTTTTACTGTCGGCCACACCGAAGGCGTATTATCACAAGCACTTGTTTCTGTCAGTAAAACAAGGAAAAACCACAACCCGCGTCTCCATTCATGTTGACAGTTATACCTTTTTTTTACTGACAGAAACGTTTAAATATGCCATGATGCCATTTACATGAAAATTTATCGAGTTGCAAGAAAGAATATTTTGTTCACTGTACTCGTGTTTTTTTTTCCTCCACAATAATTGTATTTCAGACGTCTCTTCTACAGGAAGAAAATAATCTTGTTCTAAGGTAGAGTGTATTTGGTCAAAATGGAAGCAATTAATTTTATGAACAAATGAGCAAATTTACAGATTTGATATGTCCTGCATTTTGTTAGAAGTGTGTGTGCGTGTCTGTTTTTGGATTTTTAATGTAGCTTTAACAATTTTTCAGTCACATTGCTATGATGCCTGCCTTGTGGCAGTTTATAATGATGTCTAGCACTGGGGCATCATGCCGCAAACATGTAGCATGTTGTCACACCCAATCACATTATCCTTACACCAGGCCAACCAATCTTAACACTGTCCCCTTAATGCTGAGTGCCAAGTGAGGCAGCTGCTAGTACCATTTTTTATAAGTCTTTGATATGACTCGGCCAGGGTTCGAACCCGCGACCCCCCTCATCCTTTGTTGAAAGTAAGGAAGTGGAGGAATATGTTAGTTGACATTGGTAATATAATAAATGAGTTACTGATGACCTAGAACATTGAAAAGCAAACCCCAAGCTTTTAAATTGATATAAATGATGAAGATCTCCCATAAATTATGACTGCAGTAATAAGAAATATTAGACAAAATGAACATTAAAACTTTCCAAAAACCACTAAAGAATTTTTTTGTATATTTGACATAAAGCATTCAGTCATAAAGATATATTAGCTTGATATTCCATTAAAAATGGCTGGCATCATTAAAAATTAAAAAAGTGTAATGGATTTTTCAGAAACTGCTGAAAAGAATTGGAACAAATATGAAAGACTCAAGCAACCAGGCAAAAATGGTTTTCATTTAGCTAGGAAAGATGCTGACCCACCAAAGAAAGTGTCAGTCATTTAAAAAATAATATCTTGAAGTGACTTATTCTCAGTAATTGCTCAAAAGAATCTGGCCAACTTTGACGTAGAGGATCCTGGCATAAAGATCCTTCAGTATGCTGATAATGATAGTTTATTCCATAATTCCTACCTCAGGCTCATAATACAAAATGGGCCCAGAGTGGTCTAAAGCGCTCTTCGTTACAAATCACTGCCATCTCACCTCTGTCTGCGTGGGTTCGAGTCTAGCATTCGGCAAATGTTGGTATGTGAGAAAGCTTGCCAGTAGCTTCTTGCAGGTCATTGGTTCTTCCCAGGGTTTTCCCAGGTTCTTCCTCCACCATAAATCACATAGCCTATCGTGTGCTGAAAAATGGTGTTAAACCACACAACAATAACTACAACATAATACAATATATTAATGACTCTACATTCAGTAGCACTTTAAAATGTTTATAATGAGTATTGGAGATTCACAATGTACATTGCTAGTCATGCACCATAGTCTGATACCATTTGTTTAAAGTAATTATAAAAGGAACGACGTTCTTAGCATCTTGTGAAATCCAGATTATTCCAACTTCATCACTCCATTGGTTTTGATAATAAATTCTTTTACATAAATATCCGAATTTACACAATATGCCTCATTAAGAAATTTAGCATCATGTAAAGAGATTTGTGGTACCTATGCTATGGTTATCTATGTTCAGTAATTTGCATAGTGTGTGTGTGTGTCTGTGTGTGTGTGTGTGTGTGTCTATCTGTGTATGTGTGCGTGTGTTTTAAACACATTTAGAAGTCTGCCATATTTAATAGATGTACAAAATTGCTTCCACTGTACATGTATATGAAACATCTAAAAATGTAAAGATGTTTGCAAGTATGATATTGTGTCATAATATTTACATCCCTATACTTTAGCTCCATAGCGTGATACTGGCCTTACCATAGTATCTAAGATTTGAATATACCATGGTATTCAAAGTTTCCAGAATTTTTCAAGCATTAGAATCAAGAAAATTGTCCTTTTTGGTTGCGAAACTTATGCAGTTCAAGTCCTTGTCTATTTTAGTTTGGGTGTAATAAGTTACAATGATATAATTCCTCTGTTTTCTCATTGTTAATGTCATTATTCATATTCTTTCAGTGATTCACTATTTCAGAAGACAGTTATCTTGGTTTTATTGATGTCGACTTTCGTACCCATAATTAAACAAAACAACTTTATTACTTGCATTTGTTTTTGTTATCTTATTACTGTGTAAATTTGCTTCATCATTTGCATATGATTGACTCAGAATATCAGGTGTGTTGTTAATAATACTTCTTGGATAATGTTCCTGCAACCTAGACATTAAATTATTTGTAAATAGTACAAATAAGGCAAGGGAAATAATAGACAATAGTGGCAGGTGCATAATTAACTACGAAATAACCCATTAATCCTTTATTAGCATGTGCAGATGACCTCATTGAACTTTATATAATATAAGATTCATAAGTGCTTCCCTCATATTCCTTTAGAGTGAAGGCTACTCCACAATTTATCAGATAGACTATTAAATGCTTTTGAAAAATCTACAAACAATTAAATCTATTCATGGCCTTGTGATTTCTTTTGTGCCATTGAATGTCACATACAGATATTGTCTATTGTTCAGAAACACCAAGAAATATCTGTGATTAATTAGTAGCATTATTATCCTATGCCAACTGAATGAGTCTTCATACACGTATTGAACTGAAGATTTTACAGCTAACATTGATAAGGGAGATAATCCTATATCTTTCAGGATCAGTATTAAACCCACTCATGTAGAATGGACAAATTATGCTTTTACTTCAGGAAATCAGATATATACTTTGATGGAAAATTTCATTAAAAGTAGTTTTAGGACATGTATTATTTCTGAGAATGTATATGCATTTAAAGAACTCTGACCCCCAGTCATCAGGATCAATACTTTTTAAGTTTTCAACATAAGTATAATGATCAGGGCTTTCCTTATCAGCCAGGAGCCAGGCAATTTACCTGGATAGTTTTGCTTTATACCTGGCTACTTAAAAAAAAAACAATCAATTTCCCCATTGAGTGTGTTCTCCAAATCCTCTGTCTCCTTTGGTAATTCACCCTCCAACTTTAAATCTAATGGAAGGCCCTGCTGATGTGTATGTGCCATGAAAAATGGACAAAGATACAAAATATAAAGAAATTTTGTAACATCTGTTTTCATAACATATATAATATCCAAGGAATACATGTAAGAAGAAATTTCTCCTGACTCTGATTTATTGGCCAGCTGCTCATGCATTTGGCTGTGAGGTAAGTGTCAGGCACATGAGCAGTTTTAGGTCTGTTTGGGTCTCTTGTTATTAGATTGCATTCTGATAATCCAGTGTTAATTGATATGTGCGGTTGAATGTTGACTTCAGTGCAGATTTTCAGTGATCATGGTGTGATGTGTTTTATCACATATAAGCAAGATAATGTCTTGGGATTATTAATTATTTTAGTGTGTTGATCACATCTAATTGACCTTGGCATTTATACTCTGCACTGTGTGTAGTGTTATAAGTATAAACTGACTTTAAGGACAAAATGTTAGCTTATCCCAAAGTGTTTATTTTATCATTAACTTTAAGCTCCCAGAACAATCATTGCACATGTTCAAAACTGCTGTGTAAAATTTAATTGGCACATGCTTTATTTGTACTTTGCAGTGACCTGAGTCACCAGTTGTCATAAAATATTTTAGGTGATGATTTATTTTGAGTAAAATTAAAACATTTTTGGTGATTGAAAATTTGAAGTTATTTTGTCCCATTGGCAGCCAGTTCACAGTGCAAAGTCGCTGCTGACTGCTAGTCTAAAGTATTCTCAAGGTTGAATGAATGACAACAAAGATATTGCAAATATTCATGATTTAGCAAAGTCATGAAGTATTTATTTGCTTGAAAATAACATAATTCAGAGAAAGAAGAGATTATGAGATAAAACGTTGGTACCAGTGGAAAATGTGAAAAGTGTATTGTTTAAAGATAGAAAGATCCTGAACAGAAATTTTTAAGATGCAGCTCATTTTCTTGCAAAATCAATACTTGTACTTCAATACATCAATGTATGTTTTATAGCCAGACTTGGTGGGTACATGAGAAAGCATGCCAGTAGTTTCTTGTGGATTAGTGGTTCTTCCTGTGGTTTCCCAGGGTTCTTCCTCCACCATTGATACTGGCTGCCACGTATAGCCTGTTTTGTGCTGTAAGATGATGTTAAACCCTACAACAACAACAACATAGCCAGACTTGGGAACTTAACTTGAAAATTGTTGGTGCCAACCTTGTGAATGCGCAGTGAAATTTTCAGCCTGAAAAATGTTGGTACCAACCTTGTACATGTGTGGTGAAATGTTCAACAAGAGGGCAGCAATGTAACATCTATTTCCAGCAGAAAGACAGTCAAATAAATGTTTGGTATCTGTATTATCATTGTTTTCGTTGCAACAATAAAAAGAAAAGAAAGTTTTTAAATAATGTCTTTTTTTTTCTTCTTTCATTTTTCTTTCAATTTTGAATTTGTACCTTCAGATGGGTTATGCCAACCCCAGTCAAACTTCCAGGGGTATCCATCTCAGGCAGTTTGCCAGGGCATTTATTATTGCTGATCTGGAGAAGGCCAATCGTGTGGTGTTTGTCAACACAGATGCTTGTATGATTTCCCAGATTATAAAGCTTGAGGTAAGTATTTGCCCCCATACAATTCTAGCCCATATATGGAAAACTCAATGTATGCAAAACATTTTCATTTGTGATGTCATAATGTGTTTCTATACATCATACACCAAGCTTTAAATAAATAAGGAAAAACCATGTGCAGATAACCACATAACAGTGGTCAATGTTAAATTTGAAAGAAATAAATATATTTAATATATTCAGAGTTAAAGAAAATGAGAAAAAAAATCCTTGCACAGGAATAAAACTAAATTGTTGATAGCAAGCTGTATTTAAATAGTTATTCCTCCTTTACAAGAAGAGTACTAAAGAGGAATAAATCTTGCTGGAATAAATTTAGAAGGCATTTCTTTTGAAAACCTATATTGGAAGGGCAATATTGTCTTATTATGACTGAGAACAAATAAAATTTAGTAAATGATTGCTTGTCATCAGTTTCGCTTCCTAATATTTATGAAATACTGTCTTACTCAGTTATAAGTCAGGTTCTACTGCAAACTACACAGACCCAGATCTGCCATTTCATAATGCATCAGCAAATCTGGGTCTGTTCAATTTGTTAGGACTAATTAGCAGAACATATGTGTAAACCCTGATCTGCAGGTTCATTATGTAACAGCTAATCAGGGTCTGTTTTATTTGCAGTTGGATCCGACTTATAAATGAGTAGATGTGGTAGACTGTCCCATGCATAAAGTTCATTAATGATGAAAATATATTTTTATTTTATGATCATTGTAATATACTGGTACCTTACTATTTACTTTATTTAGGGTTGTTAAAGCCATTTCTTTATTTCATCAATTGTTTTTGATATTTTTCATTTTATAAAAACATTTACTCATTAAAATAATAACATTGGGATTTACATTATCACCTATAGTATTTACATACCTTCCAGTTTGTTTGTATCTCCATAGCACTGTTAAAAACCCAGAACATCAAGAATATAAAAAATGCATGAAACATAGTCCTTTCATTCAGTGTATAATTTCTAACCTGATTGTTACCATGTGACCCCTAACATTGTCATCTGTCATCTTGGTCGTGTTTTAGACCAAACAGATTTTGTCACTGTAAAGAACCATTGAGACTGCTCACTGTCCTTTTCTGGTTGCTAGGCCAGTCGTTTTTCAGGAAAAACTAATCTGCATCCAGTATTTGCAACGTCTTGTGTTAATATTTATGAAAAGAATGGAATAAAATAAAAAAGTGTAACTCTTACACAAAATTTGTTTTAAAGGCTGTAGCTCCCAAAGTTATGGAAATTGAAGGAATCACTCAGTCAAAGAGGGTGAACTACATCACATTGGTTGTCAAAAAATGGACCGGCTGATGCATATATGACGCTGTGTTAGTAATAAACTCTCGTTTGGTTTGAGGCGTGCAGAAGATGCTAGTTTTATGGATCCCTTGGTGACAGTCAGGTTCGATATTATAAATTGATGACTGACATGACTAAGTCTTGCACATTTTTTATATCCTTGATTTTTTCATTTTAAATTAGTAGGGGGCTATATTTAAACAGGATGGCAAGTGATCACTATAGATCATGACACCATAATCTGGTACAACCATATACAATATTTATTCCAAGATAAATAATCCCTGAGGGTGGTGGATCCAACCTTTTTGAATTGGGAAGTGGCATGTAATAATAATAATAATAATAATAATAATAATAATAATAGAAATGACTTTATTTAAAGAGGGTGTGCTTATTGTTTCAGATAATGTAGCTTTCCTAAGTAGGAGTTTGGCAAAACCTTTGTAGAATGGGGGGATGTGCTTATAATCAAGCTGCTGTTGGTTTATCATGGGCTTGTCATTAAACTTCCATGGGTTATCATGGGTGTATCATCAGGTTCCCGTTTGTTTATTCAAGAACATATCATCAGACTCATGTTGATTTATCATGGGCTTTTCATCAAGCTTCCATGGTTTCTCGTGGGATTATCATGAGGTTTCCATTTGTTTATCATGGGCATATCATCAAGCTTCCATTATGTTATCATGGGTATATCATTAAGTTATCATGGGTTTATCATCAAGCTTCCATAGGTTTACCGCAGAATCATCATCAAACTTCCACAGGTTTTTCATGGGCATATCATCAAGCTTCCATGGGTTATCATGGGTTTATCATTAAAGGTTTTAATTGATTTATTATGGGCATCGAACATTTGTGAGTTATTTTGGGCACATCATTAAAATTCCATGGAGATATCATGATCTTATCATCAAGCTTCCACTGGTTTATCATGATCTTATCAAACTTCAATGGGTTTATCATGGGCTTATGATCAAGCTTCCACTGGTTTATCATGATCTTAACATCAAGATTCCATGGGTTTATCATGGTCTTATCATCAAGCTTCCACTGGTTTATCATGGTCTTATCATCAAGCTTCCACTGGTTTATCATGATCTTATCATCAAGCTTCCATTAGTTTATCATGATCTTATCATCAAGCTTCCACTGGTTTATCATGATCTTATCATCATACTTCAATGGTTCATCATGGGCTTATCATCAAGCTTCTACTAGTTTATCATGATCTTGTCATCAAGATTCCATGGCTTTATCATGATCTTATCATCAAACTTGAATCAGTTTATCATTGGCTTATCATCAAGTTTCCATGGGTTTATCATGATCTTGACATCGAGATTCCATGGGTTTATCATGATCTTATCATCAAACTTCAATCAGTTTATCATGGGCTTGTCATCAAGCTTCCATGGGTTTATCAGGGGAGAATTAAAAGTATATTAAATATAATATGCTTGTACTATTAGTGGATAGACACTGTTTGCAGTCTAATCAACAATGTGTCACTTTGAGTTATTTAAATATTTGTACTGAAAAACAGACATGTTGACAAATGTTTTGATTTTGTGGAGGTGAAAACAGTTTGCAATTTAGGCAGTCACAACAGTGTAATAATATAGTGAAATAGAATATCTGTGATCTCACTGGAATACTTTTCAGGTTGTAAAGCAGCTGAAAGAGATTTATGGTGATTTGTATAATGAGAGGAACTTGTGTATCAGTGGGACCCACACCCACTCTGGGCCTGGGGGCTTCCATCAGTACATCCTCTTTGACATCACTTCCTTGGGCTTTGTCAAGGAGAGCTATGAAGCTTTGGTCTATGGCATTGTTGAGGTATGCACATTTAATTTATTATTTTTGTTTATGTTTTAGGTTCATTGTTCTAGTCTCTTTCTTTTATGGCAAATGGACAACGGTAAGGGGGTGATGACATTAGATAGAAACAGAAATAGAAATTCAAACACACAAGGGTAAGCAGCAAGTGTTATCAGCTTTCCTGTTAAGTATATGAGAGGATATCCAGAAATGTCATAAATATTTAGATTAAATACAAAGAAGTGTACATGTATTTTAACAACAGGAGAGATTTTGGAATGAGAGAATTACTTAAAATCAGCAGATTTTTCTAAACTGCTGGGGTTCAAAGCCAAATTAGCTGAGGGAAATTTCTGGCCACTGGGTTAAGGAATGTTCCCATTTAACTTTAGCTCTGCTGGTCATTGACCAAGAGAGCTTACCAGATGGGCTTGATGATGTCTGTCTGTTCATTACCTCAAGTTTGTTATCCTTCTAAAGTTCTCTTCAAGCTTACCCTGTTTGTATAAACTGCTTGTAAAGCTTGAAAATGATACCCCTACAAACTGTATCAAACGTATGTAGGAATGAGAGAGAAATAGGCATCACATGTTTTATGGCATTGGTTGTGGTGGTGGTTTTAGTGGCAGCAAAATGTGGCACACATATATAGGAATGAGAGAATAATAGAATCCATCTAATGCTTTGGTGTGGGATAAAGAAATCCATCCTGAGGGTAAAAATTTGTTGGGAAGAATGAGGCTTCTTATTTGTGGGATAAGGAAATCCAACCCATGGGTAAAAATTTGTTGGTATGAATGAGGCTTCGGTTTTGTGAGATAAGGAAATCCAAAAATTTGTTGGGAAGAATGAGGCTTCTTATTTGTGGGATAAGGAAATCCAACCCATGGGTAAAAATTTGTTGGTATGAATGAGGCTTCGGTTTTGTGAGATAAGGAAATCCAACCACAGGGTCAAAAATTTGTTGGCAAGAATGAGGCTTTATTTTGTGGGATAAGGAAATCCAACCCAAGGGTCAAAATTTGTTGGGAAGAATGAGGCTTCTTTCTTGTGGGATAAGGAAATCCAACCCAAGGGTAAAAAATTTTTGGTATGAATGAGGCTTCCGTTTTATGGGATAAGGAAATCCAACCACAGGGTGAAAAATTTGTTGGCAAGAATGAGGCTTTATTTTGTGGGATAAGGAAATCCAACCCAAGGGTCAAAATTTGTTGGCAAGAATGAGGCTTCTTTTTTTGTGGGATAAGGAAATCCAACCCAAGGGTAAAAATTTGTTGGTATGAATGAAGCATTACATATGAAGAATTGTTTTTCAGTAATTTATCTGTCCAACATAGGGTTGGAAATAAAGATGGCATATATTGTTGATATGGATATAGCTTTGAATATTCAGTTTCTTTCCTAAATGTTGTTATCTTTGGAAAGACTAAAAAGTTTAGTTTATAGGAAAGAATTTCTTGTAAACAGTGTTTACTGTTTATAGAATTACAAAATGTGTCTTTTAAATAATAAAACTACTAGAAAGCATAGGCACAATGATGTAGTCTTTCGTGTCAATCAGTGCACAAATGTGGGATAGTTGTATCCAACATGATTTTCCCACACAGCATAGTGTATCACATATATGGGACTGAGAGAAATAGGTATATTTTCTTTTTATGGCATTGTCATTGTTGTTTTTGGCATAAGTATCCATGTTAAGTGTTTGCATTTAGTTCAATTTTATCATGGATGGTACTACTTATTAGTTGTAAGAGTAGGTCATATTGACCTACATTTTATGGTTAAGTGATTATATAATTTTTTGTATTTGGCTCAGTCTTACTGGCACTGTTATGTGTATTGTGACAGTCATTAAATTTGTTGGATGCATTTGAGGGATAATTCCCACTGCATGGAAAGATAGATCACATTGTCATACTTTCCCTGCTTTAATGACTTTGCAGAATTCATGGATATTGCTATAACTGAGCAGGCGAGACATAGCATTGTGTGGAATTCTTATCTGTATTTTTACAGAGCATACGACAGGCTCATGAATCTATGCGACCTGCCAATATCTTGATGAATCAGGGTGATCTTCTGGAGAGTAACATTAACCGCAGCCCCAGTGCATACCTCAACAACCCAGAAGAGGAAAGGAAAAGGTGAGTGCATTTACTAGCTTTTATCATGATATAACTGCAGTCCATAAATAGTTATAGTTTAAAGAAACTGCTAAAACACACACCTTTAATTTTACAGAATATTCATGTCCAATGAAAACACAATTAACATGTCTATCAAAATCTTTCACTTACCCAAGGCTGCCAGGCCTGTAATTGTAGAACCAAAGAACAAGTGATCTGCATCCAAGAGGACCTTGTGAAGAGACTTTTAGTAACCATTTACTTTTTACTGCTCAAAGTTGATATTGGTTTGGAAATTCTATGATATTTTTATATGGTTATATTATTTTTAATATTTATATTTTTATATGGTTATATTATTTTTAATATTTATATTTTTATATGGGGCGAAATGACGTGCAAAGATCGATTTTTTTTCAATTAGGAAACAATATCTTCTTGAAATACATAAATTTCCACAAAATTAAGAAATCCTTGCATAATGTTATGCCATTTGTGATGTCTTGGGGTGTTATTTCATGTGTTACATATGTGAAAATTATGATTATATTAATGCAAAAAATACAGTAGTTATGTGATTAAATGTGGTCATATTTTTGCAACCTGACATCTGATTTGGAATGAAAAAAATGTTCTCATCCTGAAGACAATATCACACATAGTTTGATATGGAATGATTAAAAACTACATTGCATGATTAACATATGTACTTGCTTATAAGACGAGTCCAACTTCAAACTGCAAAGACCAAGTATGCCATCACAAAATGCATTGGCAGATCTGGGTCTGTGCAGTTTGTAATCAGAAGAACAAAGAATGTAGACCCTGATCTGCAGGTGTATGATGCTATGTCAGATCAGGATCTTTTTTGTTTTGCAGTTTGACTTGACTTGTGAGTATATACGGTGCTTTAAAGGAGACTAGAAACAAAACTTTTCCTTTTATGTATGTAATTCTCTACAAATTTTAATTGGACTGTAATGTTTATAAATTAAATATCGCAGGCGGGTATTGATTATATTGCGTGGAAGATACCACAATTCCGTAAATGGCCGAGTTTTTCCGAGCTTTGATGAGGCGACAGATTACATGGTCCTGTGATGCAATACTAGCCAGTCCTCAAATACAAACATATACATGGCGAGCGAGACAGACAGGAGGACAAGATCTGGGTTGCTAATTCAAAAGTTGAGTATGCTTCCGAATCATGCTCATAACTATATCTGTTGAATTGTGTCTTAACAATGTGATTAAGACCTGACAGCAGAAAAGTACAACACTAAGAAGGTGCTCATTTCATATTTTGGAATTTTAAAAAAAAGCAATGTAATTTTTAAATAAATACTTACACATCGTGTGCTGTGCAAAAATGTCATAAGGATTAAGTGATGGTGCCCAATGTAAAAATTAAAAGTTTACCACAATGCAATAAATTCATTTAAGAAGGATGAGGTTCAATCATATTATATGTAAATGACATATTCATTACCTACCCCTAACACACACACACACCACCACCACCACCGAAGGTATGATATCTTGAAAATATACATCCAACACTGAAATGCTGAGAGATAATACTGAATTCTGGGCGAAGAGACTAGAACGGGGACAAACTTGTCTACAATATGTAAACATCAGCATTGATTGGCAAATAAACGATGCCCTATTTTATTATAACAGTCCTTTTGACAAGATGAATAAATTGATAAGGATTAATTGTTAATTAGTCACACTGGCCTTATGCGTGTGTACTCAAGTCTAACCTTTAGCTATTATGCATTTTAGCCACAGCTGACCAGAATAAGATACAAAGGTCTTGTCCTTGGGGATAATAAGGCGTATCACAGGGAGAAATGGCGCGTCCCATGGGACGCTCGCACATTGGGGCAAGCGGTGGGGTCAATAGTAGCCTCCCCCCAATTTCTATTGTCAGCCAGTTAAAGTGAAACTTTGATTTTATAACTGACCTCTTTTCTTTTAGTTGCTGCTATTTAAACATCCCAAGGGACAGTTTTATATCAGTTCCAATCATTACAGATTACCGTTTATACATACTACGTGTAACAGGCATAGACTGAATTTTTTTTAATTTTTAACTTTAGTTTAAGATTACTGAAAATTTTGTTTTCTCGAAACATGACCATGTCAGGGGTTTAGAATATTATTTTTAGCAAAGCTTCCATTTGATTAAAATCAGATCTCAATTTCACCTAGGACAGAGGTGATTTGATTTCGATTGTGCTGTGTTAAGGTATGTATGTCAACATCTTGAAAATACATTTACTCATTTCATCAGCGCGATCAAAGTTTCCTCAGACAAACAATTTTTTTCCGACAAACCCGAAGGGCACCTAACTTTGAATACAGGATGGGCCCAAACTAAAATTAGAGGGGCCCCGGGTGTCTGGCTATCACATTTTTAGCACTGCTGGTGTAGATAAAAGATCTGTGTATTGATTGTTGCATTTTGTGGTCACTTTCTCGGCTTTCTGCCTATTTTCATAACTCACACGTTTAACACTTTTCCCAGGATTTAAAATATCCAACAGTATGTCTGGAACAGCGACAACTTTTAGTCTAGGCCTAGCATTTGCATATCCTAGAGCTGTCATTTTTTTCAGGATCGTTCTCCTAACATTCCTTTAGAAATGTAATGATCACAGAGTGCTTATGGTGTTGCTTTGAAATCGACTTGCTTGTTATAATGTATTCATACTTTCTTTATGCCTTTATCTTTGGAATAGAAAAAAAAATGTTGTCCACAGGCTTTTCTTAATGTGCTATTACACCCATAAGCAACACAAAACGGTATTGTCTTTTACTCTGGCAACTCTCATTTGGGGTGCTAGAGTCGCTACTGTGACATCACACCCCGAAAGTAACCGAATAGGCGCGGAAATTTTGCATACGAGGTCACGGAAATTCAGCTCCTAGAAGATATGCCAATATTTAAATATTGGCATTAAGGTCGCAGATGATACTTCAGAATCAGGTTTTCTTCTATAGTGATTTTATTATTTTTCTGTATTTCCACTGGTTTCTGGTCTCCTTTAAGCCATCAGCTATAATTAGTGGTTGTCTGTAGATGGGAACAGCATTGTTAGAATTCTTGATTCGTCCATTTAGAGCAGAGCTTGGTGGGTGAGGGCATTTATGAGTGGGTAGACCAACACTCAGGGAAGGTGTCAAGCGTGGGTTAATGTGCTGTAAAAAGAATTCTTGTATATATCTGTTTTACAGGTACCTTTATGATGTTGACAAGACAATGACTATCCTGAAGTTTGTTGATGAAAATGGCAAAGGTTTTGGTATGATAAGGTACAGTACATGTATATCATTGCTGTTGTTTGCAATATCATAAACTTAAAGGGTCTGCTTTGAATATTTTGAGAAATATGTAGAAGTGGGAGTTCGAATATCCATGAGGCAGAAGCTTCTTTAATTGGGAAGTACATGGGAGTGGAATCCACTACAACCCATGGAACTTACCTGCCTGCCTGTAGACAATGCAGAAAGCTCATTTACTATCTAAAGACTTATTCACTAAAATACATACTTGTCTTGTGAGAGATGAAAGATACGGTTCCAAGTAAAGAATACAATGAGAATATTCAGGTGCTTCACAAAATATAACAAGTTTAATGATTCCGTGATTTTTATAACCATTGTTGTGTGCGAGAGAGAGAGAAAGAGAGAGTGAGAGATCTGCTTGTAAAGAGACAAAAAGAAACAAATAACATATTAAGTTTTAGCTCATTCATGTGGAAGACATTAAAGTAATATGTAACATGATTGCATGGACAATTTATATAGTTATTTAAATAAAGAATACAAGAAATGCTATAATTTTTTATGTCATTACCCCATTCACTTTTTGAACAGTTTGCAGAAAATGTTTCAATACAATGAAATATACATAACACTATATCCAAGATACAACCTTTAGTACTTCTGCACCAAATATATTTGTACATGTGACACATTTTCTTAAGAAATGATAAGCAAGAGAAGCAGGTGTTTACTGAAGACCTACTATTTATAAGCAGGTGTTTTCCTTTACCTTAGACCTACTCTTTGTAAGTAGGTATTTACCTTTACCATAGACCTGCTGCTTGTAAGCAGGTGTTTAAATTTACCTTAGACCTACTCTTTGTAAGTAGGTGTTTACCTTTATCATAGACCTACTGTTTATAAGCAGGTGTTTATATTTACCTTAGACCTACTCTTTGTAAGTAGGTGTTTACCTTTATCATAGACCTACTGTTTATAAGCAGGTTTTTATATTTACCTCAGACGTACTCTTTGTTATTGTTGTTGTTGTGGGGTTTAATGCCATTTTTCAGCATACGATAGGCTATACATGGCGGCCAATATTAATGGTGGAGGAAGAACCCGGGAAAACCCCGGAAAGAACCACCGACCCACGAGAAGCTACTGGCAAGCTTTCTCACATACCCACAGTGGCTGAATCTTAAACTCGAACCGCCGCAGACAGAGGTGAGATGGCAGTGATCCGTAACGAAGAGCGCTTTAGACCACTCGGCCACTCGGGTCCCCCCTACTCTTTGTAAGTAGGTGTTTACCTTTACCATAGACCTACTGCTTGTAAGCAGACTCATCTAAGCACACTCAGCTTAATTCTTTTGTCAACAGCACAAATAAATATACATATGATTGATTTTTTGGTCATCTGACATATACTTATTGACTTTTTGGTCATCTGACATATACTTATTGACTTTTTGGTCATCTGACATATACTTATTGACTTTTTGGTCATCTGACATATACATGTACTTATGATTGATTTTTTGGTCATTTGACATACTTATTATTTATTTATTGTCATCTGACGTATACTTATGATCGAGGTTTTGGTCATCTGACATATTCTTATGATTGAATTTTGGTCATCTGACAAGTTAATTATTACTGAATGGTTGAGTGAAAGTGATGAAAAAGCATAATCACCTAAATATTTTCAGTAGGAGATAAACTTGTATGCTCTTTTTAGCTTGATGAAGATACCACTTCATTTAGTACAGTACATTGTTGCTGTCCACACAACAAATACTACAAAACCTTTCCTCGGTGTAACATAGATATTGTTATTTTATCAGTTTAGTTGCTAAATTGTCAATTTTTTTACAAGTTGTTCTTTATAAGAAGTTGGAATGAATGCAGATAAGGCATTTTGTTGCCAAAGAACATGTACAAAATATGTATTTAGAGAGGCTTTAGCAATTTACCTATCGCCACTTGTCAGTCGTGCTGATCAATCAAGCAGTCAGCTAGTGTAAATTAGACACACCTCCATGCAGTGCTTACATCTGCCATTTTCCTCTGACAAGCTGCTTGTGGCAATAATGAATTGATTATGATAAGTATTTACAATTTTTAGAATGATTTATTGATTTCTCAATCAATTAGAAGTTAGTTGGAGCCTTGTAATTCTGACTGTCAATATCCAGATCATCTAAATGGAGGAATTAGACATATTTCTTTCTCGAAACAAAACTTAGATTGATAAAGACTTTTTTTGGGGTCATGTGTATGATCAGTTGAATATGGAAACAATTGCTGGCAATAACAATATGTTTGTTTGCATAAATGTATGTAGGAAAGCATGTCCTGTCAATGGCTTGAAGGGGAAAAACATTGAATTGAATTTGAAAAAAAATATGTAAAATAAACGTTTCTAGAATGGGGGTGGAGAGCACCCCAACTTTTGGGCATTGATGTCTATTATTTTTCTTGAATAGGAAGCACTGAACCCCAAACTGCATTATTTTAAAATTTGAAAATTTACACTTTAATTTTGGCTTGTCCCCAAAGCAATAATTTATTGTCTCAATCTTTCAGACACTTGAGTGACTCTTTACTTTCTCACTGGGCTGAAGTAGGGGTGGCAGTACACAGATGTAAAAGATAAAGAAATACAATGTCATTTTCAATATCTATGGATGAAGCTACAGAAAAACAGTTTCTAGCATAGCTCATGTATCATTTTTGTATTATCTTAGTATATGATGCCGTGTTTTTTTAAATGGAATATATTCAAAAGATTTTCAAGATGCATGTTATTACATCCCTTGTACTTCATCATACATGTGCACTATAAATAAATAGTATAGTGTTTTAATTGCTATTAGCACTATAAATAAATAGTATAGTGTTTGTAATTGCTATTAGCACTATAAATAAGGAGTATAGTGTTTGTAGTTTCTATTAGCTCTATAAATAAATAGTATAGTGTTTTTAATTGCTATTAGCACTATAAATAAGTAGTACAGTGTTTGTAATTGCTATTAGCACTATAAATAAATAGTATAGTGTTTGTAATTGCTATTAGCACTATAAATAAGGAGTATAGTGTTTGTAGTTTCTATTAGCACTATAAATAAATAGTATAGTGTTTTTAATTGCTATTAGCACTATAAATAAGTAGTACAGTGTTTGTAATTGCTATTAGTGCTATAAATAAATAGTATAGTGTTTGTAATTGCTATTAGCACTATAAATAAGGAGTATAGTGTTTGTAGTTTCTATTAGCACTATAAATAAATAGTATAGTTTTTAATTGCTATTAGCACTATAAATAAGTAGTACAGTGTTTGTAATTGCTATTAGCACTATAAATAAATAGTATAGTGTTTGTAATTGCTATTAGCACTATAAATAAGGAGTATAGTGTTTGTAGTTTCTATTAGCACTATAAATAAATAGTATAGTGTTTCTAATTGCTATTAGTACTATGAATAAGTAGTACAGTGTTTGTAATTGCTATTAGCACTATAAATAAATAGTATAGTGTTTGTAATTGCTATTAGCACTATAAATAAGGAGTATAGTGTTTGTAATTGCTATTAGCACTATAAATAAGGAGTATAGTGTTTGTAGTTTCTATTAGCACTATAAATAAATAGTATAGTGTTTCTAATTGCTATTAGTACTATGAATAAGTAATACAGTGTTTGTAATTGCTATTAGCACTATAAATAAATAGTATAGTGTTTGTAATTGCTATTAGCACTATAAATAAGGAGTATAGTGTTTGTAGTTTCTATTAGCTCTATAAATAAATAGTATAGTGTTTCTAATTGCTATTAGTACTATGAATAAGTAGTAGTGTTTGTAATTGCTATTAGCACTATAAATAAATAGTATAGTGTTTGTAATTGCTATTAGCACTATAAATAAGGAGTATAGTGTTTGTAGTTTCTATTAGCACTATAAATAAATAGTATAGTGTTTCTAATTGCTATTAGCACTATAAATAAGTATTATAGTATTTGTAGTTGCTATTAGCACTATAAATAAATAGTATAGTGTTTGTAATTGCTATTAGCACTATAAATAAATAGTTGTAATTGCTTTTAGCACTATAAATAAATAATATAATGTTTGTAATTGCTATTAGCACTTTAAAGAAATAGTGTAGTGTTTGTAATTGCTATTAGCACTATAAATAAATAGTATGGTGTTTGTAATTCTTATTAGCACTATAAAGAAATAGTATAGTGTTTGTAATTGCTGTTAGCACTATATAAAAGGAGTATAGTGTTTGTAGTTGCTATTAGCACTATAAATAAATAATATAGTGTTTCTAATTTCTATTAGCACTATAATAAGTAGTATAGTATTTGTAATTGCTATTAGCACTATAAAGAAATAGTAGTGTTTGTAATTGCTATTAGGACTATAAATAAGGAGTATAGTGTTCTTAGTTGCTATTAGCACTATAAATAAATAGTATAGTGTTTGTAATTGCTATTAGCACTATAAATAAATAGTATAGTGTTTATAATTGCTATTAGCACTATAAAGAAATAGTATAGTGTTTGTAATTGCTATTAGGACTATAAATAAGGAGTATAG
Organism: Sinohyriopsis cumingii; assembly: GCA_028554795.2. Lineage (NCBI taxonomy): Eukaryota > Metazoa > Mollusca > Bivalvia > Unionida > Unionidae > Sinohyriopsis > Sinohyriopsis cumingii. The sequence continues at coordinate 48,917,500 of CM068826.1, read as the reverse complement.
TGTTTGTAGTTGCCATTAGCACTATAAATAAATAGTATAGTGTTTGTAATTGCTATTAGCACTATAAAGAAATAGAATAGTTTTTGTAATTGCTATTAGCACTATAAAGAAATAGTATAGTGTTTGAAATTGCTATTAGCACTATAAATAAATAGTATAGTGTTTGTAAAAATTATTATTGCCCCATGTGTCTCTGACATTTGTTCAGTTTGATCAAGTTAATTATGCTGTTTACTTGATACAGACATTTCAAATCTTATCTAAAAGTCAAATGCAATAAATGATAACTATCTTACATGAATATCTTTATGCACTACTGTAGCAAATTAATAACCAGTAAAACAAGCACTTTTATCAAATAACATTATTTTGAGAAAGAACATTGAAGTTGCAGCTTAATGCAGAACAGCATGTAAATTTCCACATGACGGTATGTATATCCTGGTAAATATATGTTGGTAATCAGAAGGGATTTGCATTGTAGCTGGGCAGTTTTTCTGATGTATGCTTTATTATAGAATTGGATGGGAAGATATCAAAGAAATTTTTAAAAAAACATATTTTTTCTGTGTTATACCTGTTTTGTATGTACCCCTACCTAGGCCATTCATAAATACCATAGACAATGTTACTGCTATATTGTTTGTATCCTGGAGTCTTCAGTATTGTGTGACTTAAGCATTTACTTTTTCAGAAGTATACTCCTGTCCTAGAGATAACTCATTTAATTTGAAACATTATTTAAATTTAGAAAAGCATGCATATCAAATGACGTAGCACATAGAAAAAAGTTTATAGAAAAAATGACAAAGAAATTTAATTTTGCATTTTTAAAGCTTTTCTTTACTTTCTCATAATTTGGTGTTTTTTGGGGTGACAGATTTGTCTCCGAATCTGAAAGAATCAAATTGGGAAAAATTAAAATGTTATTGTAATAAAATTGTTTACTTGTAATAAAACAAAATATTAGATTAAGCATATGACCTATATTTTAAAACTTAATTAGCAGAGTGACTATGCAGAAACAAAATCCTTGAATGTACTGATTTTGGAACTTCAAAATTGTTTTGCTCCTACATAATTTATTTCTCCAGAAGCACAAATAATCAGAGACACAAGAAATAAATTTACAGGAGAAAGTTTCAATTTCAATTTGTTATCATTCTGATCATTGTCAAATGAATTTTTAAAAAATTAAATTGGTCAAAATAAGCTAAATATCAAGATTCTCTTTAAAGATGATTGAAAATTTTCTGTCAAAGTAAAATGGCTTATTTGTCGAGAGAAAATCCTAATATTTTGACTTAAATAAGAAAAATGTATCAGATGCTGATTTAACTATGAAATATATTATAATAGTATATGTTTCATGTAAATGTGTACCAGTGATAATAACAAGAACCACCTCTAAACAGTAATAATGGCATATCCAAAAATATAATTTTATAAGACTGTACACTATTTTAAGCAGTGTTACTGAATCGGTCATTAGTTGTGAGTCACATTGCCATCACATGTTGAGTGGCAGACTGGATGCCTATTATAGCAGGAAGTTCATTTGTCCCATCAGAATAGTTAGGATGGATTTTTATAAGGACTTACTGATTGGGATAAAAGAGAATTAGTGAATTGGAGCTTTTTCATGATATTTATCTTTGTTTCATTTCACAACTGATAATGATAGGATTTTCGACACATGTTTCTGTCTGTGTGACTTGGTGATGATAAGTGCAAACAAATGATGTGGTTGTGACATCATTGAGAGATGCATTTTCTTGAGAATCGGGAATTGTTGACACTTCCTCAAAATAGGGTAGCATCAAAATAAGATGTGGGAAGATACAGCTAAAGGTCAGAAAATGACACCTGCCATAGTTTGGTTTATCATCTTGGCTTTTCTTTTGTTTAGTGTGTCTTCTCATGGGGTGGGTGCAGTAAAATCATTGAGGGATCTCAAGTGACTAAGTACCACCACAGAAATTGTCCATTGTAGTTCATTTGCATGACGGGTCCTGAGACATTGAGCTATGTAACAGTCTTTATGTTTTCTATATTAGGTTAACTGGTATTTTGCAAAAGAATTATCAACTTCCTGATAACCTTACTTGTTCAGTTTAGTTACCTCTGAATACCTGTTAAACTAATTGATAATTCTACATGGAAGTGTCTGCTCAATAACTTACACCATAAAGCAGTGCAAACTCTGTTAATGAGATGCAATACTTTTGTGCTGAACTCCCTTCATTCTCTGCTCCTATGCTTCACGTCTGATTTCAAACAAAAATTGTAAACCTTAAGCAGTATGTAACCGTGATTCTTGCTCAGTGTTTAAGACCATTATGTGTTCTCTGTAAGCAGATAAAAGTAAGTGTCTGCATTACACAAGGAAGAAGTTTCCAATAAATTTATACAAGTAATATTTTATTTAAAATTGGACTTAAGTTTTCAGGTGAAAATTAATGAGGGCCTGAAGAGTGGAGTCACTAAATATTCATAACCCAGATTTGATATGTTCTTTAGTTAGTTTGCTGTTTACTGCACCAATTACATTTTGGTTCATGAATTTTATTGGATTATCCACCATCATTAGCCAGGTTGAAAATCAAATGTACTGGTAGTATTCTCACTAGAGGATGAATAGTGATTAAATGGTTTATTTCGTCATATTTATTTCTCTAATTGCATTTTTTTAAAAATCAAATTTGTATTTCCTGTAGTTGGTTTGCTGTTCACTGTACCAGTATGAACAATACTAATCACTTGATCAGCAGTGATAACAAGGGATATGCTGAACTCCTGTTTGAAATGGAAATGAACTCTGGAGCTTGGCCAGGGGAGGTAATTTATCTTGCTTTATATAATTAATTGAAACCTCCCATTCCCATCTTCATTTTCTTCTAATTGTGTTCCTTTCAAATATAGCATGCTGCGTAATTATTTGCACTATAATTCTTTTTTTTTAATTTCAAAATTGAATAAAAATTAGATGAAATATTGTTTGTGCATCATCCTTTTGTATCAGAAATCTCATAATTTGTTAGCTGGCATTTGTAGAGTCATAACACACTTCTATTCTACAACTTATTATGACTCTATGGTCTTAAAGTAAGTAATAGAAAAGACTGTGAAGTTTCAACAATAATTTATTTCCCTAGAATACAAAGTGAAAATGTTGGAAAAAAGGACTTACAGTATTTCAAATTAAATCCCAAATAATCCTATAATTACAGACGAGTTCTAATGAGTAAAGTTTTGAATAAACTTTAGTGGAAGTCCAAATTAAATCCAATGCTGGAAGTGTTGTCTGTGGTGGACCATGCCAGCAGTCTTTTGTTGGATCGCAATAATACAATCCAAAAATATATTATTATTTGAAATTTCTCTATAAATTCAAGTCCTTATTGCCAGTAATGTTATTTTTGATGAGCACTTTGTATTTCCAATAAATAAATAAATAATTTGAATGAATTAAATTCCAGCCCAATTGGACCACTGGACACAACAATAATAACAACTGATTCTGCTAAGATCTTACAGCACAAATGAATAATTTCTAGAAAAAAACAAGATTATATAGTCCTCTACTTAATCTCAGGTCACAATTAACATTTTCAAATGAAAAAACTATTACCTAATAGAAAGTAACCATCTAGAAGGTTCCTAATGTTTACAAAATAAAATCTTAGCTATAATTAGAATATAAAATTTAGTAAACACAATGTCCTTAACTCAGGCAATAATAATAATCCTAATATTGTAACTATACTCGTAGAGAAACTATTAAGCTGTGTATTAGCTGGTTACAGAATTGTAAAAAAAATTGATGATTCAGGTCAAGCAGAAAATGAATTTGATTTTGGACAAGGTCAAGTCCAACATGCATTGTTACATTGTCAGTAGCATATAATGAAATATATTTTTAAAAATTAAACTAACAAAGAATGTAAATTAAATGCACATAACAAGCTGTAACAATATGATTGTTTGTTCTAGTCTGTTTCAGAAACTATTAAAAATATTAGAAGGGCAGCTTGACTGTTTATATTACCAGCTTATTTCATTCAAAACTGCCTCATAAACAGAACTGCCAACCATTATGATATTGATTAGAATCATTCCTATTGTTAACCTGAAATTATGTTAATTTGTAGTATATTCTGATGTTCCAGTCAGACAAAATACTTCATAGGTGAACTGTTAACTTGAACACCAGTATATCTGGATCACAGCAATACTTGTTATACCTTTTGATAATTATACCTCTGTGTATCATAAAAACAGTTGAATCTTGACCTTGGCAATCAAACATCACATTGACTAGGTACTCTTGTTCACTAAGAAAATTCAAGCAAGATGTCAGAATAATTGGCCTATGAGGATAATTCCAAACATGATATGCAAGGCATCAAGTTTAGATGAATATCATGCCTTTGCAGTAATTCCTTAACAGATTTCATTGTGTCACATGGTAGGAAAGATGCCTGTAGTGATGATGTCTCAACCAAACAGCAGTTTGATTCAGTGAGTTTTAAGGCGTATATTAATTTTTTGGATACAGATTTTAAGTTTCTTCATTGAATACTTTATCTGATCACATTAACATTAGGAAATAGCCTCCTCTACCTCTGAATCCAGCCTTTCCTGAAAGTCAAATATCTTATGAAAGGAAGTAAAATTGTGGATTACCTCCCCTTGCCCATGCTAGATGGCTACCAATTTCTTGAATGTTTACAAATTTAGCTTTCACTGAAAAGGCTGTTAACCATGCCTCAGAAATTCAGTGGAATTTTTCATACTTTTAGACAATCCAGATAATATTTTTAGTGGTTTAGTGAACCAGAAGGTTGATACACCGGGTGCATACAGTATCAGTTCACCATCATGTTCAGAATGTGCATTGGTAACTTTGGGTCTTTATAGGATATCTTGTTTGGGACATTTTGATCACATTATGATTTTGACTGAAATCAAAAACCTCCTGCTTCACTGGCAAGAGAAAGTAGTGGGGTTTTACCTTTGCAAGACATTACAATCTGTATAGATGATAGTTTGTCAGGTTGGAGGGTTAACCAACGTGTGTTTGGATGGTCATTGGCACATGAACGGTACAAGAAAAGGTGCTTCTTTTGAAAATGAATGCCATTCTCCACTCCTTTGCTCCTGGAATGAGCACATCCAAGGGAAGGCAATTTTGATAACGTCAGAAAACTTGGTTATGGTGAACTACCACTTCAGACAAGCTGGAACAAAATCACCAGAGCTCTGTATTATGGTATGAGTTCCTCCATTGGTGTTCCCATTACCATATACATGTACAAGTCTGACACATTATAGGCAAGCTCAGCATCCTGGCTGATTCATTATCGAGGAGGGGCCAACTGCTTCATATGGAGTGGTCTCTCCACTCTCCATCCACCAATCTTTTATCAACTTTGCACTTTCTAGGGTCAACATTGCTAGACCTATTTGTGATAAGATGGACAACAAACTGCCCACCTTTGTCTATCCATTCCTAGACCAAGAGGCATTGGTCATCAGTGTCCTATTCAGATGGACGGGATGTGGCCTATGCCTTCGCTTAGCTGTTTTAATGCCAAAACATATCCAAAACTTATCCAGAAGATAAAGGGCAAGGCTTGCAAAATCACTCTGATTGCTCCATTCCAATTGGTCAGATCCTGATTCAATGATCTGCTCAATTTCACAACAGACATATCCAAGAAAATTATAGTGACCACACTGCAGTTGAGGTCATCAGTATTCCAGTCATGTCCAGAGGAATCTTCTACATTGAAGGTGTATGAGGGGAAGAGCTGGTGTCACATTAATGATGTCACACTACTGTTAGCATCCTCTTTAAGGACAGAATGTTAGCCCATATCATGATCAAGGGATCTTATAACATGAGCTCAGACCTGTTCAGAAATCTTGGAAGAGGCAATGTTGGCAACAACAAGGATGTTTAAGACTTGTTGTCCAGTTTTGACCTGACTAGGTCCCCCTTCACTCACCTTGATCCCAAAGTGGAACCTACCCTGGGTTTTGAGATATTTCAACTCATCCATGTTTGAGCCCCTGTCTTTGACTGCACTGAAGCTGTTATAATACAAGACTTACTTCCTGACAGTACTTGTTTCAGCTTGCAAAGTGAGTGAGACATTTCCTTTGTGGACCCCAAACTTCATGCTGTTTCATTTTGATGAAACAGAATTGCTCCTGACTCAGCCTAGTTTCATCTCTAAGTACTGGTTGCCATCTACAGGCAGTTAAAACATAACTCTTCACCCTCTCTCATTATTCAACCTGTTGAGAGAGGCAAACCTCTGGATCCTGTTCATGCCCTCATATTATCTGATGTGAATGTAGAGCATCTGCTGAGGCAGGACATAAACCTTAATGTGATGGCCTCTTGGCTAAAGTGGGTTATTAGATCAATGTATTCTGAACTCTTGCATGATCAGTCCTGAATCAGGAAGATCTCAGCTTATAAAGAACTAATGATTTCCATGAACCTCACCTTCGAACATAATGTTTTGATTTGAGACAGTGAAATCGGTTGGCTGGCATGGCAATGGGAGGTAATCTGTAAGAGTTACTCACCTTACATGGTCTATGTACAAAAAAAAACATTTCTTAGCCTTTCAAGGAGGGTTGGATCCAGATGTAGTGGAAGTCCTATATACATCAGTAGAGGTTGGCATCTTTGCATTAAGCAGACAGTAGTTTCAGAAACAGTGACAGTTATTTAAAAATTACCCAGATGTCACTCATCTAAAGTTGTATTCACATAGAATCAGTTGATTTTTTTAATTCTTCACTCTCTGAAGTAAACTGTAGTTCTCTAGGGAGCAGGTGATCAGTGACAGTCTCTGGAGGTTTTACATTCTGATTTTGACCATTGCAGCCAATGCTAGACATAGTCGAACCCAGTTATCTCGATTACATCGAGGGTGTAAAAAAAACATCATCGACATAACTGGGTACTGAGATATGAGAGTTCATAAAAACTAGTAACATGATTCTAGATATGTCCTTGACCTTTATTCCTCTCTCTTAGTCTACTGGAACATTGCCAACAAACAGGTTGTAGTTTTAAGATTAATAATTGCTTTATTATTTGTATGCAGTTTTACTTGAATAACAAGTGTTGTGATTTCATAACTTTTTAGACAGAATTCACATTCCAGCTGTACATAGCAGTACAAAAAGAAAAGTTTTGTTAATAAATTACTCCTGAGTGTGTACATGTATGTGCACTCTCAAAAATAAAGATACAATATGTACTCTATTGTCTCTTTTAATTCCACAGTCAGTGTAGTTTTTGCAATGAACATATCAGTTTTAATATTCCACAGTAAATAAAATAGCCTAACCTCCTGTAGAATTATTTTGTTGAACTTATCTAAATCTGACCACCTCTATGTAAGCGAAATGGATTTGCTTGTGTCATCACAGATGGGAAAGAAATATGATGTACATGTACCTGTAGCTGCCATGAATCTAACTATAGATATTATTTAATGGAAACTGATACACTGTAATGTGTTGCTGTATCAAATTTTACAGACTGAAGACAGAATTAGAATTATAAAAAAAACATTAGTAAACATTTGACCTTACCTTATATATTGTAATGGCTAAAAGAAATTATCATTTTTTTTTCTTTCAAATGGCTATTGAGATGCACACATGTGCTCTAAATAATTTATGTATATTATTAAGATCTTTTAATTTTAAAAAAAATCAATTCATTAATTTTCAGACATTGAATAAATTCATAATATTTTAAATAGAAAAATAGTCTTGTTTTATGTATGATCCATTGTCAACCAATATGTGAGGACAAACAATTAACCACTACATGCATTGTCCAGCAGCATGAGGCTGTTTAGTTGTTTCAGAATTTACATGCTACATGTACATAAATTGGCATAAATTCTGAGCTGCCTCAGTGGCCAGGACAACAGACATAAACTTAATTAGGCTACCAAGGCTACTTATGGGGAAATGAAGACCTGTCACCAGGTTTTTTTTATATTAATTAAGCGTAAGTAAAACTTGCACTATTGTAAAAAATGCATGACTGTAGTAATGCATATAATTATGATTAATCTGCAGAAAATGAAACTTGCACAACAAAATAATTTTGTTCCTATCACTGATAACTACGGAAAATGCAACACTCATCGGATTTCATCGCCTCAGTCAGAAATATGTATTGAATCAATGGTTGATGATATTGTGGACTCCACTGACATTGTTTGGGAAGAATTTTATAATCATGTACACATGGATGATGAAGCTACAGTGAAATGGCTGAATGTATTAAAAAAATTTAATTGTTTGTGATAAGTGTCGCTGGTGCTGAGCGTATGTACAAAACTTTAAGTGCTTTTGAATCATTTTGTCAAAATAAATGGGTCCAGATGTTACTTCAGACTAAAACGTTTGGCAGACATATTGACAAATGTGTTTGACTGTAGTTCAAATCCATATATTTTTTCTAACCATCTGCTAGTATGACCCTTTAAAACTGCACATATTTCTGATTTTTCTTCAGGGAGAATTTGTGGCAGCCTTTGCTCAGAGCAATGAGGGTGATGTCTCCCCCAACACCAAAGGTCCACACTGTCTGGATAGTGGAAAACCATGTGACTTCAAAACAAGCACCTGTAATGGCAGGGTAATGGGATGAGATTATTATATTTTTTGATGTTATTACAATACTAAAAGTCCATGATTTAGGCAGTCGTTGTCTACCATATCTGCTTGTGTAACAATCACCCATTCAAATCCAACCTGCAGCCTGGTTTTGTCTGGTTACATTTACATTATCACCGGTCCATGTACTGGTGGAACATTTCCAATCCCTAGTAGACTGGTTCTGGCTGGGGATTTTTTAAAATAATTTTTTTTTAAAAAATTGTTTTAATTTTTAAAAGCTGAAGATTTGAACTATAAAATGGTATGTGCAGTAAACAACCTTTAAAACAATATTTATATCCTACCACTGGTAGTAAAAATCAATCACTGGCTTGCACCAGGAGGAGGTTTCACATGTCTGGTATAGCCAGGTCTGCTGGCACATAGGGTATTGGCAGATCTGAGTTTATTGTGTTCCTCAGTTCAGCCATGATATTAAAGGAAAACAGCACAGACCATAATCTAGCAGGCCAGCACATGATGGCAGATCAGGCCTTATTTTCAAACTATTTGAACTAGAAACTCAATCTTCAAGTGACGAAACTTTTACTGTCTATAATCTTAATAAAGCTAGAATCACCAGACATTCAGATTTTCCTAACTTGGATCCGTCTACAAAACTGCAAAATATCCATATCATAGATGCACCATACGTGTCATATCTCATTTTAGAGTTTTCACCATGAGCTTCATTTTTATTTTCCAAATGTTTCAAGAATACCAGTATCATACCTGCTTGCCATCCATATTAGTGTTGTGGCTGTGGGGGTGGGAGGGGCAGGAATTTGAAACTAAAAAAATGTGCTTTATCATCCTGAGTCACAAGGTGGGTCAATGCATGTGATCCAGATAAGTGACATTGTACTATTGAGACCAAGTTATCTCATAATCTGATAGAAATATTTTGGAAATTCAAATTGGAATAAAAGAAAGTAAAATGTTCATTTTATGTTCAAGAATTTAATATACTTCCAGACAAAATACCAGGTAGGTTTGGCATACATAACAACCAAACAGTTACCCACACACACATACATATGTATGCATATAATCACAATCAAATCACAACCAAATAGACACACACACACACACACACACATATATATATATGTGCATACATGCATATAATCATAACCAAACAGATACACACACATGTGTGCATACATTCATACAATCACAACCACACACACACACACACAACTTTTATCACTGCAACTACAGAAACAATCTAAAAAAATGATTTGCAATTATGCAGTAAAATCCAACTTTAAATAAATGTTGCTGCTGATCACAAAAAGAAGTCACTTTTCTTAATATATGTGGCTTAAATTTTCTTATCCAAGGCTATGAAGTGTAATAACTTCTGTTTCATAAACATTCACTGTATCTCATCATTTGACTTAAGTTACTTTGTCTATACAAATAGTCAATGGGCTGTCTCCCACAGCAATAATCAAATGACTAGCTGGCACAAAATCACCCTAGCTGTTCTCACCTAGTTGGTTATTTATCTCTGACCACCTTTACCTTGTAATTGTCTGTATGACAATCAGCTGTATAAACTGCCCAGTGGAGATTCCACTGTATAAACTGCCCAAGGGAGATAATTTTCCATGAGCATTAAGCATGAAAGTATGATAATATCAACTGTTTACTGTTTTAAAAGGTTGCAAGCATATATCTTGGTGTCCAGAATGCTTTCTCTGTCTTTTTTTATATCCATAAGATTTATTGGAATTCATTTTTATGAACATTACAGTGTTGGTGGGGTTGGGAGTAATTAATCATGTTTTTCTTGTGACACACATGATATCTCAGTTATGGAGTACAGGGCCAGGTCTGGAGATCATGAAATTTGAGCTATAGATTGTGTTTTCACTGTTAGCCAATCAGAAATGGTCTTTCAAAAATAATGTCATTTATGATTGGTCAAAATAATCTCTGAAGCATAAGACTTTAATGATTTCCAACCAGTATTTTTACCATTCTCATTTAGTGGCACTGTACACTGGTAAAAAAAAATCTAAAATTCACAATGTCACTTTTTATTTTACTTGAAAGACATTAAAATTCAAAGCTCACAATAACCAAATTTCAATGTTTTTTTTTCTCAAGTAATATAAATACTTTTACACTATTGTCCACAATATGACACTTTTTATCTACCATATTTACTTGTAAGTCAAGTGCAACTGCAAACAGCACAGACCCCGATCTGCCAATGTTTCATGTGTCAGCAAATCTGTTTGGAGTAATCAGTAGAACAAACAACATAGACCCTGATATTCCAGTGAATTTCTGTGTCTGAATATCTGTGTCTAACTTCCAGTCAATAATAATGCTAAGCATGACTGTCCTAAGAGATAGTGGACACAGTTTCACAGGTAAGGTAAAACTGGCCTACAGTGTAACTTATCAATTGATACATGTGCAATTTCTCATTGTCTGGAAATCATATAATGCTTAAACATGAGTTTGCAATTGAGATTTGTTTTTAATCAATCACAAGTGACATTTTCTTTTTGATTGGCCAATAGTGGAAATTCATTCTCAGACTCAGACTGAGAAATGTTTTTTCTCCAGACAACCCCTAGTAATCATCAAGCTGTCTGAATACAACTATTAATCTCAGACTCAAGCAGAGAATGTTATGATCTGCAGACAGCCCCCAGTAATCATGAAAAAGTTTATCTCAGACTCACAATACCAAACTGAAGTATTATGCTTAGAATTTTGCAATCTTTTTATATCTGACTGGTATATTGGGATAAAAAATATGCCATTCTTACATATTTGTACACCCTAATCCTCCTCACAGAGAAGCTGTAGAAGATGAAAAGTTTGAAATGTGAGAATGACTTTGCTCTGAGTTTTGTTTCTATTGGGTGAGGCCTGTAGATTATAAAAAGCTGAAAGTGAGTTTGAGTTTTCACTATCAGTCAATCAGAAACAAAATTTAAAAAGTAATGTCATTTGCGATTGGTTGAAACCAACTTTAGAAAAGTAATGTCATTTGTGATTGGTTGAACAAACTCTGAATAGTAATGCCATTTTATCTTTGGTTGAAACAAACTTTGAAAAGTAAGTCATTTGTGATTGCTTGAAACAAACTCTCAAGTTCATAGTTGAATGATTTCCAAGTCTTTTCTCATGTCTGCTTGTAAGTTGTTCTTGAACTGTAATGAATGAATTTGTGACACATCATTTTGGCCGTAATTCTTGATGTAAGAATTTATTGCATGTTGGGAGAGAAAGTAATGTGTTCAAGTTCAGATATAAATGCAAGACCTATGTGTGAGGTTCAAATATATGATTTTTATTTAAGTCTCCTCCATATAAATACAGGACCCTGGTGTAAAGCCCCCTCCCCTCCATATAAATACTGGTCCTTGTGGAAGGCTCCTCCATATAAATACAGGACCCTGGTGTAAAGCCCCCCCCCCACTTCCTCCATATAAATATTGGTCCTAGTGGAAGGCTCTTCCATATAAATAGAGGACCCTGGTGTAAAGCCCCCCATATAAATACTGGTCCTAGTGGAAGGCTCCTCCATATAAATAGAGGACCCTGGTGTAAAGCCCCCCCCCCATATAAATACTGGTCCTAGTGGAAGGCTCCTCCATGTAAATAGAGTGTCCCTGTGTAAGGTTCCACATAAATACAGGGCCCTAGTGTAAGGATCTTCAATTTGACGTAGTGCCCCTGCATAAAGCTACATATCAATACAGGGCTCTAGTGTAAGGCTTTCCTTCAATGAATACAATATGCAAGACTCTTCCATGTAAATATAGAGCCCATGTGGGAGTCTCCATATAAATACAGGGCCATTGTGCAAGGTTCTTCTATATAAATACAGGGTCATAGTGTAATGTTTCCCCTCATAAATACAAGGTCTTTATTCAAGGTTCTTTCCATATAAATACAGGGTCATAGTGTGATGTTTCCCCACATAAATACAAGGCCTTTATTCAAGGTTCTTCCATATAAATACAGGGCACTTTGTAAGGCTCCTCCATATACATACAGGGACCTTCTGTAAGCTCCATAACATAAATGGTGCCTGTCAATGAATGACAAAAAAAATTGGGAGTTCTCACCTCTTTATGGACAGATTTCAATGCATTGTACAAAAGACCTGAGAGAACTGTGCAGTGTTCATTCAAATCACTGAATGCAGTATGATGTTGAGTGAAATTGAATGTACTATACTTTACACTTTGAAATGTTCTGAGGAGATTGACATATAAATGGATGATTGTAATTTTCTTGAAAACTTTCATGACATATATATCTCTTTCAGAATGAACTGTGTGTAGCCTTTGGACCAGGGAAAGACATGTTTGAAAGTACACAGATAATTGCCACAAACCAGTATAAAATGGCTATGGTAAGAGTAAACAGATAAGTGTCATAACCCAGTATAAAATGGCTATGGTAAGAGTAAACAGATAAGTGTCATAACACAGTATAAAATGGCTATGGTAAGAGTAAACAGATAAGTGTCATAACACAGTATAAAATGTCTATGCTAAGGGTAAACAGATAAGTGTCATAACACAGTATAAAATGGCTATGGTAAGAGTAAACAAATAGGTGTCATAACCCAGTATAAAGTGGCTATGGTAAGAGTAAACAGATAAGTGTCATAACCCAGTATAGGATGGCTAGGGTAAGAGTAAACAGATAAGTGTCATAACACAGTATAAAATGGCTATGGTAAGAGTAAACAGATAGGTGTCATAACCCAGTATAAAGTGGCTATGGTAAGAGTAAACAGATAAGCGGCATAACCCAGTATAGGATGGCTATGGTAAGAGTAAACAGATAGGTGTCATAACCCAGTATAAAGTGGCTATGGTAAGAGTAAACAGATAAGTGTCATAACACAGTATAAAATGGCTAAGGTAAGAGTAAACAGATAGGTGTCATAACCCAGTATAAAGTGGCTATGGTGAGAGTAAACAGATAAGTGTCATAACCCAGTATAGGATGGCTATGGTAAGAGTAAACAGATAAGTGTCATAACCCAGTATAAAATGGCTATGGTAAGAGTAAACAGATAAGTGTCATAACCCAGTATAAAATGGCTATGGTAAGAGTAAACAGGTAAGTGTCATAACCCAGTATAAAATGGCTCTGGTAAGAGTAAACAGATAATTGTCATAACCCAGTATAAAATGGCTATGGTAAGAGTAAACAGATAAGTGTCATAACCCAGTATAAAATGCAGCACATGTAAATAATTTCCACAATTCTATATTTACAACTTTAAAAAAAATATAAAAAATTGTCATCATTTATTAAATATTTTTTTTCTTCAGTTGAATATGTACATAATGTGATGACAGTAGGTTGTATTATGTTACATCGAAATACAGTTCCCCCAATGCTGAAAAAAATGTCTATATGTATATATATATATATATATATATATATATATGGATAATGGGAATCAACTCTTACAAATTAACAACCTTTCTACCCACAAGGTACCTTCCATTATACCCAGATGTATCGAGTTTTCACTTTTGCTGTCATGTTGTAATACGTTCTTCTTAGAATCCATTTTATTCTGTACTTATATTTCATCATCTATCTTTTACATGCATTTTTGCAGTAAGTCAAAAAAAAATTTTATGGTGTGTACAACATTTCTGTAAAATCTGCTGAATTTATTTGTATTTTGGCATTATCATATTGTTTGTATTATCACAATTTACCTCAAATAGTAACATACATTTTCACCTGTGGAAATTTTTCCCACCCCTGTGTCTATGAAATTATTCCATTTTTAAGTTCTTTTTATAACACGGTTGGCATTTATTTCAAATTTTATATATATATATATATATATATATATATATATATATATATATATATATATATATATATATATATATATATATATATATATATATTGTATGCACTTGTTTATTTATTCTTTTCTAAATTAAAGAGATGACAAAATAGTACACTAAATGCAGGTGATTCAAGATCAGAGGATGTCAGTGAAACATGCCTTCTTTGTACAAAAGTGTTGTTCAATACACACTCCATCCATGCATAAAAACATTCCAACATGAAAGTGCACCCTTTGACTAAGTTGGACAGCTGGACTGAACAAGCTGCAGTTTAGCCCATATGAATGGACAGCTGACCATTGTAGCATTTATTATCACCCATATACAATTCTGACTATCAACCAACCAATCTAGCCGTGCAAATGACTATAGTGGTCATGAGTTGTTTATCTCGGACTGCTGACCTGGCAGCTGTGATATCTTATGATGAACATTCCTCACAGCTGGTTGGCCAGCCAACTAACCAGGCACACTGACATCTCTTCCAGAAAATGTCCCTCACCTCGTATGAAATTCTAGGGACCTTAATTATCACCATAATATGTTAACTGGAGGGACTCCATCATTATAAATGCCCTTGATATAATAGTTATACAGACATAAGATAGATCTTAAGTTTATCCTTGATTAAAAAAGTTAGCTATCACCTTCACCTTCACATATTTTTACTTATATAACTTTATTTTTTCAGAAATTATATTCATCAGCTGTGCAGATGCTAACAGGTCCTGTTGATTTCCGTCACACTTACACAGATATGAGTAATGTAGAGGTCAAATTAAATGCCACATACACGGTAAGTAAGTCCTATTGATTTCCGTCACACTTATACTGACATGACTAATGTAGAGGTCAAATTCACTGCCATGTTTGCAGTAAGTCCTATTGATTTCTGTCACACTTGCACTGATATGGGTTATGTAGTGGTCAAACTCAATGCCACCTACACGGTAAGTAAGTCTTGTTGATTTCCATCACACTTACACTGATATGAGTAATGTAGAGGTCAAACTTAATACTATGTACACGGTAAGTCCTGTTGATTTATGTCGAACTTATATCGAAATGAGTAATGTAGAGGTCAAATTCAATGCCATGTACACAGTAAGTCCTGTTGATTTCCGTCACATCTATACTGATATGAGTAATGTAGAGGTCAAATTCAATGCCATGTACACAGTAAGTCCTGTTGATTTCCGTCACATCTATACTGATATGAGTAATGTAGTGGTCAAACTCAATGCCATGTACACAGTAAGTAAGTCCTGTTGATTTCCGTCACATCTATACTGATATGAGTAATGTAGTGGTCAAACTCAATGCCATGTACACAGTAAGTAAGTCCTGTTGATTTCCGTCACATCTATACTGATATGAGTAATGTAGTGGTCAAACTCAATGCCATGTACACAGTAAGTAAGTCCTGTTGATTTCCGTCACATCTATACTGATATGGATAATGTAGTGGTCAAACTCAATGCCATCTACACAGTAAGTAAGTCCTGTTGATTTCCGTCACATCTATACTGATATGGATAATGTAGTGGTCAAACTCAATGCCATGTACACAGTAAGTAAGTCCTGTTGATTTCCGTCACATCTATACTGATATGAGTAATGTAGAGGTCAAATTCAATGCCATGTACATGGTAAGTAAGTCCTGTTGATTTCCGTCACATCTATACTGATATGAGTAATGTAGTGGTCAAACTCAATGCCATGTACACAGTAAGTAAGTCCTGTTGATTTCCGTCACATCTATACTGATATGAGTAATGTAGTGGTCAAACTCAATGCCATGTACATGGTAAGTAAGTCCTGTTGATTTCCGTCACATCTATACTGATATGAGTAATGTAGTGGTCAAACTCAATGCCATGTACACAGTAAGTAAGTCCTGTTGATTTCCGTCACATTTATACTGATATGAGTAATGTAGATGTCAAATTCAATGCCATGTACATGGTAAGTACTGTTGATTTCTGTCACACACTCATATGAGTAGTATAGAAGACAAAGTCAGTATCATGCACACAGTGAGTCCTGTTTATTTTGGTCACACTTACACAAATATGAATAATGTAGAGGTCAAGCTCAGTGTCACATACACAACAAGACAAGAATGAGGATAACCTTGGGAATAAGTCGAGTTTTTATTCCCCAGCTCTTGATGAATAATGAATGGTATTAGGTTTTAACTGTCAGTAGTTCTTAATTATTTTTCATATGTTTATTATATAATTACATGACCCTTTTATAGTATTTTCCACGTGAAAAGTTCATGGGGCCATTACCTAAATTTTCTTAGTAGGGGGTTGGATTATTATCAAAGAAAGATATCCTCATAAATAATTGTCAGCATTTTGTAAATATTGGGTTTTTTAATCAGATATTTACAGTATTCAGTCAATCAGTTCAGTTAAAGTTAAAAGGGATGGCAGGTCATTAGTGGGGACAGAATGGTTTAGTACTGTTTTTTTCACATAGTTTATGGCAAGGTGGCCTCTTATCTGAGGCGACAAGTAATGAAGGGCTCATGATAATATGGAAGAATGGGAACTAGTCTAGAAATTAGTGAAAACAAAATAGAGTATGTGTTGGTTTAGCTGACTAGGATTGGTTGATAATGGCAGTACAATTTTGGTGACAAGAATCTTTGAGATTTATCCTGGTTGTAACTGAAAAAAACTAGAGACAATGTTATATTGATGAAATTTCAGTCCTTTTACAAACTTGGGTTTCAAAAATTCATCACTGAAATTAGCACCTGACTCTCTGATGTGGAAGTTAAAACACATGTTTCAAAAACGTGTGTAGATCCAGAGAATGCCATGGTGCATATGATCTTCTCTACACAGCTATCATCATGGATATGTCTATACTGATAAATATACATTTGATCACAAGCATTCAGAAATTTTGTAGTTTTGAATTTTTAATATCCTGGTGATTGCATTGTTTTGCTATGGGAGCTGAATTAGTACTGAGTCCTGAAAAGGATGAATCCGGAGGGGTGACTGCTGTTACAGTATAAGAAATATTGCAAGAATTCATTAGTGAATTTCAATTTTATTTCCAGGCAAGGACCTGTAAACCTGCTATGGGTTATAGTTTTGCTGCAGGAACTACTGATGGTCCAGGTGCTTTCAACTTCACACAAGGTACAGTATGTTATTTGAAACTGAAATTAAAGGACACTCAAGAAACCTCAATGGTTTGTCAACTGTGATACCCATTGTCTTTTATACCGAGATGAAATGAGGTTTTTAGTATTGGACTAATTATTAGTCTAGGGTCAGTAATGTTGGCCCAGGTCTGGTTGTATTTGCCTGAAGCAGATTCACTATGATTGACCAAGGACCTATAACAAGGTCAATGCAAAAAGCGACAATTTCAAGGCATTTTTATTTACCCTATCCCATACAAGTGGATCTGGACACCCTATCTCATCTCATTATAAGAATATTTTGATGCCTCTACTGCATTCCAGTGTAAGCATGTTGGTGTCCCTGTCATATCCCTATAAAAGTGCTTCCAGAACAAACAAACCCAATTTAGAAAGCCTACACAGCAATGACAGTGATCGGTGATTTGTAAACCATTCTGTGGAATCTTTAGCACCTGGGATTTGCTGAGCATTAATGTTGCTTTATAAAGAATCAATAAGAACTAAAGGGTGGATTGAAAGCTTTAATCATGCATATATCAAGGTGCAGTTTTCACAGACATTGTTCTATTGATATCACATTGTACAGTGTAGCAAAAAACATATATACTAAGCTGTGGTTCTGCAGTAGGTGATATGAAGGAAAGGGTTAATCAGCTGTCATCTTCCTATACTATGTTAATAGCATGAACTCTTTATGCTTTGTTAATGCTGTCATCCTTATTTCTTCTTATAGATTACCCAATCATAATACCTTAGGAAAACTCCTACCTTTTATTATGTTACCATTTAAGTCCCTAAGACCTATAGAAAACTCTTAATATATGCATAATTCCACAATGACTGGTCACATTCAGGTGAGTTTTCTCTGCTGATAGATTTAGTGTTGGGATGCCACAATTCATTGCATTTACCTATAAGTTTATCCTTGAACCTCGCACTGGTAGTATGATGAATTATTTTGGTAAAATTTGTCTGCTATTGTCCAGGTAACGCTATAAGGCATAGCTCTGCACCATCTTGGTGTTCAATAATAAGGGACAGATGCAGATCAAAACAGGTTTTTTTACATTCTGTTCTTTTTGTCATGGGCAAACTGCAGAAACATATAACTAAGACACTATAAGCTACATGCTGACATGTTCTCTATGTGGGAATTCTTGGCAGATAAGGAAGATAAATCATCAAAGGCTCTCCAGTTTAAAAACATTGGAAATCTACACTATTAGAGACAGCCCCATCACCACCACATGACTCCTCATTGCTGGCTATTCCTTTAGGCCTTGCCACTTCAGGGTTTTATTCTACAGCTCTTGATAAAAACAAGTAAACAAACAATACAAACTATCTTTTGCTCCTGATACATGGACCAGTCATGTGGTTCAAGCATCCCATAAACACATCCCAACATTATGACTCGGATAATATCCTCCCTACAAACAAGACCTATTTCTGTTTCAACTGACCTAGGCCTACCACAAGTGATCTTCAGGGACAAAGACCTCAACACAGTAAGTTCCCAGAAATATATCTGTCGTTCAGTCTGTCAAACCAGGTGTATACAGGATAATATGTCTAACCCTGTGCACATATGGTTGGTGGAATGAGATGCACTGCTCTCCACTTCCACCTTCTTCAAGGATCATCATGAGACCAAGATATAATCATAACCAGTATCTTCTAATCTACTTTCTAATGGCCAGACTGATGATTATGCACACACAAGCCACTAAGGAGATGAATTTTCCCACCCCTCAACTGCAGCACTGATACGGGGACATTTTGGGAAACCAACAATAGGTGCCAAGGGGCACAACTCAAACACAAACATCTGACAAGTTGTCTTATCATAGATCCTCACGTCATAAACCATGATTCTCTCAAACCAAAGTGGACAAAAGACAGAGAAGTAGCAAACCTGTATGCCAAAGTTTCTCTTCACAACTGCGTCCATCTCTCAAAAATTATCTAAAAAATCATCTCCACACCACCCTTGTGATAGATCCCGGTAGGAGGACGGCTTCAGTTCTTTGCTGCTGAATGGGACAAGATTTACCATGATGATCATTGGGATCGACAAGTGGTTTCCAAGGGACTCTGCATGACTTTCAAAACACCTCCTCTATCCAGAGTCCCATGAGCTACACCATTCCAACAGACCCATTCTAAGCCACCACATTGCAGAAAGAAATAAACAACCTTCCACAGAAAAAGCGATAGGAATCATTCAAGGGTAATGGCACTCTGCACCCTGTCATCAACATGCTCCCTGGTTCACAATGGAGACACCATGCCACATTTTGAATGCCTTTCAAGAGGGAGACTATGTAATCAGCATGAACTTAAAAGACGCATTTCTTCATGTCCCTATTCACAAGACTTCCAGAATGTTTCTGCATTTTGCCTACTCGGAAATCATTTATCAATTGCAAGTGCTGCCATTTGGACTCAGTATCAGTCCCTGTGGCTTGATTCATCTGATGAACTCTGTTATGGCTCATATACGGACCATTTCCCAGGTGTAACATCAAGTTACTTGGATGATATCCTGCAAAAACATCAGGTGAGTTATATATTTGAACATGATATAACTCTTGTTACACTGATTACAATCTGTTTCTTTGTCAACAAGGTCAAATCCGACCTAGTACCATCTCAACAATTTGTGTATCTGGGTATGGAATTCAACACACAAGTAAACAGAGTATGTCTCCCTCAGGAGTAGGCATTGGTGGCTTCATTACTCTC
The DNA here is from genome assembly GCA_028554795.2 of Sinohyriopsis cumingii. Taxonomy (NCBI): domain Eukaryota; kingdom Metazoa; phylum Mollusca; class Bivalvia; order Unionida; family Unionidae; genus Sinohyriopsis; species Sinohyriopsis cumingii. Next base: position 48,897,022 of record CM068826.1, on the reverse strand, counting down.
AAGGAAATCTCTCTCTGCATGGGAATTCCTTTGCCTCATAGGCTAGCTCAAAGTGGCAGCAAACAGCATCATCCTAAGGTCACCTTACACGCACCTGTTACAGATGATTTTTTTATCCCAGTGGAGGTCAAAGGTTTGCCCACTGGACCAACTGCTCCCCATTTGCATAAATATGAGATACCATCTGCGGACTTGGAGTGACCTTACTTGACTCACAGCTGGTATACCTCTGCAAGTACAACTGCTAGAGATCGGTCTGTATGGATGCAAGTACAGAAAGTTGGGGGACACACCTCCTACCATCTTTTCGGGAAGCCAGTGGAGTGTAGTCTCCCCATGACTGGCATCTACGTATCAATATCCTCAAGATAAAGGCCATTTTAAAAGCCTCACTGGAGGCAGAAAATTTTAAATGGAATGGGAGTCCTCATTCTATCCAGAAGCTCTATCATGGTGACATATCTCAAATGGCAAGGAGGAACCAAGTCCCCAGACCTTTGCATACTGGTGTGGGGCTTTCTAAAGTGGTGTCATCAACAACTACTCCACATCCATGTCAGTCATATTCCTGGACCTCTTCTTGCAATAGCTTATACAGATGGAATGGTCTTTTCATCCCTCAGTTTTCATTCAGATATGTACCTGATGGGACTTGCATCATCATGGAAGAGAGAATATTGGACTAACCAAAGAGTTGTCCTACCTCTTCTCCAACTTTGATGATACATGCCCAAGTGGAACCTATCATAGGTACTAACCTGGCTGAACAAAACACCTTTTGAACTGCTTTCAAGGCCATCTTTGACTCACCTTTCTTACAAGACCAGCTTCTTATCAGATCAGTGGTGGCAGGCAGAATCAGCTAAATATATGCCCAGTCAGGGGACCCAGATTAGATGCATTTCCAACAAGATGGGTCAGTTTCACAAATGATTTCTACCTCTTTCATCGCCAAGAACAGGCTTCCGTCCATGGGTAACCAAACCTTTGTACCAAATCATGGTCTACTTTGAACACTTCCACTCAAGGCCACCTACAGGATCCAGTATGAGCCTTGAAGAGGTATCTTAAAACAACCGAGCCCTTGTGTCAAGGGAGATAATGTCTACTTTTACCTCTCAAACCAGGACTGGACAATATTACTACACAGACCTGATAGTTTGGCTTACAAGGTTAGAACAGTTTCTAGAAGCATTGCCTTGAACTAGAACTGTTCTCTAAATGATATTATCCATGCCATGGGATCGAGAGCCCATTCTCCAGTTTTTACCTCAGAGATCCTTCATCTCAAAGGGCTCAACTCGGTATGGTGGGATCTTTAGCTGTGTCACAACAGGTACCTTTCCAGGTCATTCAGCAGCTTCATATGACACATCTGCATGACTTCGCTGGCCTTGAGGAAGGAAAATTTTCCATTTTGGAAGCCACCTCCCGACAAATGGAGTCTTCTCCAGTCGGGTTATGTAGAAGCTGTCTCACATACCTTAGGGGACCAGAGGTTGCATCTCCAGGGTAAGGGGATGTACTGCCCTCACCACTTAGGTATTATGATTGCGTAACGTATTGAAAGAAGAAACCAATTTTTTCTAGTAAAATATGTTTCTTTGTGAATACTTATCCAATCATAAAACACATACACCCTCACAGGCTCTCCACAGTTACATCCATATAGAGAGCATGCCTTATGCTCCAGTAGTAACTGAGATATTCATGGGTTTCGCTGCCAATCCCTATATCAAGGGAAGATCACTCTGCCAGACTGCCACTTAGGTGGGCAGATAACTTTTAACTCTTTTTAGCTAAACGTTTTATCTGGAAAGGCTGGATTTGCATGTAGTAGTAGTTCTTCAAAGGTATAAGGATTGGGTAAGTATTCATAAAGAAACATAATTCAGAGCCTTATGCATGAATTGTATGGGACTTGATCCAGGGCCTTATACAGAGTTTGTATGGGACTTAATTCAGAGCCTTATGCATGACTTATATGGGACTTGATGCAGGGCCTTATACAGGGTTTATATGGGACTTAATTTAGAGCCTTATACATGACTTATATAGGACTTGATGCAGGACCTTATATAGGGTTTGTATGGGACTTAATTCAGAGCCTTATGCATGGCTTATATGAGACTTAATGCAGGGCCTTATACAGGCTTTATATGGGACTTTATTCAGAGCCTTATGCATGACTTATATGGGACTTGATGCAGGGCCTTATACAGGGTTTATATGGGACTTAATTTAGAGCCTTATACATGACTTATATAGGACTTGATGCAGGGCCTTATACAGGGTTTGTATGGGACTTAATTCAGAGCCTTATGCATGGCTTATATGAGACTTAATGCAGGGCCTTATACAGGCTTTGTATGGGACTTTATTCAGAGCCTTATGCATGGCTTATATGGGACTTAATGTAGGGCCTTATACAGGGTTTATATGGGACTTAATTCAGAGCCTTATGCATGAATTACACTGGTCAACAGTGAAATCATTACTGACTTGAAAAGGCCCTAATCTGTAGTATTTTGGCGTGCCGAACACGAATATAACCGTGAAAAATTTGTATTGGCTCTCGTTTTGAAGATATTCATATACCTCATTTTCTATGTTTCACTGTGTAAATTTCTCCAGTAGGACTGCAGCAACATCCGGAATAATGATGTAACATTGCATAATACCATCATGCTCACATCATCCACAGTTGATTGCATCATTTTCTGATGCAATGCAATACTAATGCCATGCGGCTGCTGAAGTTGACGTCAGCAGTGTACTATACATGTGTAGGCCTATTATACTAATGCCAGGCGGCTGCTGAAGCTGACGTAAGCAGTGTACTATATAAAGCCCAATCAGATAGGTTCAGCATTTAAAATATTTTAGACGTTGTGCGAGACAGTTCAAGCTACTGTTACATAAAACTTATTATTTTATCCATTTACGTACAATAAAGAACAGTAATGCCTCGAAAGTGTGTTAATACCGCGGACAATTTTTGCTATATTTGTGGGGAAGTGACATTTGCCAACCAGAAGAAAAGTATCAATTCTCAAGTGAAGAAGGCATATCATCTTTACTTCGGATGCAAGGTTGGTGACCAAGACAAGCCTTGGGCTCCGCATATATGCTGTGCTACATGTACAACACAGCTTTCACAGTGGTTGAACTGCAAAAGGTCATCAATGCCGTTTGCAGTCCCAATGGTGTGGAGAGAGCCAAGCAACCACCTAAATGACTGTTACTTCTGCTTGGTTCCTCCTCTTTCCGGCGGAATAACGAAGCGAAAGAAGTCGAGAATAGTCTACCCAAACATTCCGTCTGCATTGAGACCAGTTCCACATGGTGAGGGACTTCCTATTTCAGAACCTCCAGCAGAATATTCTCTTGATTCATCTGACGAAGACAAAGGTGAGTCGACCTGTTCTTCTCCTGGTCCATCAGCATGCAGTGATCCAGATTTTCACTGTGGTGCATCATCAACCCCACACAGAATAACACAGGAAGAACTAAATGACCTGATTCGTGATTTGGACTTATCAAAGAACAAGGCAGAATTGCTAGGATCAAGACTCCAACAATGGAATCTTCTAGAAGAAGATGTCACAATTACTGCATATCGAAAGCGCCACCAGCAATTGGAGCCTTTCTTCAGAAAGGAAAGTAATCTGATATTCTGTTCCGATATTGAGGGCCTCATGAATGCTTTAAAAATCACTCATGACCCACAAGAATGGAGACTATTTGTGGACTCTTCGAAACTGAGTCTCAAGGCTGTGCTTTTGCACAATGGAAACATTCTTCCATCTATTCCAGTAGCGTATGCTGTCCACATGAAAGAGACATACGATAACTTAAGGCAGCTACTGAATTCCATTGAGTATAACAAGTACAGCTGGCACCTGTGTGGTGATTTGAAGGTAGTTGCCCTTTTAATGGGACTGCAGCAAGGATATACAAAATACATGTGTTTCTTATGCGAGTGGGATAGCCGAGCAAGGGAAATGCACTACATGAGGAAGGAATGGACTCACAGGCAGAATGTAGCCATTGGAGAGAAGAATATCCAACACCCAGCTCTGGTTGAGGCTCAGAAAATCTTGCTACCACCCCTTCACATCAAACTAGGTTTGATGAAGAACTTCGTGAAAGCCATTGACCGGACTTTGCCAGCATTCCGATACCTGCATGAAAAATTCCCTCGACTCAGTGAAGCAAAGATTAAAGAGGGAGTTTTTGTGGGTCCTCAGATTCGAGAGCTTTTCAAAGATGACCGGTTCAACAACTTGCTGGAAGGTGACGCGAAACAAGCATGGAATGCTTTTCGCCTAGTTTCTACAAACTTCCTCGGAAATGTTAGGGCAGAAAACTATAAGGAACTAGTAGAAGACATGTTGATGAAGTATAAGAAACTTGGCTGCAATATGTCTCTAAAGATTCACTTCCTTCATTCCCATTTGGATTTCTTTCCTAGCAACTGTGGTATTGTTAGTGATGAACACGGCGAACGTTTTCATCAAGATATCGCAACAATGGAACAAAGATACCAGGGAAAATGGTCCACTACAATGCTGGCTGACTACTGCTGGACACTCCTCAGAGATGTTCCCGAACAGCTGTACAAGAGACAGGCGAAGAAATCTAAGATGTAGTCAATGACTTGATTTTTTATAGGTAGGCTATTACAGTTGACCTTTTACTATTGGAATGCATTTCGTTATGTAAACATTAATTTCTTGCAGATTACAAAAAAACTAGAGCCAATTTTGCAATTTGACTGTCATATTCGTGTTCAGCACATAAAAATTGATAAGAATTGACTAATTTTATTTCAGTAACATGACTTTTGTAAAAATTTGTTGTCCAGTGTTATATGGGACTTGATCCAGGGCCTTATACAGGGTTTGTATGGGACTTAATTCAGAGCCTTATGCATGACTTATATGGGACTTGATGCAGGGCCTTATACAGGGTTTGTATGGGACTTAATTCAGAGCCTTATGCTTTGCTTATATGGGACTTAATGTAGGGCCTTATACAGGGTTTATATGGGACTTAATTCAGAGCCTTATGCATGACTTATATGGGAATTGATGCAGGGCCTTATGCAGGGTTTATATGGGACTTAATTCAGAGCCTTATGCATGACTTATATGGGACTTGATGCAGGGCCTTATACAGGGTTTGTATGGGGCTTAATTCAGACCCTTATGCATGAATTATATGGGGCTTACTGCAGGTCTTTATACAGGACTGATATGACTGCTTAATGCAGGGACTTATAAAGTGTCTGTATGATGGTTAATACAGTGCTATATGGGGTATTATACAGGAGTTATACAGCTCTATCTACTATCCATTTTAAAACGAGATGTGTATTCCCTGTATAAGTTACTGTATGTATAACCTGCTTTGCCAACTACAATTAGGGCAGTTTTCAGTGTGTTACACTTAAATGATTAATAATTAGAGTCATGAATAGAGTTCAGAATCACAGACCTTCATGAGAATGTGTTATGTTTGCCTGAATGTGGCAGCATCTGCTTAGGCAGGTTATAGCGCAAGTCTTTGATATGACTTGGCCGGGGATCGAACCCATGACCTCCCGCATCCAAGGCAGACGCTCTAACCACTAGGCCACTGGAGCAGTTGAAGTTACTTTTGCTATGGACACCTGTTGAGATGTCCTCCAGTTGCTCTGCTTCACCACAGTAGTGGCTGGAGAAAATGTTGCTTCATGTCAGTAGTCTATAATAAATGCATTTCATTTTTGGAAAGATCAGCTCTGCAGAAGGATATTTTTCATCATGTTGGACAACTTCATGGTTGTAGCTAACTTCCTCAGACACAGGGAGGGATGAAGTTGCTACAGCTCCCGAAACGTCCGGGAGTCTTTTGATTTTCAACCCCATCTTTTGATCTACGATTTGCCAATAAGATCTCCCAGAAATTAAAAAACTGCCAAGCATAGGTTTTTCCGGATTAAAAAAAAACATTCAATACACTGTTCATGACTGCCATAATCTGTCAATCAAGTTATTGCAATCAGAATGTTCTCTGCCTTTTCCATCAGTTCGAGAAATAAACCTCAGATGTAATTCGTCCCCATTGAGAACTATATTCTGAACAACTTTTGTTCACATGGAGAAATATGGCAGTGGAAGGAGACACATCACAGTTGGAATATCATCTGCCTTTGCCATTGTACAGTACATAGTGTGCTCTGCTGGAGGTGAATGAATAAACACATAAAAATTTACAACTACTTCCGGGGTTATTTAAAAAATTCTGGTGCAATGTCAAAATGTTCGCTAATGGATTCGATGGAAAATATGCCTTTGAAAAAAAGAAATATGTTTGCAAGTTCAACAGTGCTAGGATAGGTGAATTTAAGTGTGTGAAGCATGGTGAAAAGTTAGAAAGCTTTGCATACTGCACAGCTTGCAACACACATTTGAACATTTCTTGTGGGGGAAAAAATTAATCTTACAAGGCACTTGAAAAGTATGCAGCACATTGCGAACGATAAATCGTCACATAATGTGCCTAAAGTACTGCAAATGTTTGCATCAACATCAGTAGACAGTGTCACTAAAGCAGAGGTTCTGTTTGCTAACTTAGTGGCAGAGCATAATTTACCATTCTTGGTTGCTGATCATTTTAGTGAGCTGTGTAAGGTTATGTTTCCTGACTCACAAATTGCTCAGAAGATTTGCTGCAAAAGAACTAAGGTAACAAACATCATTAACACTGCACTGGGTCCAATGTATGACAATCAAGTAACTTTACTATGCAAGGAAAACCCTTTCTCAGTGATGATGGATGAGTCCAATGACAGTGGTGATGAAAAGTGTGTAGCAGTTCTTGTAAGGGTATTTGACAGTGACATTCACAAAGTGATGACCAAATTCCTGGCTATGCCCATTTTCAATATTGGAACTGGTGAAAACCTTTTCAACTGTCTTCAAGAAGTCTTAACAAACAGACAGAGTCCATGGAAGAACCTAGTAGGGTTTAGCAGTGACAATGCAAATGCAATGGTTGGAAAGAAAAATTCTGTCCTCTCCAGAGTTCATGAACAGCAATCAAATGTAATCGACTTTGGGTGTATCTGCCATTTGGCCAGTACCTGAACACAGTATGGTTTGAAGAAATGGGCTGTCCCAGTTGAAGAACTTCTGGTCGACACCTATCACTTCATTTACAGTTCCAAGCATAGAGAGGTGTATAAAGAATTCCTAGAGTTTACCAACACTGAGGAGTACAAACTGGTCAAGCATTGTAGCACAAGGTGGCTGTCACTCCAGAAATGCATAGCACACTTCCTTCAACTCTGGCCAGCTCTTCAGTCATATTTCCAGAGCCATGAAGATGCTGTGAAGATGGGGAGCAGAGTGAACAGATCTGTGGAGAACCTTAAACACCCAGAGATGAAACTGACATATCACTTTCTTCTATACATCATGTAACCACTGATTGACTTGAACACCATGTTCCAGGCTGGTGATGCTATGGTGGGATACCTCCATGTGGAGATGGAACGAATTCTACAGAAATTCATGGGAAAGTTTGTGAAGACGAGTGTTATCACTGCATCAGCCAGCATTATGGAGGTCAACCTTATGTCACCAGAAAACTAGCATGACAACTCTTTGTTAGCAGTAGGTATGGAAGCCAGACATTTCATTCAAAACAACCCAGATGACATTTCTCCAACCCTGCTGAGCTCCTTCTTTAGGAGTGTGAGGTCAATCTATGAGGAAGTTACAGCAAAGATGCTTGCCAAGTTTCCATTTAATGACCAGACCCTGAAGGCCCTTGGTTACCTGAATCCTGAGAGGAGATTGGAGATTTCAGTAGAAGCTGTGCTTCAGCTGAGTGACAGACTGGTTACAGCAGCTGACAAACAGTGTCAACTTGAAGATGAGTTCATTGACTTCCAGCTCTCCCCAGACTCAGATGTGCCCAGTTTCACTCAGGGAGAAACAACATTGGATGTCTTCTGGGTAGACATGAGCAGAGTTTCCAAACCTTTGAAGAAATCCAGATTCCCAAATCTAGTGAAGCTCAGACAGACCACCATGGAAATTTATGTGGAAAACCTGTGTCGTCACTAATATCATGTAAGATAAATGCAAAGTGTGACTGTTTTGAGCTCAGACCTTCAAATGATTTGTTTATTGCTGCTAAAGGAGCTTCTCTACAAGACTGAAAGACAACCAACACATCTTGAAAAAAACTAAGTATGTTAGAGTGTTTGAGGTTCCAGTGGGTCATTATTTTTTTAACCACAATGATTCTTGTGAAGATTCTTAAATTACTTTTTTGTGAGATTAAGAAAATAACTTATAACAAACTTAATAATGTTCAGTAACTATTATTCATTATAGTTATTTTACTTAGTTATGGTACAATCTGCACTTTTATGCTTAAACTTATGAGAAAAATAGTTGTTACGCTAATCTTCCTGATTAGGACACAATCTCCCTGATTTTGAACACAAATCTCCCTGATTTGGTTCCAGAAAACTTGGCATATATGCTATCTATTCTGGTCTAGGACTTTTTGCACTGGTGTGTTGCAGCTAAGAATCATTATCCAGATCAGACATTTCCAGATGCTCAAAGTCCTGCCTGACTCACTGTCAAGAAGGGCCAAACACTTCATATGAAGTGGTCTGTTGACCATCTGTTTTCAGTGGATTTGTGTGGTTTGGTGGTGTCTAATGATAAACGCATTGCTAGGAGGTAGAACCACAAACTGCTCATCATTGTTTCTCGTGTCTTCTGCCTAAAAGCCTGGGCTTTGGATGTGCTGCCAGTTCATTGAGAGGTGTTTGGTGTTATGCCTATTCCCGTACTGTTCTGATACTGAAAATAATGCAGAAATGAGGAACCAGGATTGCAAATTGATTCTGATAGTCTCTCTCAAGTGGGACTAGTCCTGGGTGAATGATCTGTTTGATCTAGCAATAGATATGCCCAAGAAAATCCTGGTGAGGCCCAACCTGCTCAAACAGCCATAGTTGCAGGCATTTCATATCTACCTGGAAAGACTTCTTTACACCTGAGTCTTGTCAGGAAAGCATTGTGGTGAAAGAATTTTAAACCTTCTGTTGTGGAGAGAATCTCATGAGCTCATGAGCTAGAAAGACCTCCCTCTACTCCAAAGGCTTAAAATGGAAAGTGGTGGATTTTAGGGACTGGGTTCAATGATATTGTCCCTTTGAGAGTCTCTATCAAGCTATTGGAAAACATTTGTTTCTGACTTTTTCAGGAGACAAAGTTACCCCCCAGTTCCTATCAAAGTCTGATGCTGCATGATCTCTGACACATTCAGGCATCTCATGGTACAGGTTATATTGGTCACAAAAAGGATCCGTCAGACATTTTTAACTTGAATAGGCCAAAACCCAGGTGTTGCCGTTCATGCCTTCATCATGATATGCTGAGATGAGGGGATGAGGCAAGACTTGGTCCGTGCTTTCAAGTACTACTTCAAGTGTTTGGAGAGGAGTCATGGAGCCTAACAATGTCTCTTTCATCTGGTGAAATTCAGAAAATAAAATGATTAGATTAGAATTCATTTGGAACACAATTGGAATTTATTCAGAATACTTCACACATTTGGATTTGTCACAGAACTTTTAGGACTGTTTTTGGATTTAATTCACAATACTGTAATTGTTTTTAAGTTTCACATTGTACATGTATTATAGGGAAATAAATTATTTGTTAAATTTGATAAAACTCACTGGTTTTTGCTCTTTTCAGTTACTTAGCTTAAGGCCATAACACATAGATCATTCATTCATCCTTGGGTCTTGCAATTTTTAGTTTGTAGCAACAGTGAACACCAAGAAAATTGGTTATCCACAAATGAAAATGAATTTATATCATGCGCATCTTGGTTTCGAAATATATGTATACTGGGATAAGGAAAGAGAAGGGTACCCTAGAATCACAGTTGAATATGATTTCTTTTACACTAAGGTTCAACTGCAGGTGATGTTTTCTGGGATACAGTGCGGAATTTCCTTCATGCCCCAACAGATGCCCAGATCAAGTGCCACCATCCTAAGCCAATACTCCTGGACACAGGGGAGGTAACTCATATAAGCACAAATTATCTATCATTTTTGCTCACAATTTGTGTTTAAAAAATTTTTTATATTGTTTTTACGGCTTAATTACATTTTTAAATTAATTTCGAACTAATTAAATCGCACAAACAAATTGATTTAAGCAAAATCTATAAAAGTATCAGAATACATTGACTTCTTTTAATGCTTCAGATTTGTATACATGAATAAGATTATGCTGAGTCAGGAGAAAACATCTAATTGGCAAAATAGTTATACTCCCTTCACCTTTACAATTGTTAATGGCCTATGTGTTTTGTTCGGATCACTGAAACTTCATCACAACAACTATATAAGAAGTATAACATGACTGATGTGTTTAAATAGGAATTTTCCCCTAGTCAAGAAAATCTAATTTATCACTCGCTTTTACTGCAGAAGATGATGACTTGTCATTTTACAAGTATGAAAAAAATGGTTATTTTTTAGGTATAGAATTACATAAGGTTCTTTTTTAAGGATTTTGTATATTTTACCTTTATTTTTTATTTAATATCCATTTCAAAAGATTGCACTATCTTTTCCTTATATATTGTAGTACTTCATGTTTACATTTGTTTGGAAGAGTTTATCTCCCTAAAGTTTTCGCAATTCTTTAAATTTTACATTTTTGTCTAGTTTTATCTTTTGTAGTAGTTCATGTTTACATTTATTTGTTGTTGTCCTTGTTATAGGGTTTAATGCTATTTTTCAGTTCAAGATAGGCTATGCATGGCGGTCAGAAGATATGGTGGATAAAGAACTTTCGCAAACCCCAGAAAGAACCACCAACCCATGCGAAGCTACTGGCAAACTTTCTCACATATCCACATTGTACATTTATTTGGAAGGTCATATTACTTTATGTTTGCATTTTTAAAACTTTACCTTTAATTTGCACCATATAGCCATTCTTGTGCTGACATGTCATTAAACTCTTATGATACTAATACATACATCATTCCTCAATCTTTGGTTTTGAACAAGAAGTAAATATATTAAATGTCTAATTTAGATTACCCGTCCGTATCCATGGCAACCCATTATTGTGGACACTCAACTTCTAAGAATTGGACAGTTTATCATCATTGCAGTCCCTGCCGAGTTCACGTAAGCTTAATGTACTACTGTATATAGTTGCTTAAAAAATATATCCGCCTGCAAACTGCATAAAGCCAGGTCTGCCATCACATACCGTGCCACCAGATCTGGGTCTGTGCAGATTGCTAGGAATAAAACTCAAGTAAAATGCCTTTAAAGACATTTTGGCCACCATTGTCAAGGAAGAAGGATGTAAAGAGGGGTTGAGATACTCTGGATTATATATAAATGCATCAGTTAACAAGAATGAAGTAAATATCAACTAAAATGTTTGCAAAATGTTTAATGCCAAAAGCATACTGCTAATTTATTTGGATACTAACACCACATTAGAACTTCATGGGGGTTGGAATTTTTGGTCCTTGATGTGCACCAGGAACCTGACTCCCTCCACACACAAACAGTAGGGGTGGAATGGCTGTACAAGAGAAAAAAATTGGTTGCATGGGCATTGTGTTGTGAACTGATTAATATGAGATAAATGTATATGAGGTTTGCCCATATTTGTTGTCCTTTATTAATTTGCATGAAAATAATGTCAATTAATTATTATGCCTGTTTCCCTTCAAAAGTTAAATGAAAGTGTATGGGGCCTTGTATTCCTTTTTAGTCTTTTATGTTTCCTCAACATGATTTGATCCCTATGACCTACATATCATGCTGTGATAATAAAATTAGCTTTTATTAATGAAAGTTACTTCTTACATGGCTTGGCTGTTACATTGAATGTTTCTGCATGTATTTGCACAGGATAAGAGTAAGGACAGGAAAAATGTTAAATTTCATTGTGAATGGACAAACAAACGAGACATTACAATGGATTTTAGGATTGCTTGCATTTAATTAAAGCTTTTATAATCCATATATTATTACATGCACATACACATGATTGCAAATATAAAATTTGATATGCATGTTCATAATGAGAAATGTGCCACTAAGTTTGAAATAATGGATCACTGTGACCTAAATCTGACAATTTGCAGCTTGTTTTTTAAATTGCTTTCTGAACCTTTTGATCCTTTGATGGTTCCATTTCTTGTAAAATTAATGTTTATGTATGGGTTGTTTTCACAGACATCACGACTGAGTATGCAGATACCCACAGTGCAATGCACGCACCTTGCGCCGCCATTTTGAGTCTCTAACAAACCTTTGTCAACATTAGTCATCATGTATATTCAAAATAATAATCTGATTTAACTGTCGATAAGGACATTTACTTCATCGAAACAATACACAGATTATACTTGAAATTAAGTATCCTATAGCATGAAAATAAAAATAAAGCTGGAAGTTCCCTTGCTTATATCGAAAGACAGACTAGTGAATTTGAACAGTAATTGTGCATATTGCTATCAAATAGAAATGTAGTCATTTATTTATAAAGATACAATATTGACATTTTTAAAAAGTGTTTTGTATCATATCCCTAAGCTTGTCATCTTGAACGAGCATTTCCTGACAATGATTTTCGGGATGCAAATATCAGTTTTGAATTAAAATTTCATAGCATGTGTTTAATGTTAGAACTTTTATGTACAAATACTTTTTGCAACAACAGGTGTTTGTGCCAAAGACAGTTGACAAGGAAATTTAATTAGTATGGTCAGATATTGTATTTGTGGTGGAGATGATGGCCATAGGATATTGAATGAAAGCGATAAACGTTCAGAGAAGTTTCATCTTCAGTGTATTCAAACGAAACACATGCCTGACGGAACATGACTTTATGTCGAATGTCAAAATGATGTATTCCTGAAATGCTTTTAGAAATATGAAATTATATATTAACAGTTAGCTTTTTAACTTGAATGATAACCAAATGATTCATTTCAGCCCATGAAAACTGAAAATCATCACATGTTTCTACTTGTTTGTGTATCCATTTGTTTATGCATTTTTTTATTGATCAATCTATTTGTTTATAAAAGAATAACAAGGATGGTTGAAATTTAAATGTTTTACTTGAAAACAAGTAGGAAGGTCATGCATTTGTCTCATGCGATTGACATGCAAAACAGAATGTAATGTATTATTATATTCTTATGCACAAAATGCGACATGCATTCATAATTATGTGGGAAGAACAATGTTATTAGGTGCAGATTTGCGGGGCTTGGGACTCAAAATGGCGGATATGGAAGTACACACGTTTTGTGACATCACGTGAAAACAACGGATATACACGTCATTTATATTTGCTTACAAGCCCAGTTCATTTACAAACTGCACAGACCAAGAACTGCCAGGGCATTATAATCTGGGCCCATGACGATTTTTAGGAGCAATTGGTAGAAAACACAGCATTGACCCTGATTTGCCAGTACATTATGTGATGGCACATCAAAACCTATGTTATTTGCAGTTGGATTTGACTTATAAAGATATATATGGTAAAGCAGTGCTTAAATATTGCCATCCTTTTTTAGCGGCTATATTATTGCATTTCAGTACAATGGCTGGAAGAAGACTGAGGGATAGAGTTGAAGGGGTATGTAAGACAATATCAAGTTATTTTCTTCAGATTATTTAACTGTAATCTGCTCCAGTGTTTGGAAGTTTTTGACATCTTCATACATACATATTTAGGAGAAAATAGATGTGAGGAAAGACTGTCAGGTAACACTATACTGTGTGTTTACAGAATATAAAACTGAGGATGAAAACTCATAATAGAAAATACATGTTAGTAACAATGTATCTAGTAAACATAACTTAAAAGGGTTTTTGAACTACAGTGAACTGATAGTCACTGGTTTAACACTTTCTGTTGATAATCTTTTGCTGGATGGTGGGAAAATAGTTGCCATATTGCAGCAGAAATTGAAGTCACTTTTTATGACAGGTATAGTTAGATATCTTTGTCTCTTTACCTGTGAATTAAAGTTATCTCTGAAGAAAAGTGTTTGTCTATAAGTTACACCCCTTTTTATTAGAGTAAAGGGTCATTCAGTATTCTAAACATGTCTGTAAAGGCAGATAAAGTTTTTAGGTTGATGGATCACCACAAAATGCCATACATGGCATCTTATGATTTTTTGTTCATAACACAGGTTTTTCACGTAAGCTGACTGTCTTTTGATCTTGGTGAGTTGAGGAAATGGCTGATCCGGATGTTGGCAGCTTTGTTTTTGATGTGTAATAATTGTTTGCACTATAATTTGAAGAAGTTTTGGCTCTGCGATTGACTCGGATGATTAGCAATGTACTTAAATGATTTATAAAATCAGGTGAGAATCTTTTATCAACCATTATTTGGTGCTTGGTTGTGTAAGGAGTGTTCAGAACAAACATGTCAGATATTGTTTGTATATAGAATATATGGAAGACAAATAAAGAAGATTTAATGGCAGTAGATCAGTAATAATAAGATTAATATTTATGAGCTCACATCTTTTGACAATAAACTTAAGATCAAAATTCTCAATAAGGCCCAGCCAGATACACTTATATTCAATGTTTATTTTAGCACAAAACTTCAAGAAATTTATGAAATTTTAAAAATTTCAGGAGCTACACCACATTTGTTTTATATTTGAATTCATACACGATCTTTTACCAAAAACTTTTTACACATTATTTTTTGTACTTTTAAGAGGACATTTTTTCATGCACGAGAAAAATATGTGTATATGAAATTTCAGGAGCCATGCCATGATCATCTTTTATTCGAATTCATATGCCATCTCTTCCCTAGAATGATAATAAACTTTCTTCACGTTATTTTTCATACTTTTAAGAAGAAACAAATAAATTATCATGTAAAAAGAAAATACATGTTTATAAAATTTCGGGAGACATGCCACAACTGTGTTATATCTGAATTTGTGTTATACCAGAGCTCACTATTGCAGGGTCAGACTGTAATAATAATAATAATAATAAAAACATTGATGTTAAAAACAATGGCGATATTCATTGCATTGTATTTGTTCAAAAATCAGTTATAAAAGGTGAACCTGAGTACAGTGGTCACCTTTATAAGATGGCCAGTTTGTCTTTTCCCATGAGTGGCTTCAAATAACAGGCTTTACTGTATTTTCATTCCCTTAGAGACTTTGCCATTGAGAACCTCATACTTAGGGGATGGTGTTGAGACTCGTTCAACTAAAACATGTGCTTTTGTTTTCTTGAAATAAATGCTAAGATGTCTTATCCATGGCAACTGATGGCTGGCTGATTCAGCCATGATTTTTTTAGAGATTCTTTGTGTTATTATTGAGATTCCATATGTGCATATTAAACGATCTTTTAAATTAAATATACCACTGACAACCTTTATTGTATGTTCAAGAGCAAGACCAGGGTATATTACAAATATGTTTGTCTTTATTACAGGCCATTAGGGTGGAAAATACATTCCAGGACACACCTGTCTCAGTGATAGCTGGCCTTTCTAATGACTATTCAGATTATGTCACCACTTATGAAGAATATCAGGTCTGTTGTTTCTGAAGATAATTATATTCACTGTTGTGGATAGTTTGTAATCTGTCAGTACAGATGTGTGTTGCTCCTTCCATTTCTTTGAAACCTGAATGTCCATCAGTTAGCTAGCTTTCTGTGTAAGCTAGTTTTCTTTGTAATCTGAACATTCATCTAGAAGTTATCTTTGTAACCTGTATGTCCGTATGTCAGCTTGATTTCTTTGTAAACTTATGTCCATCTGTTTGCTAGTTTTATTTGTAACTTTATGTCCATCTGTTAGGTACTTTTCTTTGTAACCTGTATGTCCATCTGTTAGTTTTGTTTGTAACCTATATGTCCATCTGTTAGTTTTGTTTGTAACCTGTATATCTTTCTGTTAGCTAGTTTTTTTGTAACCTTATGTCCATTTGTTAGCTAGGTTTTATTTTTGTAACCTGACTGTCCATCATTTATCTAGCTTTCTTTGTACGCTAGTTTTCTTTGTCAGCTGAACATTCATCTTAAGTTTCCTTTGTAACCTGTATGTACATATGGCAGCTTGATTTCTTCATAAACTTATGTCCATCAGTTAGCTAGTTTTATTTGTAACCTTTATGTCCATCTGTTAGTTTTCTTTGTAACCTGTATGTCAGTCTGTTAGCTAGTTTTCTTTGTAACCTTATGTCCATCTGTTAATTAGTTGGGTTTTTTTGTAACCTGTATGTCCATCTGTTAGCTAGGTTTCTTTGTAGCCTGTATGTCCATCTGGCTGCTAGTTTTATTTGTAACCTTATATCTATCTGTTAGTTTTGTTTGTAACCTATGTGTCCATCTGTTAGCTAGTTTTCTTTGTAACCTGTATTCTGTTTGTTAGCTAGTTTTCTTTGTAACCTGAACTCTGACTACACAGATGGTGAGAGATTAAGTGAATGGGTTTTCACATTTGATTCAGAGAATAAAGTGAAATGATGGACATTGTCAGGTGATTGTATTTATTCTGGCATCCAGTAATAGAACAATGAAAAAAAACATTGTTTTGCAAAGAAACAACAAAACCTAGTCAAAGCAAGAATAAAAGCAAAACATTTACCGTTTTAACAATTGCTAAGCAAATTTCATCCTAAACTCTAAAGACAATATTTTCTTTTTCTACTTTAATACCATATGTATTGGATTGTGTGGTTAAAAAAAAATCTGATATTTTAATTAATACTGAAATATATCATTTTTGGTATCACAAAATGTATTATATCCAGTATTGTTGTTAGAAAAAAAAATTCTTTTTACTTTATACAGACTTGCTCCAGAATCAAAGTTTAGAACATTAATTTCACTCTTCAGCACAACACCCTCACCCTCTTTTCATAAATTCACCTCCACTTTCATTGACTGATCATATAAATATAAGTGAGTTAAGAAAGCAGTTGGATTGGGCTGACCTAATCTGTCACACTAAATTATATTTTTTACATTTTGTAAATTATTTGACCCTATCTGTAAATGAAGCAAGTCCAATTTCATGAATGCATCACATCAGATTTATCATTGATGTCAAGGAAGTAAAGAGAAATAACTTTAGAGATATGTAAAAGGCATCTGGTAAAGTTTCTTCATCAAAGATTAATTATCATGTTTGAAATATAAGGTAGTTTCTGTTGTTTTGTTTTGGTCACTTGTCTTTGTTTGCTGCAGGTATAACTTCTGTAAACACACGCAATTTAGCATCACATTCATGATGGGAAATCTGATATTTTCCCTTGTGAAAATATAGGAACGAAGATTATTTCGCCAATAAATTTCTATATTCTACACTGAAGAATATAATAAAACATATTGTTCTTTTCTGCATATTCAGTTTGATATAACTTGGTAATACTTTCCAGACTTAAAGACACATCTTTTATGTTTTGCAAGATGAATAGTTGATGGTGAATATTTTGGAAGCTAGATTCTGCACAGATGGAGGGTGACAGGGTGTAAGAAGTTTCAGTAAAGTATATAAATGTTCATGTTGGCTTCCAGCTAGTTTAAAATGCAGAGAATACTTGAGTCTGCTAAGGTGTTTTTGTTTCATATTTCCTTAATCAATCTATTATTTGATAGATGATGACTTTTATTTGATGTAAATTAAAATGAAATCTGTTTTAGTTTTGTATGATGTTTATTAATGAGCATGGTTTGAGTTGTGTTACCATGTACTTACAAGTAGTACATTTGTCTTATATCAGAGTTGTAATATGTAAAATCTCAGGCACTTTACATTCTTATTGACTATTTGGCAATATTTTAATAATTACTTTATACACTCACTTATAAGTTGGGTCAGACTGCAAACAACATAGACACTGGTCTACCTTCACATAATGTGCCATCAGCTCATGGTCTGTATTGTTTGTTCTGCTGGTTACTGCCGATAATCTACATGGACCGACATATGTTGGTGAATTAATCGGCGGCAGGAGCAGTCCTGTGAAGTTTTCATTTTGATCAGACTTGCATGCGAGTATATATTGTTCCTTGGTAGATGATAAATTAGTGTTTATTGTCTTAATTTGTCGTCCCACAGATTCAGAGATATGAAGGTGGATCAACAATATATGGTCCCAATACTCTTCAGGCCTACTTACAAGTTTTTGGAGAACTAGCCGTATTCCTTGCAAAGGTGAGAATTATGTCCATTGTATTGCTTGGCAGTTACTGTAATCAGTCATGAACAATTGTCTCCCTTAGCATTTTCATCAGGTGATATGTGCTTAATGATAACTCGGTGATGATTGTATATTATAGTGTGCTACTGCTTTTGATATTAAATCTGTTTAATAAAAAATTGTTAGATGTAAAAAAAAAAAATGTATGTCCTTTATGGTGAATGTTTGCAGTGTATTGAGATACAGTAAAACCTGTTATGAGAGACCACCTATTCTGCTAATAAAAAGCAGTCTCTCAAGACAGGTGATCTCTCATAACAAGTTTATGCAAATGATCAGAATCCAGGGTTGGAATTAACACTGTTTAGAAGGAAAAATACCCATAATTACTGTACACATATTCTTTATTCGTGGTTCTTGTTCAAATATTGCATACATTCATCTGAAAATAATTTTTTTATAGCATGATGGATATGCATCTCTCATAAAACATAAACATTTCTGTTGAAGATCACATGCATTTGCATTTGAATTGCAACATTGGCTTTGATAATACTAATTTTTCTTTCTGATAAGTTAACTTCACTACAGTCAATTACATTAATTCTTTCCTCCATTATTAGAATGTTTCTTTTGTTGGAGTTTCTGCCGTTGTTTTAATGGTATAATATTATCAGTGATCAATTGTAATAATGACTGTAGTGGAGGGAGGTGTGTGTGTGTGTGTGTGCGTGCATGAGAGAGAGAGACAGAGAGAAAACAGAAAACCTTTGAACTATTTATGTCCATGACTAATCTCTTTGAAAGAATGGTTCGTCTCACTGGGTATTCATGTGGCTTCAGAACTACAGTGACAGTGAGTCACATGTACTTTATTCTGGTGTACAGTCTACAACAAATGACACTACCTACATGCGATGTAAAATTTAGGAAACTGGTAGCCAGTTTAAATTTTTTTTTCATTTGAGCGGTCTTTACTTTTTAAGTGGTCACAAATACTGAGATTATATAAAGGTCACTGGTGTTTGCCTGCTTTTGCAATATGGTCAATCAAGGCAGTATTGTTAAAAATAATCTGTACTTTGCCTGTAGGCCCTTCTGTGCAGTAATGTTTACAAAGGATTAAATCAAGGTCAGTTGTGTTTACATATGTTTTTGCAATAGTCATTCATAGCTGTGTCATTATGCATATTTTGTCTAAAAAGCATGGGCACTGGTTGCATTCTGCAACTGGTTACTCACAACAATGCTTTTATATAATAAAATTGATCCATGCTTTATGATTATGGTCATAAAGAGGCAACTCAATACAGGTTTCACTGTTCTGAAAGTTTGTAGCGTCATTAACATTACTGAAAATTTATTTTTGAGGTATTAAATTGTCTTCCAATTTTCAATACAGTGCTTAAATTGGTATATTCTTAACAACAAAGTTTGGAGCCAAATGTTAATTGTACATAGGATAGGTTTGCTTCAGTTCTACATTGTGGTACCTGAGGAGATGGCCTAATTTAAGGAGCAGTTGTATGCAGAGACATAAATTAACACTCATACCTGAACAATGTATAATCCTGGGGTTTCATTATTTTGTTGATGTCGGAGGAAATGTAATATTTTCAGCAGGGGAAATGGAATAAGGTGTGTCAGAGCATTATTAGAATTGCAATAAAAGTATTTGATTAGAACCACAGAACTAGTAGAGGAAAAACAATAGATCCCACTCAACCATCCTGACCTTCCACATTTAAGAACATACCAGCACATGCAATTATTAGTACTGATTGGTTTAGTTCAAGATTAAAAGGATCTTCAGTTTAGATGATGGTGATGTTGTAGAGAAAGCAAAGTCCTCTTTACAGGTATTCATTGGATTTTGAAAGTGTGCTATTTGCAGGATTCTCTTTTCAAAATGTATTTCATGGTTTTAAACATTAAGGATAAAAATAAATGAAAATTCTTTGTTTCTTAATTAAATGCCACATAAACTTGACTAAATTTAATTGGATTTTATGTACAGTAAAGTTGTCAGTTAAAATGTTCTGTAAATATTGGCTTGGGTTCAAAATGATAATGACCTTGATATTGACCTTGACAAAGAATAATAGATATGGATATGTACACCACTCCCTTGATAACTCACGCACATCTAGGTCCAGAAACATCGACCGCACTATAAGTGAGGCTCGAGTTATCGAGGGACCTATAAAATAAGCCAGAAGCCAATAAAGTGATCGACGACATAAAGGAAAAATGAGGGGGGGTAGGCAGATTATAATGTTGAATACTCACTTTATAATCGCGCTGAGATTAACTGTGAATAAATATCTCTTCATAATGGTGTACTTTGTTTATTATTTCCTCATAAAGCAACATTAATTTCAGGATAAATTACAGTATATTGAGGCGATCATCGAAAACATTATTTCACGTGATTTCCGTTCACTTAACATGTGTACCACTTCACACATTGTGTACTATGTCACTAATTTTTTTGTTGAATTGAATACATTCTAGTTTTATTGTTTGATCCAAATTAGACGTTTTTTGTATATACAAAAGATCGACACTTTTCGAGAAACAGTGTCAATCGAACGATATATAGATTTGATTGCGATAGAAGTAAAATGGAAAACAAAAAACAAGGGTTAATCAGTACTAACATGAATTTAATGGGTCTACAGATTTAAAACAACGTAAATTAGAACAAGTTAATACTTGCCGTTTGTGCCACGCTTGACAAATATTAATTCACTTTTTGAAAAAATTCAGTTAATTTTTTTGTGTTACTCTTTGGTTTCTCTGCTGCCGAGCAAAATCCCTCAGATTTCTCAACTGGATGAGGTTTACATAGTCAACATTTTGGGTCTCCAGCCGCCTTATGGCAGTATCAAAAGATTTGATTGATTCCTGTGCAGAGGCGGGAGGTGGTGCAACATCTACGTCTGCATCACTTTCAACACTTGTGGTACTCCAGTTAGAATTGTCTTCTGCTGCAAATTTGTTCATTATAGAATTAATTATTGTTTCATCTGACATGTATTAGGCTGTGGGGCAATCATTGTCAGCACAAATCCACTCCTCCATATCATCAAGAGAAACGCCCATCTCAGGACCATGAGTCTGTACGAATTTCTCACAAACAGCCTCAGCATTAATGACATCATTTTCACTGAAACCTTCAAAGTCACTATCATCGTCATTGTCTCTTTTACTGTTTTGCTTTAAGTCAAAGGCAGCTCCAAGACCCTTAATCCAGCACCCCAGGTCTCTTGTAATCGATTTTTTAATGCAACAAACACTTCCCCAAGTTGTTGATCAAAACAAAGCCGGCAACTAATTAGGTTCTCACAGAAGTACTCACGGGTTTCGCTGTGATGATCGATTGACTCTTTTCATGTTTTCAATGAACAGAATATGTTGCGATTATAATGTTTACAGTGAAACAGAATTAAAGGATTAGAACGTGACTTTCACACAGGAAGACATTTAATTGGTGTTTATTTAATTCTCTGTTGCCACCTGTTAGCATTTACCAGAAGTTTTCATTGATCGCTATTTCACCAGACTGTTTATTTTCTGTATACTGACAACTATTTATCATAAAAACTTACATAATATATGATATCTTTAAACAGAGGTCTCGCTAGGATTTTAAAACTGGGTCTTTCTGCCTTTGAATTCAGTCACTAAATATCAGTACATTTTCTCACCCGGCTGCCAGTCAAAGCCTTTGAACTAGCTGCACCTAGCTATTGCCTCATATTCTTTTTTATGTACTCTTATAAAACGGCAACATGTATGTACATCAAGGAGTCTTTCAGTCACTGAATTCTGTCATTGTAAATATCAGCACAGCTAACTGATCAACACATTTTCCCACAAAGCAGGTGGCTGAAACAGGACTGGCAAATCTTTGAATTTTCCCACGCACCTGTTACATGCGCACGGAGGACTCCTGCCTCAGTGATTTTCTGCGTCCCAGATAAAAAAATTGGCGTCCAAATACGTGTAATTAAGCGTTTTTGAGATCTCTGAAATTAATTCTTCTTTAGAACTTGCAAATTTCAAAATATGGATTCTATTTTTACGGGCATTAATCACCATTTTTGATGATAAAATGAGCAATATATCAAGGTTTAATTTACCAATTCTTATCATAAATTTTTCACGTTCAGCATATTTTAAAGATATTTTAAATACATTTTCTTTGGAAAAAATCGGGGGCCAAGATGGACACTGCATTATAAGAGCGATCGCGAGTTATCTGGACATGAGCTATCGAGGGAGCGGTGTACTTTATTCAGATGCTTGGTTTGCAAAGACCATTGTCTTAATTACGAGGCTGACCCATCTGAATATTTCCAAACTTCAAGGTAGCATCATTTCTAAGCAAACTAGCTTATTGTTGTTGTTGTTGTTGTAGTGTTTAACGCCATTTTTCAGCACACAATAGGCTATACATGGCAGCCAGTATTAATGGTGGACGAAGAGCCCAGGAAAACCCTGGGAAGAACCACTGACCTGTGAGAAGCTACTGGCAGGCTTTTTCACATACCCACATTCGCTGAATCCAAGACTCGAACCCACGCAGACAGAGGTGAGATAGCAGTGATCTATAATGGAGAGCGCTTTAGACCACTCGGCCACTCGGGGCCGTGCAAACTAGTTTAAAGAAAGACAATGTTAAATTAAGGGGAGACATAAAGGGGTACTTTAGGGCAAAAAAATAAACAATTTTAGTAGATATCAGAACATTTTGGCATGACTTCACTCTGTTCATTAATGCCTTTGCATGACAGCTCTATATATATTTAGCAGAAGAATTGTGATATTTTTTTCTGAACTATTCTATTTTATGTAATTAAGCTGTTTTCATTTTTGCTTTTATGTTATAAAATGATGCTTGGACCAGTTTTGATTCTTTTATCATTCCTACTTTCCAGAATGAATCTGTTCCCCCAGGACCCAACCCTCCAAATTTGCTGGATAAGCAGATCACCCTCTTGCCACCAGTAATATTTGACGGGGCACCATTTGGGAAGTCCTTTGGCGACCCAGTTATTGATCCCTTGCCAGAGTACAAACCAGTAAGTAGGCTTCAGCATCTACTTCATGATTACATACAGCTTCCAGACCATTTCCAATAGCAGAGTGGCTATGAGAGTGTGTATAATTAAATAAATAATTTTGTATGACCATTTTTGTCACCTTGTTCACTCCTGGTCTACCATTGCCAGTATAATGAGATATACTCTATGCAGTAAGTCCATTCAGGAGTTGTAATAATAGTAGAATACATGTCAGGAATATTAATATTTTCATGACAATGTGATCTATCACACTGCCACTCATGTTCTGCAGCATTCATTAGGGTGTATCATAGGAGACATGATTCACACTTCTTTATTTGAAAATGATGCCAAAAAGTCAGCCAAAATATGCAAAATCACATTTTATTTTTAAGCCCCAATCTTTATTTCTTCATAATATCCCTCCTATATTCAGAAAATGTTCCAATTTTTTTTAATGGAGGGAGAAACTTCCTTCCCAGTTTTCATTTTTAGAGCTTTCTTTGATGTGTAATACATGTTGAGAATTTGAAGTAATATTCTGAATAATTCTAGAATCAATATTGTTACCTGCTACAGCCATTTGCAGTCAGTGAAACTAAGAATAGATACCTTTCTTCGCTAAGGAGTCCTAATCTGTTATGCTACAGAAAGGTATATATTCTTAGTTTCATTTTGTATGTCTGACACTTGCAGCAATACAAAATTATTGGATTTTGCATGAGACTGATTCAGTGTTGTTGATGTATCATTTTTTGCATCTAGTTCAATACTGTACCATTTATTTGCATGAATATCAATTTTCATAATTTTGCAGAATATTAGTTTTTATGGTACTTAATAGTTTGATGGTATGGGACAGGTGTCCTGCTTTGAAATGGCCAAAAGACTGTTTATTGGTTTTCTAAATTTTATCCTTGGCAGCAAGCACAAAACATAAAAATATTGGTGCCAAATAAAAAACATGAACTCACAGTATGTTTTTTGATACTTATCATATAAAATCATTGTAGATCCATGATACTTATATCATAACATTCATCTTGATACATATTATTACTCCATGATACTTGTCATAACATAACATCCATGTTGATACATGTTAGTAATACATGATACTTATCATAACATCCATGGTAGTAAACTCCATGTTATGTTTCATGCTGTTACATGGTGTTACTCTATGATACTTATTATGGCATCATTGTTGATATTTGGTGTTACTCTATGATACTTATCATATCATGGCATCAGTGTTGATATATATTATTGCTCAATATTATCATGACACCCATGCTGATACATGGTAGTACTCCATGATACTTATCATATCATGACATCCATGTTGATTACATGGTTGTACTTCATGGTACTTATATCATGACATCCATGTTGATACATGGTAGTCTCCATGATACTTATGACATGCATGTTGTAATCCATAATACTAATATCATGACATGCATGTTGACACATGATGTTATGTTCCATGCTATTTATCATATCATGACATCCAAGTTGATACATGGTAGTACTCCCTGATCATTATCATATTGTGACATGCATGTTGATACATAGTATTACTCCATGATACTTATCATATTGTGACATGCATGTTGAAACATAGTATAACTCCATGATACTTATCATATTGTGACATGCATGTTGATACACGGTATTGCTCTATGATACTTATCATATTGTGACATAAATGTTGATATACAGGATTACTCCATATTTTTCAATCCTGAATCACAGGGTATTGGTTACTATAAGTTATAACTAAGGTTTACTTATACATACTTTATAGTTACAGTCTACTAATTAATCCAGTTCCATTTATCCAGCTGGTTTTAATATTATACCATGAATAGGAAACATAGTTCATTCAAATTGAACACATTTCCCAAATAGTTGGGTTTATCAAGTGGTTTCTTAAGGCAACAGTTTGTATCAAATTCACTGACTAGTCTAGACTGTGGCACTACAAGCCTGTATTTTTATTTTTGGCACAATGACTTATTTCATCAATTATTCCAGTACAGTTTCCAATATTTGTTCAGCTTCCTGCTGTTGTAATCAAATCTGATTCACTAATTCATGAAAGTATATGCTTGATAAAAACACTTCAGTTCTCAGAATTCAAACCTTTACTAAGTAAGTTACTTACATGTGTCGAAACACTTTACATAAGCTTTAATCTTAAAATTGAAGTCAGTGTGCTATTCCATTATGATAGAACTCTTTTCAGCTGATTATTTATCCAAAAGTATTCATTTATTCCAAGTGTTCTTTGGTTATTTTTAATGGATTTTTTTAAGTGTTTAGTTGCATTCTCTTTCAGAACTCCAGAGTGACAGTCTCTTTTGTTGGAGCAAATCCAAGGAACAATCGTAAGGTATGTATTTATTTATGGTTATATATATAATGCATGTTGAAGTATGCATTTAAAGGTTTCATGTTACAGTAACTGAGATGAAAGCATCACTATGAAATCTGATGCAAGACTCACCTTTGTTTCATACAGAATACTTGTAATGGACCATCTCCACAGAACACAGATGTTTTTAGATTGTGGATATTTTTGTAAAATGTTGAGATTATCAGTTTCTACTCACTGATTGATTGACTTGTAGACTAGATGAATGGGCAAAACCACAACTGCTTTTGAAACTGACTGAAGTGCAAAACAGCAGGAATGGTGCAGAATTTAATTTCAGCCAAAGCTGGTCATTGAAATAAATTATTTTTATCTTGACTGAAAGTAGCTGATTCTCAACATAATCAATTAACTGGAGCTTCTGTCATGGTTAATCATACACATTCTATCATGATTAGTCGTACACTTTCTGTTATGACCATTCTTATACATTCTCTCATGATCATTTATACACATTATCATCATCATTTGTATACATTCTTTCATGGTTAGTCATACACATTCTGTCATGACCATTCATACAATTTATGTCATGATCAGTCATACACATTCTGTCATGATTGATCAGTCATACACATTCAGTCATGATTAGTCATACACATTCTGTCATGATTAGTTATACACATTCTGTCATGACCATTCATGCACATTTTATTATGATCAATCATACACACCCTGTCATGATCAGTCATGCATGCTCTGTCATGATCAGTAATAGACATTCTGTTATGACCATTGTTGCAAATTCTGTCTTGATCAGTCATGCACATTCTGTCATCATCAGTCAAACACATTCTGTCATGATCAATCATACACACCCTCTCATGATCAGTCATACACATTCTGTCATGACCATTGATACAAATTATGTCCTGATCATGAGAGAATTTGTATCAATGGTCATGACAGAATGTGCATGACTAATCATGAAAGAATGTATACGAATGATCATGACAACGTGTATGAATGTTCATGACAGAATGTGTATGAGTGGTGATCATTCATGCACATTCTATCATGGTCAGTCATACAAATTCTGTCATCATCATACACATTCTCTCATGACCATTATGCATTCTATCATGTTCAATCATACACATTCTGTCATGATTAGTGATACTCATTCTTTCTTGATTAACAACACATATTCTATCATAATTAGTCATACATATTCTGTCATGATCAGTCATACACATTATGTCATGATCAGTCATAAACACTGTTGTGATCAGCCATAAACTCTCTATCATGATCAGTCATACACATTCTGCCATGATCAGTCATACATTCTGTCATGATTAGTCATATATATTCTGTCCTGATCAGTTGTACACATTCTGTCATGATCAGTTGTACACATTATGTCATGATCATTTGTACACAGTGTCATTCTGTCATGATCAGACATTCACATTCTGTCATGATCAGTCATACACACTGTCATGATCAGTCATACATGCACTGTCATGATCAGTCATACACACTCTGTCATGATCAGTCATACACATTCTGTCATGATCAGTCACACACATTCTGTCATGATCAGATATACACACTGTCATGATTAAACATACACATTCTGTCATGATCAGACATACACATTCTGTCATGATCAGTCATCCACACTCTGTCATGATCAGTCATACACATTATGTCATTATCAGTTGTAAACATTTTGTCATGATTAGTTATAAAGTAAGGTAGCTGCTTACTAGCTGGCCTAGCAAACTTGAACAACCTTTCATTGAGATACACCTGCATGAAATTGATAGAAATATGATTTATTTTCTCAAAAATCATAAGCATAGCATTTGTCATGTCTTTAATCTGCTGACAGATGAGACAGAAGTACTTCATTGCTGAAATTTGACCTGGATCTGGCCATTTGCATTCCTAGTCACATAACTACACAACTCTCACAACCTACATGCTGATGACATCAGAGGTCATACAGTCACATAATATCAACAACATAAATGTCCAGATATAAAAAATGGGGTGGCAAGGGTCAGAGGAAACTTGGACTAATTAACATTCAGCTTTTCTAGCACAAATTTGTATCTTCAGTTATTTTTAAAAATGCTGTGTACTTTAGTAACATCATCTGAATATGGCTTGTATAAATATAAATCCAGATAAATAAGAATTAAAAGTTTTAAAGATAATGCTGAAGTCAATTTTCATTGTTTTCCTTCCTATAGTATATGTAACTCAAACTTTGTTCCATGAACAATGGTAGTGAAGAATGATTAAATTAGCAGATATTGTTTATGGTAGGCAAAACATACCATGTGGCAAAGTAATATGCACCGTGCTGATTGGTCAGTGGCCTTGTCAGTCACAAGCATGCTGAAAGGTCAGTTAGGCTGTATGGATATGATAGAGATAAATCACTGTTTTCCAGACTGGACATACATTCTTTGAGGTACAATTTCAAGAGCAGAATGGAAGCTGGACACCTTTGTACAATGACAGACACTGGGAAACCAGGTATGCATCATTTTTGTCTCCAGGATTGGAAGAGTGCTGTTTGTTTGTTTGTTTTATTTCATTGTTTGTTTTTCATGTGTACTGCTGTTAAGATTGATTTGATTGAAATCCTAAGTTTTCATGTTTACAAATACAGAAACGGGGGAAAAATAAATGCAATGGCAAGATTTATGGATTAGAATTTCTGGTACACTTAGGAATCTTGCTTGGAATTTGTCTTTGCAGTATTTGCTTACAGGATGATTTAATTTCTTGACTTTAGACTTGGCATGTTTTCTTAAAAGTAGACTTAATTTCTAGATTTTATTTCTAACTGTAGATTTAATTTCCAGACTTTTGATATAACAGTAGAATTCATTTCTAGACTTTAGACTAACAGTAGACTTCATTTCTAGATGTTATTTCTAACTATAGACTTCATTTCTAGACTCTAGACTAACAGGGGACTTCATTGCTAGACTTTATTTCTAACAGTAGTCTTCATTTCTAGACCTTATTTCTAACAATAGACTTCATTTCTGCACTTTATTTCTAACAGTAGACTTCATTTCTAGACTTTAGACTAATAGTAGACTCCATTTCTAGATTTTAGATAACAGTAGACTTCATTTCTAGATTTCAGACCCACATTAGACTTCATTTCTAGATTTTAGACTAATAATAGATTCATTTCTAGATTTTAGACTATTAGACTCCATTTCTAGATTCCAGACTAACAGTAGACTTCATTTCTAGATTTCAGACTAATAGTAGACTCCATTTCTAGATTTTAGACTAATAGTAGACTCCATTTTTTTTTTAGAATTTAGACTAATAGTAGACTCATTTCTAGATTTTAGACTTACAATCATCATTTAAGAAAAGAGCTGGAGGATCATGAGGCACTTTTAATAAGTTCTAAATGAAAGGAATACATTTATTTAAGAGTGTAATGTTTTTTTCCACGTGTATCATGGTATAAACTTTCGGTTGCAGAATCACAAAGAAAATAACCATGGGCATTATGTAAGCTGTGTGATTATGCAAATGACAGTCTATACAATGATTAACATAGAAAATAATATTAAACTTTATAATTGCAATTATTCATAGTTTTATTTTTAATTCTTTTTTTATTTTGCTTGTCAAAATTACTTCCTATCAGTTTTAGGGCCTTATTTCAGTTTAGGAATACTTGTTGACAGCTTCAGGTATGTAACTATATCTAAAGTGGGATTCTCAATAATAGCTGTGTCAGCATCAAGCAAGTAATTCCACCAATGGTAGTCAATCAAAGGTTTTTGAAGATTGCACAGCATGGTCTTGATATTTTAATAAATGTGCACGTGTGTTCTGAGTACAAACCAAATATTCAGAGCAAAGGATTTGATCTTTTCTTGGATATAAATATGATGCTATGATTTGATGGTCTCATGGACGGATTTAACATGATTTGGCAGATTCATTTTTTGTCCAGACACATTAGTAATCAATTTTAATTTCT
Organism: Sinohyriopsis cumingii; assembly: GCA_028554795.2. Classification (NCBI taxonomy): domain Eukaryota; kingdom Metazoa; phylum Mollusca; class Bivalvia; order Unionida; family Unionidae; genus Sinohyriopsis; species Sinohyriopsis cumingii. The sequence continues at coordinate 48,867,261 of CM068826.1, read as the reverse complement.
TTAAACTAATTTTGGTATTAATTAGTAGGATAGGCTAACTGTAGGGGCCCATTACAAATACGATTGAGACTATTGATATATGGTTGTAGTGATCCAGTAGTCATACAAACTAAGATATAGACCCAGACAGTTATGATGAGGTATTGGTGAGATCTATCTGCCCCCCCCCCCCCCCCCCGATTATAATTATCATGGTTGGCATCTTACTTTGTAGGATGAGGGGTCCAAGTGCTATAGTCTCTGGATTCCCCCCCCCCATCCCTGTATCCATTCAAATATGGTTTTAATTTCATTTTGCAATTCACCCCAGTGAAAGTGCTGTATCCCAATATTCTTCTTGATAGACTTTGAATTTCCAAACTCAGAGATAGGGGTCTACATATGAGATCTAGTTTTTTCAGAGATATAAATCATGTTGGTATCTGGTCATGCTTTCTTCTTTGAGAGATTTAAATCATTTTGGTTTGACTGAAGTTTACTTGTTTCATTCATAATGCTTGATAATTCAACTTGTGAAATATTGTTGACTTCAGGAGTAATGATGTGTTAAGGTGTTGAGTGTCTCCATGTAAAAAGTTTATCTGATATGGCAAATTTAGTGAAAATTCTGAGAATTCTAACATGGCCAACATAGTTGCATGCAGAATCATGGCAAACACTAACCTTGACCTACCTTACATCCAACATTATATCAAATTTAGTCACAAAAAGGACATTTTTTTCAGAGAATTTTTTTAACACAGATTTGTTATTTGATTCTGTCAAACTCGGTTTATTCAATTTTCAGAAGAATTCATGCAATATGTATGTCCTCTCTTTCAGTGTTTACAATGTTTACTTTTCACATGACTCTATAGATGATGGAATAAATTAGTTCTACATACAGTTTATACAGAAATAAACACAGATCAGCCAGATCACATGGTTATGTTCTGACCAGTTGAAATCTTCGCAACATTTACCAATTAATACAATGCTAATTATTCAGATATTAATTAATATTACAATTCCTTCACAGCTATTTAATTTAAATATACCTGTTGGAGGCAGAATTCAGTTTTATTTTTATTCTGTAGTGGATAGAATCTAAACCATGGGTTTTTTTTTGTTGTTTTTTTACCTTTCTATTTATTGTACTCCTAAGAAAGTGGCACTTCCCCTGCTCTGGGTAGAATTAAATGGAATAGCCTTCATCTGTTATGAAAGTCTTCTCCTGAGCAGAGAAAAAGACAGAATCTGATGCTTGTGAAATTGATATGACTCACTAGAAACAGACTTTACCAAAATTAGCCAAAAGTAGAAATTCATATCTTTATAAAAAATCGTCATTAAATTTTATGACATAAAGACTCATAAGGAAATATGGCCATCCTTTCATTATTACACTGTTCCTGTTATAAGGCATCTGTTTTCATTGATTTTATTTAATTATTTACTGGTGAAATGATAAAATAATTATAAAGCGATCTCACTGTAATGTCATACATGTGGCAGAACCAGGATTTTGAATCAATAATTTTACAAACTTTGATCAGTAGATGGACCTCTAAACCAGTAGATTCTTTATCAGCATAAATTTTACATTTTTCAAGGGGACTGAAAACAAAACAAGTGCATTTTTTGACATAATGTGTATTCTTCTCATGGTGAAATAAAACAGCAAATTTTGGACATGAATCAGATTCCGATTCCGATGGCAATGTTACAATTATAATTAATGAGTCAGCATATTGTCAATTAATGAAAAAGGAAGAGTTGTTTTATCCTTGAGGTCACTGTAAAGATTTGTAAATAACATTCAATAGCATTTTTAGTTTCCTTCACAAGATTACTGTCTGGTGACCACCGATGACATTCACAATGATTACTGCCTGGTGACCACTGATGACATTTACAAAGATTACTGTCTGGTGACCATTGATATCCACAATGATTACTGTCTGGTGACCATTGATGACATCCACAATGATTACTGTCTGGTGACCATTGATGACATCCACAGTGATTACTGTCTGGTGACCACTGATGACATTCACAATGATTACTAAGCTTTAGACTTAACTGGCCCAGATTTTGTCTCGAACCACTTTGTATTTTGCAAAGACTGAATGATGACTAATGTTAGGTTCAGATGATCGACTATACACTGATTGATGACTGATGTTAGGTTCAGATGATGGACTTTACACTGATCACTGACTAAAGTGAGGTTCAGATGATGGGCTATACACTGATTGATGACTAATGTTAAATTCAGATGATGGGCTGTACACTGTTTGATGACTAATTTTAGGTTCAGATGATGGGTTATACACTCATCATTGACTAATGTTAAATTCAGATGATGGGCTGTACACTGATTGATTACTAATTTTAAGTTGAGATGATGGGGTATTCACTGATTGATGACTAATGTTAAATTCAGATGATGGGCTATACACTGATCATTGACTAATTTTAGGTTCGGATGATGTGTGTGTGTGTGTGTGTGTGTGTGCGTGTGCGCAGTTTGGATTTTTAACTTAGCTTTTAAAAAAATTCAGTCACATCCCGACTGTGTCTGCAGTGTGGTACTTCATAATGTGTGTGTGGTAGTTTATAGTTATGTCTAGCATTGGGGCATCATGCCGCAGATATGTAGCATTATGCTCCACCCAGTCACATTATCCTGACACCAGGCTGATCAGTCCTAACACTAACCTCTTAATGCTGAGTGCCTAGCGAGGCAACTGTTATTACCATTTTTGTAAGTCTTTGGTACGACTCTGACAAGGTTTGAACCCATGACCTCATGATGGGCTATACACTGATTGATGACTAATATTAGGTTCAGATGATGGGCACTGTGCTGATTGGTTACTAATGGGCAGACTATTTTATAGTGAAGTTGCACATAATTATCTTTTTTATGTCATTGCTGAAAATCTTGATTTTAGATTCTACTGGCTGAGGACCAGCACCCCTCTTGGTGAGAGTGAAGTGACTATTACTTGGGACATTTCTTCAGACCAGAAACCCGGAGTTTACCGTATCCAGTATTATGGCGATAAGAAAAGTATTTTTGGAGGGATCACAGCATTCACAGGGACCAGCAAGACTTTCAAAGTGGTTACTTCTGAGAAAAAGTTTGATCAGAAATCCTACAATAAATTCCTTGAAAATCTTGCTGAGCTGAAAAAGAACAGGGTTGCTAAATATAATTAACCTGTTTCTTGTATTATTCATATGAAGACATTTCCAGTCAGGGTTGCTAAACATATTTAACTTTGGTCTCTTGTATTATTCAGTGAAGGAATTTCCATTTGTATGAAGGGTAGTATACAAGTAATTTGAATACTAATCCTGCTTCAGTAAATATACGTTAATTCATAAATTGTAAATACTTAATTAACTGATTAACTGAATTTCATATGAATCAAGCAACCTTTTAGTGTTCTTCAATAGGTCATGTAATTTAATTTGAAGAAAGAAAATCATTCTTTCATTATATACTTATTCGTTTACTATGTAATTTATATGCCCCACAAGAAAAAGAATGGAAATACTAGGACATGCTTTGCAAAATATTTATTGCTCAAATTTATCATTTGGGCCAGGTAAAAGTTATAATTTGGTCCAGGTAAGCAGATGGAAAGGAGTATAATTTCATATGTGAAAACTATGTCAAGAGTCATAATAAACCGGTACACTTTTACTTTGACAGTTCAAATTCACTTATAAAATTATTGAAACATCCAGTTTTGGAGTCATGTCAAATTACTGGTTGGATGAGATTTTTTGGTATGATAGGAAATGTGCTAGCTGATACAAAATAATGCCATTTGCATTTTTATGTAATGTTGTCAAATTTTTTGTTGCAATAAAAGCAAATTGTTAATTTGTCGTAAAAAAAATAATTATGAAGTCATATTTGAATATCATTTCCAACTACTTGTTGGGTTGTTTTTGTATGATAGGATCATACATTTAACAAGTTACATTGATTTTTACATGTTTTGTGTGCAAGTCTTTGTACTTCTGCATTCTAATGCAATGTGTATGGAAGACTTTAATGTACAGACCAATATAAGGGCTAAACAGGTATGTTTTATCCAAATCTAGATATGCCATTGCATTTTATTTTTTTAATTCAAGCTGTGGCTGACTAATTGTTGCTGTATTTTTTTCGCATTGGTAAATTTACTTGTATTTTGGGGGGGGGGGGGGTTATAAGGGTTAGGATAAATGTCCTATATCCCAGGTGATATATGGGGGAAAATGTCATGTGTGAGAGATTTAACTTATCAAAATAGGCATTATTGTTTTATCTCAGAGGCAGTATTGTTTCATTTCCTTGTTTTGGAAATGGGGGTGTGTATAATATAACTAGTCTTCATAAACCATCCCTTCTGCTTGTTAGAGCCCATTAGAATTTGTGACTTTTTGATCTTTGTGTGAAAAATCAGGCCCAAGTTTCATTAAATTCTGAAAAATCTCAACAAATTGAAATTTATCATCTTCTTGGCTTTGCTAATTAAGACGACATTAGTGTTTTGTCGGATGTAGATATAGCGGAAAGTTTGAATAATCACTTTTGAGTGTTAACATTTTACACATCCAAACTATGTAAATATTGAAGAAAAAAAATATAGTTGAGGTGTTCATTAAATATGAGAAAATCCTTAAAAGGTTCCTTAAAGCTAAGACTTTTATTTTGGAAAAGTCATGATTTTTTGACTGCATTTTAATAATGTCTGCTGACTGTTCTGTGAAAAATGTATCATCACCAGCAAAGTGATAAAATGGATATTCAAAAACCACAATTCAAGGAAGTTCTTTAGAGACATTTGATGTCTTTCATGATTTATAGTCTTTCAAAAGAGTGGTCTTTCAAAACAGGTTTCTTTCTAACATCAAGCACCATATAATTTAGTATGGCAGTTTTAAAGAGAATAGGTATGTTGCATGATTAACAACTTTAATACCAAAATGATGCATTATTGTCACTTCCTGTGCTAGAATCACTTCCTGCATACATGACTGATTAACAGCTTTGATACCAAAATGATGCATTATTGTCACTTCCTGTGTCAGAATCACTTCCTGCATACATGACTTGTTCAATTCGTTAGCTCAAACTGTACTTCAGATATACATACAGCATTAAAATGATATTGTGTTTCTCAAAAATTATGGTGCTTTGAGAGTGGTAATAGTTTTTCAAATATAGCAAATCTGTACATTTTGAGAAAAAGAGAAAATTCTCTTTAACCTAACTATTTTGATCATTTCTGTTTACTTAATGAATACTGTCTTTTACCTAATTCACTTACAGTCATTATGTTTTCCTTCCAGAGATCAAATAAAGTGTATTTTTAGCACAAAATAGAATCTTTGTATATCTCTTTTTCTCTCGCTAGTGTTTCAAACTTAACCTTTTTAGATGATTAGAACTGGAAGTAGTTTGGGACTTGTTTGATAAGGTTTTCTTTATCACTTTAAACTTTTGAAAGCAAAACCTAAGGCTCATATACTTGTTCGACCTTAAATTTTTGTTACTAATTAGAACCATTATGTTGAATGTAAAGGCAAAATATCAATAAATATAAATCCTTACAGCATCAAATGTCCACAGCACTGTTCATTAACTGTCTTAGATATTACTAAACATTTGCAATATCTAAGGCCCACATGATGGTTCATCAACTGTCGTTATGTACAATGATTAGATATCCCTAAACATTTGCAATATCCAGGGCCTACATTGCTGCTCATCAACTGTCCTTATGTAGTACAGTGATTATATATCATTAAACACTTGCAATATCCAAGGCCCACTGTACTACTTGTCAACTTTTGTTATGTACAGTGGTTAGATATAATGTACTATCATTATCTCTTGTTTCTATTTGTGATTTTTAAAGTCTAGACAAGAGGATGATATACACTGATGGTTCCAAATTGCTCAAATAATCCTCTAATTTTTTAGAATTATATTATCTATCAAAATGGGCCTTGGGTAGCCAAGTGATATAAAGCCCCCATCTTTACTGACCACTGCCATCTCACATTTATCCATGTTGGTTCAAGTCTATTGCTCGGCCAATGTGGGTAAGTGCAAAAGCTTGCCAGTAGCTTCTTCTGAGTCAGTGGTTCTTACAAGGGTTTTTCCAGGTTCTTCTTCCAAGAGTAATACTAGCTGCCATGTATAGCCTATCAGCAAAAAAAACCATCTTTTAAAAACTACTGTATCTTACCATAGAGATTTACTTTTTGTTTTCTTCTCAGATCTAGACCAAAGGAGCATATTTGTTGATTTTCCTTTGGCCATCAAGTGCTGTGTCAGTATTATAATGCAGTTAAATTTACCCACAGAGTATGTCATTCTTTTTAAATTCAAAGAACCTTCTATACTCACCTGCAAGCACACAATAGACTCTTCCATATCACTTCTAAATCTTGTTTATTTTTGTGGTTGAGTGATGCCATGTTGTTACTGTCTAGTCACCATGGGCAGCTGTGATTTATTAATATGAATGTACAGCTAGAATTGCATTCTCTGAAGGATGAGTTTTAGACAATCTAAATAATTTTTTAAAAAATAGATTTGTAGTAAATATTCTGAGAGGAGAAAATAAATGAATAATTCATAATGCAAGTAAAAAAACAAGTAATGCAATCAGTCATGTGGGAGTAATCATTCATGTTTCCATTTTGTTTACTTCATAAATACAAAATCAGTCTGGCAGTTGTGTCTGGTACTAAAAGCTTTCATTGAAATAGGCTAACTTATTATTAAAACTAAACCTGTCAAGGGGAATTCAAGTACCAAAAAATGTTGATCATCAGTTAGACAATTACTTAAATAGCTAGGTGCTTTGTCAGGTATTTAGTTTTTAACCCTAACTGGAAATTTTGAATTGATTCTTCTTGTAAACTGAGGTGAAAATGAAAGACCCATGACAAAAATGTTTCTGGTTCTTATATTATGAAGTATCCATAGTTCTCAGTGTTCAGCTGGAGAGATGCTTGAGGAGAGTCCACCTGTGGACTAGGGTATGCAGTATAGACTTCATGCACCCTTCAGCAAGTTGTAAGGGCTAACTAATGAAGATAGTTTATACAATCTTGATAAATCTTTGAATTTGAGGGGTTGCCTTGAAAACTCTTCTTCTATCCTAGAAAAGTCCTTGAATTTGTTGTAGTTGTTTCTGTTATGGTTTTAACACCATTTTTCAGCACATGATTGGCAAAACATGATGGTCAGTATAACTGGTGGAGGAAGAACCCAGTAAAACCCTGATCAGAATCACTAATCATGGGAAGCTACTGGCAAGCTTTCTCACATACCTACACTGGCTGAGCCAGACTCGATCTCCTTCAATTTGTTGAAAATATTTTTGAATATTTCCTCTAACTCCTTAACTTTTTCTGATTGAATACTAAATTTTAAAATTAATAAAATATATTAACTTTTAAGTTAAGAATTTTTTTTAATTATTTATTTTCCAAAATAAATAAATGGGAAAAAATTTGATGGATCACATTATTTTCTACATGGCATCTAGTGTCCCTTTGCAAAATGGCGGGCAAGTTATCATGTGATTTTACTTCTACTTTTGAATCTATTTCTTTTGTGAAATAAACCAAGATATAGAGAAATTTCAATTTTCATAAGTAAAAAAAAAATCCTTGAAATCTTTAGGAATTCCTTCAAAACCCCTTGAAACATCAGTGAAACTTGCTGTGGCGGTATTAACCATGAAGGAATTAGGAACACTGGAAAGGGCTCTGAAATGACAGCTCCATTTTTCTCACATTCCAATATGTATGCGTGATCATGTTTTACAGTAGTAGTGTCAATATGGGTCTTTTACCTTTATGGAGTGGGTAAATTTTTTAAAATTTTGTTTGATGTAGGTCACTGCCTCCATGCGTGAAAAGCCACTGTGTGTATGTGCAGCCCAGGGACTATAATCAGTCAAAAGTGAAAGTGACCAAACAAGATAACAGAGACATATGTGATAAAGGCTGTGACTTATAAAACGCCTATTATGACATTGCCTTGGTAGATACCATTGTTTCTTGTTTATACTCGACTTTTACTGTCTGTAAATCCTACTACATGGTTTCTTATCTGTGCTTGGAGTTGTTGGTGATTTACCATTTCCGCCAATATGATCTCGAACTCAGCCATGCTAATTATTGTATCTTCAATAAACACCGAGTACAGTATATTAATCGTATTGAGACTAGTTTTTGCACCATGATAAGTTCTGAATAAATACGTATTTGTGAATATATATCAAAAATTATTTGCTAACACACCAGAGACACCAGATACAATCGATATAGACCTAACAATAATTCCGATTGGTGCACCTATGATGGTTGTTGTTGTCGTAATTCCAGCCATATAAAGATCAATAGCTATTACCGCAGCAAGACCACAAATAGCATCTACAACCAAGCACGCATTTGTATTTCATGATCAACGCAGTTCTCTTCTATTTTTTCATTTTAAAGTTGTTCCACTTCGATTATATTTTTTCAGGTCGATAACATTGAGGCTTTATCTTAGTTTTTCTATTAATAATGTAATCATGTAGTATAATTATGCATCAGCAGGCCGATCTCAGTCAGGTGCAACACATACACTCACTTCTAACCAATTGCCCTATTTTACTAGCACAACTGTCATAAAATCGTAGAAAATATCTACCTGTGGAATATGTAAATCTCCAGCAATTTTGCGTTCTGTGGGTTTAACACTCTTTTCATTTAAAACAGTACCGATTACACCACTTATTGGTATCTGAATGATTGTTCTTGTTGTCACCCAAAAACTGTTACCCGAAAAAATGTGGCCTTCTTGAATGACAGCCGAGATCTGTTCTGTTTCAGTGTAGTCAATGTTGGTGTAACATATTCTGTGGTAAATGTAACCGGGGTGGGCTCAGCGGTGAATGCCACCTTTTTGTTGTAGAAACAACCCCGTGATTTCGTATTTGGTTGTGTATTCTTTTCAACGATTAAGCGTTTGTAAGTGATAATGTTATAATTCCAAGTTGACCTCTAGTTGGTAGTGGTACATGAGGGTGGTTCCAATGGTTGATTTCTATTTAACCCCTAACAAGATTATATTTGAGCATATATGAGGATATCTCAACACCATTTAGATGCACATATATATACTTACAGGCACACAAAAAAATCATTATCGATGTCGGCATCCTTTGTTAGCTCATCAATCACTTTGTTGGTAAATTCCCTTTAACCTCATCACCAGTCAGCATCCATCACTTGTGCGTAATGATAAGTTTGATCTTCAACACAAACATCAAAAACCCTTTAAGTACCCGTCCGGATAAATGTTAAATTCTTTGAACCGATTGTCATCTCCGGCAATTAATACTTCTAATACCTAAAGTATGTAAAATTCTTCATTTTTTGCAAAATGTAATATTGTAGACAAAAACTACGATGATACTTATCATTTACCTACATTAACAATTGTGTCCACTTACCTTTATGTCCAGTTATTAAAAACAAGTATTTTAAGATGTGAAATTTAGGTCAACCAAAACCAGTGCCAAGAGAATCTTAAATAAGTAGGCCATTTACTAAGGCTCTTATGTTAGTGTATTCCGTTCCTTCCTTGATTAATATTCCTCTAATTGTGCCCCATTAAGTTATTACACGTGGTGATCGTTAGGGCAACTTTGCAATCTCTCTATCCATGTATTTTTGAACCACAGTCTCAGTTAATCAAAGTAATTTTTGATAAGCGTAATCTATGTGCCAGTTTCTAATTACCCCATTTTCAATGATGTCAGCCAGGTTCTCTGTTACAGCTCTTCTCAACCTGATAGCTATATCTTGAATGTCAACATTTGATGCTTGTAATTTACCAGTTCGATCTTGAAGAATCACAAGCTCCCTAGGGTCGACATAAAAAAAACACGCAACTAGTAAACTCGGTAAATTTCGCTTTGGTGACATACATGCTTAGATCCACATTTGTGTCGCGTCTATTTTAGTAACGTCCGTAAATATTAATAGACATTTTGTAAAATATTAAACGATCTTGAAAGTAAAATCAATAAATGCTTGCAGTAATGGGTTTTCCACATGTGCACGCAACGCTTCAACAAGATGACCACCATATGGTACAACAAGACGACCACATATGGGGCCTTCCAAACGAGTTTATATTGATATAGTTGAATAAAACGATGGTATACGACTATGTCCATGCATAGTTAAACAACCAACAACTTCAAGTGGTGGTGCAAGTCCATATGTCAAAATTCAATAATGATTAGGTGTCGCCACATATGCAACCTAATGAGTGTCGGCTCCTTTTGTAAAATCTAAGTTAACAATACCGGTTTCATCGATGCAAGCTCAATTCGCATAAAGACGCCACGAAAATGCTTGACTGATTCTGTCATCGCCAGTAAATCAAGATTGGTTAATGGGCGAATGTCTTTCTGCGCAATCGTAGACCGATGATATTCGACGACTTGTTCCTGATAATCGAAAGCCTTTTCTCCTGACCACTACTTTTAGAGCTGTACCTGATGCCGTTCCAACAGCACCTAATGCTGCCGCTTTTGCATCCCCTGGAGCTGCAGCTGATAACATTGAATCGGTGGAAAGAATGGAAATATTCCACCGGTTTATTACAACTGCATCCCATATTCTGGATAGAATATTGAGCATATATTAATAGAAAATATACATGCCTACAATTATGGCGGTAATCACGTTCCATGTAAGGTCGACTGGTTTGCCTTTAATGGGATCAAGACCAACCCAGATATGTTCCAGGTCATCTGTATTGGCCAAAAGGTTTCCACGTCTTTCTTCATGATTTCACAACCACCACAGTTAGAACCACCTGGAGAACCTTTTTCGGTATTTGAATGCACCAAGGGAATTAGAAGGCGGGCAACGTCGTGCTATTGACCCAACATGGTCCATTAAAATTATTTGCAATTTCAGATTGGATTGATTTATCCAAGACAACTAACACTTTATCATTTGGCGCCTGTGAATATACAACAAATGAATGCAAGGCCTCATAGCACAGCATTTGAGCGAGAGAAATTGCATGTCATTCCAGCCTATGCGGAATTACCTCCAAGATAAATGTTATGAATGTGACTCACTATCGCATGATGACCAAAGGCATAAGTGGTAATTCCATCGGGAAATATCAATCACTTGGCATGAAGCGGTGACAGAGCCACGCTGGTGCATCGTTATACACCCATGCGATGTTTCTTTGGCCAAATCATATTTGCTGTAATTTTAAATTCACATCACTCTCGAAGACATTCCACATACAGATCAAGACTGAGATCTTTTGTACATGCACCCTTGGAACGCCTTTGTCCTTTATTCATGGATCCAACCACAATCGAGTACATTTTAGGTCGAAATCCCACATATTCTTCCAAGGCCTTATTTAGACATGGTGAGGCCCTAAGCTCTTTAAGTTATGTATTCTTCGATTGGTTTACCCGAGCATTCGTCGTTGAATTTGCCAACAACCATTTCATTGGCGTTATTAAACACGGCTGTTATTTTGGATATTTGCTGTTGTCAAATCGGTTTGTGAATGCACTTGATGCTATATCCCAATATGCGTCATCGATGGTTATGTGCATCCGCAGCGAGTCGGTGTCGGTATAAAGCATCTTGACACAATCCTGGTAAAATGGTTTAATCTTTTAGTAACAAAACTAATACATAACAGCTTTGACAAGTCAAGTATTGACGAACCAGCATGGATATATTTTGTCAACGTGAGTTTGGCTTTTTTTATTGTAAGTTCACCATTCCACAATGAAACTCATCTACTATACCAACACCAGCCAGAAAACCATTGCGACTTAAGATGGTCTCCGGGTTTGTAAATATTTGCAACTTAAAGGTCAACCTATCAAAAAGAGCAGCACCTCAAATGATTTTGATTGGAAGTTAGAATTATATCTTGTTACAGTGTTATTGGACTCTTTTTATCTCTGGGCCACAAGCAACTTTTCAAGTCGAAAAGAAAGAAAAAAAAGAAATCGTGAATAATTTTCTTGTACAAACAATACCCAAATGATTGAAAAAGATTGAATCATCGTTTGGTTGATGTTTTTTTTTTTTTTTCTAAAAATTAAAAATGTTAAATGAATCTACAGTTCCTTGTAATGAAAGCATCAAAAAAATTAAGATTGACATTACGATTTGTAAGGAAAGCATTAAAAAATAAAGTTCGAAAGTACTGTAAATTAATGAGTTTCTGTAGAATTGAATATAAGTAATTACTGTCATTATATTTAACGTGCCCTGGAATTTGTTTGGAAGTGGAGTGTGTAATCAGGAAGAAGTGTGTAAGAACAATGTTCATGTACTAGTCCAAAATATACGCTCCAATTGAGAAATAAAGAAAAATGCACTCGCGATTTAAATCTATTGATATTGCTCATAAGAACAATTTTAAAAAATCTAAAAGTTGGTAATCGATATCTTCATAAACAGGGTAACAAATTTCACAAATGAAAAGGTATTACTGGAAAATTCAAACATTAGCTGTAACATTTTTGATTTCCCGAAGTTGAAATATGTGTACCTGCAATTTGTTGGGTTTGACTTTCATACTGTTAAAGTCACACCAATCAGTTTAAACTCAAATTCTTTTTGTGTCATGTATATTTAATTTGCATTGTTTATTAGGTTTTCTTTAATTCATTATATGCTATGTATAATTGTATTTTGTACTTGACCTTGTAAAAATACAGTTCACTGCTTGCCTGTTTAGAGAAATTCTTTCTGTGAGTTGCATACATAGTAGGATCATTATGTTAATCTGAGCCAAGTTCGTTTTAAATTTTCACTTTGTAATCTAAAGCAATAAATTATTTGTTGAATTTTAAAAAATTTGTTGGATTTTGTTCTTTTCTGTTACTTAGTTTAAGACCATAGAGTCGTAATGCTTGCAAAGTTTACTCGCTAAGATTTACGTTTGAATAGGCGTTTTATCATCAGCATAATTGCACAGTGTAATGTAATAAAGTAAAATGTATCAGTAATAATTTTGCTAATTGCCACACAGATCATTGTAAACGTACAAGTGTGCTTAGTGGATTTCTTCTAAGTCTTTATATAATACAATTTTAGGTATCAACCATATCTTATGTATGTATTTTGTAAAAGACATCAGATATACATGGCAATTATTGTAGGAAAAATTGTGTAAAATATAATGATATATACATCTACACTAATAGTTTTGCTGTTTATCAAATTAAAGTTCTTTTATGTGACAGATTTAGTGTACCTCGTTAAACACATGGCTAAGACAGCGTTAAATTTCAAGAACATGTCCTTCACGGTTTATGTGTCATACAGAGATGTTTTACGATTCATCGCCAAAGAATGAAATAGAACTGTAGCTGCCAGTTTTATGTAGATTTGTGTAAACATTTTAGATTGATGTTATAAAGTTCAGTGATAGTAATTTATCCAATATGAAACACAGGGCATAGGTTTACGATTTATTTGCAAAACAGTTTATACTCGTCAGAGTAGAGTTATCTAGCGTGACAAAGAGAAGCATCGATTATTTCCCCCTGTCACTTCCCAATTACTTAATTGACATTACTAAGGCTCCCCAATTACGTTGTCAATATTATCCTCTTTGCGACTTAGTTCTGTTCTCTAATCTTCATCAGAATTTTATGGAAGTGATTCAAGCACACACTAGACCTTCAGATGGATATAGTTTTAAGCCTAATTTTTTCAGACTGTATCACGTGGATTAAGTAGCTCTGGACACTCCAACCACCCTACCCTCAGCAGTTTTGTTTGAAATTTGTAATTTAGTGGATGTACACTTTCCATAACAAGGTATGAGACAAAGAGTCCTAGCTGGTTAGAGAAGTATAACCATTGATAAATATAAAGAATTTTCATATTTGAAACTAAATGTTTATTTCTGTAAACCTTTTGTGGTTTGTTGGAATGTAATGATTTATTATCCTCTGATAGACTCCCCCTTTTCTCACCAGTGGACCATTGGTGTTCCAATCAGAAACCCTCAGTTTTTGTGTCCAGGACTCAAGTGACTACGACGTCTGTATCATGAATCGATGATGAGTGCCATGTGAAGTTCATTTCTGTAACTCGTCCTGTATGTCGTAGTTTCTGTAATAAGATTTAAGTCGAAATGGGATTTTTGTGAAAATTAATGTCATAATATCGATATGAATGTACGCAATTGATATCTATTCACTTTGTGTTTGCTCAGTATTTGGTCGGTATCGTCCATTGCAAATAGTGATAGCGACTGAAAACGGATGTTTGACATATCGTAATCTAAGTTTTTGTTATTGATCGGTCCAGTTGGTGAAGATGGGTTTTCTTGTTACTATACATGTTAAACGAGAGTTTAGCGTATCATTGAAGAAATTCCGTTACCGTTTGATGCAGACTACAGCGTTTGAACACCTGATGAAGTGATGTCAATTGGCAGCATGTGCCAGACAATAGCTGTTCTTTTCATTTCGAGTTAGATTTTATTTTACAATGTGTAGGATATCAATCAAATTACATAGTTGCGAAAATTCGTTTTGCACGTCTGTCCATTCTGATGGACTTCACAGTTATTCACTTTTTCAACATGGTCATTTTCTGTTGACTAATCGTCTGCAATATTTCCCTTTTTGATGAGATAAAACACTTCCTTTGTTTCTCATCTTGAAAAAAAAAAAAAAAACACAAATCAAGTGCCTGTTTATTGGCCTTTTGAAAAGTTCAGCACACTTCCTGGACGGGTAGCAAAAACCAACCGTTACGTATATTTGATTTAATTTACATTTGATATAATTTGATTGTTTGTAAGTTTTATTTTTAAAAAAATCTTTTTATTTTAATTAGATGTCAAAGTAATGTAGTTTTTTATACAAGGAATTTGATATTTTCCAGAAAATTCAGTTTAACCTCTTTTCGTGGACGCCTAACAATAGAAACACTGATTCTATTTTTGACCTAGTTCCTGGCCTTGATTGAGAATCAAGTAAACAACTTTTTTAAATTCAAGTTTGGTGTGTGAATTGTGGTGGTGAAATCGAGGCTGTACTGTGTGCTACGTACCATTAGACTTGTACATAAATTCTAAATCATTATAGAATGTGGTCACGTGACCCTCATCCTGGAATCTGTTTTGCGTCTCAAGTTACTGTATAACCTTTGTCTATAGAAAAATTATTCAGTTGGGCTTTTTCTTTACACTGGAAAGTGTCTGTTGTGGCCGTTTAAAGTTATATTTTAATTGTTATTCAAATTATTTGGAGTCTAAAAGATAATTCTTTTTCCTGGAACTATTTGAGCGCTCATACAGAATTCTCGGACAAAGACATTTCTTTAAATTTTATTCGGAAATTCAAACACCGGAATATTGTTTGTGGACAAAAAAAAAGAACTGCAGACACATCTGTACAACAAAGGCTACAGTATAAGTCCTTGCCTTCCATCCTGGATTTTCCGTCGGGACTTGAACTCAAATTTCATTAGAACATTTCATTATTAGGACTTCTAAAATTTAATTCGTGGCTTATTCTTGGATTATTTTTGGATTTTATTCTTAAAACCGTAAGTTTTGTTTATATTTTTTACAGTTTTTTCCAGGGAAATAAATTATTTATTACATTTTCAAAGCTTGTTGTTTTCACTCTTTCTTTTGTTACTGTTTATTAGAGCCTAAACACGTAACATAAGACAATCTCTCTCTCTCTCTCTCTCTCTCTCTCTCTCTGGGTAATAGTGAATGATCAATGACATTTTACTTTGTCAATGTCGTTATTACGAGATGTCATTCTCGCCTATATTATTTCAAATGATGTTCTTTTCCCAATGTAATTTCTTCTTTTTTATATACTTAGTGATGACATATCTGTTTTATTTATCATACATTATCTTCTATTTATGCCGGAAGCTTTCAGAGATGCCTTTGTGAGTATAGTTTCTGTTTTTCATGCTCTTGAAAATTTAACGGAGTTTTCTTTTGACTGTCAACATCATTTAAAATTTTGAGAAATGATTAGGATGCTATGGTTAGAAAAAAGCAATAAGAAAAAAGAAATATTTAATAGTTCAATTGAACTAAGTTATTAAATGTATATTGCAGTATTTATTATTATTATTATTAGTAGTAGTAGTAGTAGTAGTAGTAGTATTCGTAGGATGATGATGATGATGATAATGATTATTATTGTTATTATTACTATCATTATTGTTATTATTATTGTTGTTATTATTATTATTATTGTTATTGTTGTTGTTGTTATTATTATTATTATTATTATTATTATTATTATTATTATTATTATTCGATTTCCGGTTTTAAGACAAAATATATTCAAACCTGACGAAAAGTGCCTGTACATATTAACAAATTAATGAGGAAGGTACACAAGTATTTACTGGAACGCGAAATGAAATTAAAAGAAGTTATCAAATTATGCACGTGACGCAATGATTAAGAAAAAAAAAACTAATTCACGAGATTTTGTATTGGATGCATATTTTGCTTAAAATGACTGTGTTACATCTCTGTAATTTGATAACTATTGCAGTAGTTTTGAATAATCTAACGCAGAGGTAACTTTCTCATGTATTTTAATTATAATTCTCTCCAGAATTTACCCTATGGTTGGCCTCTGTCAGTTATTTAGTGGATAACTGAAATTACGATCAAACGATGACCAGTGGACATCTTCGTTTTGGACAAGTGCTGCTACATCACATATAGTTTTTAGTATATAACAAATACAATATAATACAATATAATACAATATTGTCAAATATTCGTGAAATTTTGTTCATAGTACTAACAGTCCTGTAGAAATAACCCCAGTAACCGCCGTTTTAAATAAGTGATTATTTTAAAAAGCATATATATATATATATATATATATATATATATATATATATATATATATATATATATATATATATATATATATATATATATATATATATATATATATTGCAGAGGCAGTCGGTAACGCAAAATGTTTTACCGAGATACATTAAAAAGCCGGTAATACTCCGATTTTGCCTTTGTTTTCTTCCGCCACCATATTGCGCCATTCGAACAAAAGTAGATCAGTATATAGTTCTGAATGGCGGGGAATTACGTTCGAGGTTCTTACTCGACTTGATGGAAAAGGCAGAGGTTGTTCCGATTGCAGGAACGCTTGTCAAACCTGGAATCGGATCGCGATTATATTTTGTATATGGTCTGTACATTTGTTTCTTACTACTGAACTGTCCACTGCGTCCAAATCCTAATAAACCATATGTTGATCTAAAATGCCATCAGAGATTAACTCACTGTGATCTTCTTCTCATAGGTTAATTATCCTGCATTTTATGAGATGCTGGACTGTAAACAAAGCACATTGCAATGGGTCACATATTTCACTTCCGCATCAGTGCCTCATTACACACAGTGCACTGTCGCCAAAATGCATACATACAACCTCAGCATAATGCTCAAAGTCTAAACAATAAACGATTACCTTTAAATCAATACCAGCAATGCCTAAATCTAACTCTTGCATCACCACCAAAATGAGAGAACAAAAATATTTTAAAACTAGGCAGGGTACTGAACTGGAAGTAATATTTGAGACCCGAGTTCAATCAGACCAATTATTTATGGCCAGTTTTAGTCAAACGTTATAGTTGTATGACACACGTTGTATTAGGAAAATACAGCTCCATGGAGGTTTTACCTTACTTGAACAATGGTGCCGATCTCTCGGATGAAGACCTAAGCCGTGTCTTTGAGGTGCTATACATCAGTGTGGTAGTATAAATTAATCCAGGTTACCTATAGCAGGTAAACTAGATATTTCTTAATGAAACCTTGGTATCACAACCTGACTACTTGAGAACTTTCAACTCTTCTTCCACTTTGTTCCAAATACCATGGTAGACCTGAAAAGATAAAACATGCTTCATTTAATCAGTACGATGTAGGTAAATGAAGTTAAAACGTGCTGGATACGGAAATTTCAAAATTATATTAAGGGTAAACGCACAAGAACAAGCATTTAAACTTGACATGGTGACATTAAGAAATGTGAAGCGATGGGCACGTATGAAAGAGACAATTCATCCCAAAAATATGAAGTTTCTATGTTTATCAGATTACGTTCAGCTATTTACAGACTAAATAACTAATAATGTATTCAAGCTATCATAAAGTTTAAGGAAATTTGAGGATGGTGAGGTTTGATCTTTGGTGCAACAATTAGTAGGCCTAAATACCAATATACATGGAAGTTAGATGGCAATGTACTAAATTCAAAGATACTACCTTAAGTACGCTTGTTCGTGATGGAAATAACATTTTTGGGATATTTCAAGCGAGTACAGCCAATTATGTGTCTCTCAGATCAACTATAGGTACCAATAGATCATATATCATCAACTAAATCTTAAAAATATGATCCCAAATACACACTTATTAAGATCAATGTGTAAACATAATTCAATGATCTGTTCGAACCTTTCTATTGTATTTTTAAGAACATCGGTTAATACTTATTAAGTGGAATGGTTCATTTAAATGTTTTATCATATGATGCTACAATACCGCAAGTATAATATACTACCATACATAAGCATATTCATTATGGAAATAACATTTTGAGATATTTCAAGTGCATACAGCCAGATATGTGCCTTATGTACAGGGAGATCCTACGCGATGTACTCTATGTGAAATTCTGATCCCAAACATTATAAAATGCATGTGCATTTGCTCATGTGGTATATGTACCAATGTTAAGATCCGTTATACAAAGTTAAATTCCGAAAAAAAATCTTTTTGGATATTTCTGGTGTAATGTTCACTGTGTCAATTAACATTTATTATCAGTAATTACTAATGCATAAAGTAAAATGATTCATTAAAAATGGGATGTCAGCGTAGGCCACTATGCCGTACTTTGTAAATCAATGTGCTAACAAAAATGAACAATAAAAATGAATGCATTTTGTGTAACGCTTACTTCATTGTGATATATTCTTACCTTCAAGGGTACATAGACTTGGGGAAAGTATATTGTATCTCTTCGACCTGTATTTCGTTTGACAATTTTTTTAATTCTCTGACAGTTCAAAATAGCTTTGTAGACGACCTGAGTAGGCTATAATCCTTTCCATTCTTTCATTAAGTATCATATAACTATGTTTTAAACAATTACTGAAAGACACAAATGCAGATATGTGTTAATCCATAAAGTAACCCTGTCATAAACATAATAATTAATTGCTTGAACCTATAATAAATAGTATAAATTACCCAAAAACACAATATCAACTAGAAAGATCTCTGCATTTTTTGAGTAAACGATTAATTTTGACTTTCAAAGATAATTTCTTTGACAGAATTTCATAAATATCAGCTATTACAACTTTCATAAGGTGATTGAATACTTGCAGGCTGATAATAATGAGTATCAACCACATAGACCCTATACGTGTGCATTTTCTGCATACATTTTAATATTTTACTATTTTAAACAATTCACTTAACACGTTTTAATTAGATTTTTAAAATTTATTAATTGCATAGATCTATTTTTACACATGTTAAAATTAAATTTCATGCCACATACAGGATTCTGATCAAAATTATTAATTACCTTTCAATCAATACCAAGAATGCCTAAAATCAGGCTAAATCTTACTCCTGCATCACCACCAAAATTAGTGGAAAACAATGCTCTAAAAACAGACTGCGACTACATTTGTACTGAACCGGAAGTAATAATTGTGACATGGGCGTCGTAGCTATCATATAGCAAGAGTACACAAAGCATACAGGGGACCCACAAGGCCATCTAAAAAAATTATTTTTGTTAAACTATAGAAAGAAACTAGGAACAGGCTATATGCCACCTATCAAACTTTGGACCCGCGAAATGGACATTAAGATTGTAGGGGCCCAAATATCCTAGCTAGGCCTCTGAATTGTGATACGAGTCCACCTGAGCCTAAAACAAAATCCCGGCAATCATCACCAACCACCTAGTGCGTAAAGCATATTTTATGCATAGTTCGGGGCAAGTGACTAGTGCATATATCAAAACGAATTGAAAAGTCTGCTGGCTGTTGCAAAGCAATTAATTTTGCATAAAAGACAACACTTACATGTCACCGTAGTTCCCGGTTTTTATTAATTTTATGTGCAAAGTTTGAAACAAGTAAATACAAATAGAGCCTTGGTTTCAAATGAATAAAAATCGAAAGACTGTATTGACAACCTTTAACAGCATTAGGTAGCCACTACATTCAAGACCGGCCTCTGGCCGATTAGATCGATTAGACTGGGGACCCACTCGTTATTAATATTAAAAAGTTATATTTATAAAAGGCAAGTAAAGCGATGGAAGAAAATTGCAAGTTCAGTATCATATAAAACTTGTTTAAAAGTATATTTCACAATGCCGTGTTCACAGGGGCCCACGAGCGTGAACCCACGGGACCCCGCCAAAATGATTCAAATCGGGCCCCGCGTTTGCTAAGGTCGCTACTGACCACATTGTATGGAAATGTGCTTTGTTTTGAATATTTTTAATTTGAAATATGCAGTAGATTATAATTAACTAGATTATTACTTAAAACTGGGTAGGTTGTGACAAAAATAGTTTCCTAGTAAAACGTTTGTGGTGCTCTTGAGATGAAATTTGTGCAAGAAGAACGCATAAAGAAGATAGGTATAAATTAGGTCATTTTTCTATTAGTAATAGCCGATCCAGATAAAATGAAACAGTGTTGTGTCAACAGTTGCATGAAAGCTAATGAGGCGGGATTTTAAAAAGAAAAGAAGGCAGTTTTATCATAACACGCGCCAGTCACTAGATCTTTATGTTCCAGCTGACAAGCGCAAATACTAACGAGCGAACACTAGTAGCTGTGGAACTAAGCTATATCGGTTTCTTTGTTTTGCAAGTTTATTCCAAACATCTTGGTGAAACCGAAGGCTTAGATCGAGCACGATGAAGTCTCTTATGATCGTTATTCTTTGTGTTTGTATCTTTTGTACTCTGGCTGCAGCAAAAGAGCTTCAGAAGTCTATCACACTGCACTGCAGTGCCTATAATGATTTAAATGGGAACTTAAAGACCAGGCTAAGGCCCAGAGCGGGAGCCTCGGACAAACGCACCATCTGGCTCCACGAAGGAGAGGAACTCAGCATTGACTTCACTCTCCCACACGAGTCCTTCGTGGATGTCAAAGACGTAAGATATTCCAACGACGGCGGGCATGATAGGATAAAATTGACCCTGGATGGCGAGATGCTTGGAGAATTCTGGACGGGCGTGGAGTACGGATGGGGAACTATATGGAACGAGTTTGAATCTTCTGGGAAAATTGGAGATACGGTTCAGATAAATGCTGGTAGACACACGCTGACACTAAGGATTGATGAAGCTGACGAGTATGGAGTGGAAATTGACTACATTCGTTTTGAAGTATATGGGACGGTAGAGCGGGAATTGAAACAGGGAAACTTCGCCTGCAAATATCATCCGTAGAATGGCTGTCAATTGGACATTGTGTACATAACTTTGGTAACCAATATTAAATTAGTTCATATTGTATTAATGGAAAAATGTACTAGTGAGAAAAATGAAGCTAAAGATCATTTTGTTTTCTATTTGAATCTCACGCAATTTGTAAAGTCCACTAAATATTTTCACGTTAATTTAGCATATATGTTTTATGTTTACTGACCCTCTCTTATGAATTCATTGCCCGGTGTTGACATCCAAATCAAAAGCTTCCTTGCCATATAAATTCATTGTGTAGCTAGTGAATTGTAGGCTTCAGTGTCAACACTTCCCATTCTTATCAACAATCTGTCTAATGTCAGCACAATGACTTTTATTCAAAAATGAATAATAATGTAAGCTTACACATTCCACCTTATTTACAATGTTAGATAACAGCTTATACAGCAATTAACGTTTACATAGCAATTTCATCTACTATAAGCTATTGACATTTTCATTTGGAAAGCAATGTGGGGGTGCGATTTTCTTTTGAGCTGAGATATTTATTTTCTCTGAAGATAGTTAATGCTTTGCAAATAATAAAATTGATATAATATGGTGCTGCTAATTTGCAACAAATCAGAACAAGATGTTATTGTCAGTTATTGACAGACGGACATTTTAATGCCCCTACCCCAAACATTAAATTCATAGTCCATAATATGATTGCGGTACACGTGGTACTTAACTCGGTATGTACAGAAATACTTCGGTATACCGAGGTAAAAACTTTATTCGTGGTACCTAGTCCTAACACACACACACACGCTCTATCTCTCTCACACACAATATATGTATAAGTTTGTACATTTTACACGTGTGGGGTGGGGTAGGGAAAGGAATATATTTTTGTAGCGAATTTCATGAAAATCAAAGCTTGAGTACAGATTTCTTGTCATTCTATAATGCCAAACAAAATTCAATTTTCTTGAAACTTTTTTTTAATTGATGATCCATCAGTAATCAATGACCTCTCAATTCCAACTTAAAGACCTTGGTGCAAATTGTTTATTCAGTTTCTAAAGGCACATCACCACATTAAAGTTTTTTTTCGGGATGAGACAATTTTAATGAAATGACTTGTCCAGAAACACACCACTGCTACCGCCCTTGCCTGACATGTGCAGGGTTCAATCCTGCGCCCTTCTGGTGAACAGTTCTGTAGGCTAACCTCTCAGCTGCCTTAGATCCTTTTATATCATACACCTAAGTCTGCATCGTCAATTAATATATAGGTACAATGTCATTCTACATGAAAGGTTGTCAATGAATATATATGTACAATGTCATTTAACATGGAAGGTCGTCAATGAAGATATTCGTACAATGGCATTTAACATGGAAGGCCGTCAATGAATATATATATATATATATGTACAATGTCATTTAACATGGAAATTCGTCAATGAAGATATTCGTACAATGTCATTTAACATGGAAGGCCGTCAGTGAATATATATATATGTACAATGTCATTTAACATGGAAATTCGTCAATGAAGATATTCGTACAATGTCATTTAATATGGAAGGTTGTTAATGAATATGTATCTACAATGTTATTTAACATGGAAGGTTGACAATGAATATGTATGTACAATGTTATTTAACATGGAAGGTTGACAATGAATATGTATCTACAATGTTATTTAACATGGAAGGTTGACAATGAATATGTATGTACAATGTTATTTAACATGGAAGGTTGACAATGAATATGTATCTACAATGTTATTTAACATGGAAGGTTGACAATGAATATGTATGTACAATGTTATTTAACATGGAAGGTTGACAATGAATATGTATGTACAATGTCATTTAACTGTGAAGGTCGTCAATGAAGATATTCGTACAATGTTATTTAACATGGAAGGTTGACAATGAATATGTATCTACAATGTTATTTAACATGGAAGGTTGACAATGAATATGTATGTACAATGTTATTTAACATGGAAGGTTGACAATGAATATGTATCTACAATGTTATTTAACATGGAAGGTTGACAATGAATATGTATGTACAATGTTATTTAACATGGAAGGTTGACAATGAATATGTATGTACAATGTCATTTAACTGTGAAGGTCGTCAATGAAGATATTCGTACAATGTCATTTAACATGGAAGGTCGTCAATGAATATATATGTACAACGTAAATTTTACATCGAAGGTCGTTAATAAATATATATGTACACTGTCATTTTATACATAGTAGGAGGTATCAACGGTTATCTAAACTAACTTGTGATCTAAACTGTAAAGTGCTCAAAGCTGTTCAAGATGTTGTCATGAAACAAAACCGATCTTTTTTCTGATCTTGTATATGTCTGTATATGATTACTTACAATATGCATGTAAATAGTACTATCTGCATTACGCATTTTCTTGCCTTGTCTTCTCTCTCTCTCTCTCTCTCTCTCTCTCTCTCTTCCTGCCTCAGGTCTCTCTACGTTGTATCTTTCTTTTTTGGTGAAGGGCTGCGTAAGTTGGAGAACGTGTTGCCCATTTGCTTCATTGTCATGGTAATAAAATATGCTTAAGCTAATACCACGTCCATTACCAATACACAAAATGCATTGTTATGTTTTCCGATATATGACTGAATAAACTGTTACACTTATGAGCACCGTAAGGACCGATTTTATTCACCGCGGACTGTTAGTTTTGTGGGGAAAAATATATTTCGTGTTGCATATGTAAACAGTACCGTATATTCAATGTCATAAATGCAATCATACCATATGTCTGTGCCACAAATGCAACCATACCATATATTCAGTGCCACAAATGCAACAATTACCATATATTCAGTGTCAGTGTCACCAATGCAACCACTGCGATATATTCAAGATCAGTGTCATAAATGCAACCATTACCATATATTCCTTGTCAGTGTCAAAATGTAACCATTGCCATATAATCTGTTTGAAATGCAACATTTCAAGGTCAGCGCAACTTAGTCCATCTTAGTAGAAAAATACAACTTGTGTACCTGAAGAACAGTAAGAAAAAATAACAATCCATATTCTATCTCCTCTAATATTGATATTAATTTCGTTTATTTCTTATTCTTTTATTCTTTTGTAATTTTGTAAACTCTAATCACTTATTAAAGAAACAAAAACAAAAGCAAATCGAGATTATCAAATTACCAAACTAACTCATAGTTATAGCTTATCTTAGGTGCTTTGGAAAAAAGGTTAAATCTATACAATGAGTAAATACAAGTTAAAAAGTGCATCAATACCGGCGAGATTTTTAATGCATCTCTGTGAGACATTTTGCGTTACCGACTGCTTCTGTAAACGAGAGTGTTGACATACTTCAAAGGACAGGACAGTCGTAGGTGTACTTCTGTTTAAAAAGTGTAAGCCGTCAATATGAAAACATGGACACAAACATAATTTCAAAATACTGTTTTATATTGAGAAAAAGTTAATAAGAACTTCATAATCGTCTCCATTGCTACAATTGATATGTGATAGAAAATGATCAATAGTTGTCGTTGCTACAACAACTAGTGAAGGTCATCGTGACATTGTATTGGCGGAGGCGGAGAAATATAAGCAGTTATGCAATACCGTTTATTTAGATTATTAAACGTTACTTACGATAATTTAAAAAATATTAATATAACACTTTCATAAGACTCAGCAGAACATGGATACGAATTTTTCTTTTGTATTCAGTTTATGTACATTATCTTTCGATTTCCCTCACCCTCTAGTATTGGACATTCTTGTTTCAATTTTATTTCAAAGTACATAAGATAATAAATACCTGGCTGCTTTCAATGATCTTACAAAATTTGTCTTCATTCTTTACTGTCAAATTTGTTTATGACGTCATAAAATAAAGCATCCTTCTCTATCTCTGTCAATAAACGTTATTGTTTTATTTTTTTTTCTAGTCATATCATCAAATATTATTATTATTATTATTATTATTATTATTATTATTATTGTCATTGTTTGAAGTTGATGGCACCTAATGGGGTAAATGCCGTTTTTGTACTTGTTACTATTAAAGATGATGAAACTTGTATTGTATGCTTAACAAAAAACTTCTGAAAACAAGCGCTTTTTATTTATTACCAGAATTGGATAAGAAATAAATGTTTCCTAAATCTTCAACTTGATGCATAAGTCAAAACTATAGCATACTGAATGAACTGAGCGAAATACATAGGAGTGATTAGTAACATAAACGAAAAAGGGGTTGGGCTGCAAAATGGAAAAAACTTAATTGTATTATATATATATATATATATATATATATATATATATATATATATATATATATATATATATATATATATATATATATATATATATATATATATATATATATATATATATAATACTTTAATTATTAGATTTTACGTGTCTGTACTTCATTGTCTATTTAATTATTTCATATATAGTTGCGGATTTGCAACCTATGCACATACTTCAAGTCCAGGGAGCCGTTGATAGCAATACAAATATGTATACTTCAAACACCATAAAATAATTGCACGATTTCTAGTGCTTAAAAAGTATGTTAGGACGCAAATTTCCTTTCGCATTGTTTTTTCAGAGGCAGGTATCGATTTATATGTCACGATCATGAAGTGCTTCAATTTTATGTTAAATGCATTTGTGTTACGAAAATATTTTATTCACTTGAAAACGACTTTTAAATATTATATTTTCTGCTTTATTTATTTTAAAAAATGATAATAGTAACTAACAATATGCGCGCTTACTCTAATATATGTTTAACTATGACTTCGTTTTATTTTGTACAGCTTTTCTAGCATATGAACGTTTAGCATTTACACACTGCATCTATATTTACTGGAAACATAACAGGAGACGGAGTCCAGTAATAAATATCTGGGAATTTGTTTTCAAAATTCCAAACATCGTGTCATGTATTCTGTATTATGCGTAGACTAATCCGCATCTGGACGCCATTTTCATAACGCATTTCAATTTGAATATGCATACTCATTCACGCTATTAGTGGAAACAGCAACGTTGTGGAATTATTCCCACGAAACTGAGGATGCTCGGACTCCCTTCGCATGAATAAATATCGTGAACTAATTGAACGAATAATCTTCGTTTGAAACTTCATAATAATCCAATGTTACAAATTCATATTGTCTAATTTCAGTTGTTATATATATATATATATATATATATATATATATATATATATATATATATATATATATATATACGAATTCACCTATCTTAAGTGTAGCGATTGCATAGTATATTATATGGGCGTGTTTTGAAAATCCAGCCAAGAATCATTTCATCTAGGTCGCAGGTTTTATTTTCAGATCTCTTTAAAAGAAATTTTATGGCTGCCTTTCTTTTCTTTTAAATGTGCATTTACATGAAGAACAAAATGCTAAACAGCAAATTAAGCAACAAATATTTCTTTTGTAAGTGAATTATCCAATTAGAACGTTGGTAACCTCCAGTGTTTTTGTCTACCAAAACATCACTGTCATAATCCGAATAGAAACCTTAAATGTATGTTGTTTAGTATTGATATGTGTTCTTGAATTGAGAATCAGAAAGAATGACCCTAAACTGAAACAATCATAATAAGAGATATTTCTTTTATAATTTATCCTATGCCTGGAAGTTCTGGATCTTCCATGAGAAAGAATTTAGATAATTCACTGGAGTGGAATACCAGACATATTTTTCACTGCCCCATTCGTGGACCGCAATATCATGAAGACCAAGAAATGGTTGAGCTATATTTAGATGCTTTCGTGATCTAGTGGTAAGACCGCCTCGCATGCAAATTAACCAGCTTCAAATCCCATTTCATGAATATACTACTTTTTCTCTGATTTTTGTGTGTGTGTGTGGGGGGGTAATTTGGTTTTTATTATGCGGTTTAACATCGAAGAGGGAAAGAGAATTATGTTACCATTGATATCTTCTGTGCGAATGTGCACCAATCAGCAAAACATAAACGGTAAACCGCTGACATCATGCGGCATGCAGCAAGACATGTGCTACTTCAGTCTGTTGCACATATTGCTGGCCAATGCGTTTGAGCATAAAAGAAAAAAAAAATTGGCTTACTCCTAGTGAATAACGGATCTTTTTCATATCGTGTTTGAAATATTTTCTTAGTGCCTTAGCCACTTTTGAAAATGTGGGTTTTTTCACCTAGTCAATGAAATAATCCGCTATTCACTCTTTTCAACCAATGTTCTCCATATCCCCTACTGCTAAAGAATTCTTAAACGCAAAGGTTTTACATTGGATTTATAACCAACTTGTATTTACTTTACTAACTTTTGAGCAACCACATTAGATTTCTGGAAAAGAACATAATGCTTTGTTAAAAATATTTTTTTATTTACCTTTTATTCTTCGTTTTAATTTAATTTTGTAAGCGATAAAAGTGCGTCTATCTGGCTGGTTTGATCAACTCTTACGATTTATTGAAAAATATTGTCCTCCGCATCTTCACATGGATGTGTACGTTAATGAAGTAAATTATTTTATTAAAAAATATTGTGTAATTAATTATCTTAAAAAAGCGGAGGGGAGGTTGCTGTCTGCTTGATGCACTATTAATGGGCAGTTTCCATCAAACATCACACTTGCGCTTGCGCGAAAAGCTTTAAAATTAAGAATTTAAAACTACAGTAAAATCTTTAGTCTCATTATAGGTTTACTGCAATTTGCGGATTTTAAAGGTTTTGTAATTTGCAAAAAAAATATTTTTTGCTGTATGTAAAACTCTTTTGATCAAAAGTGTATGAAGAACAAGCACAAAGCATCGACAGACATACTTGGAAACTAAACCTGGTTATCAGCTACCGAACTATCACAACGTAGGAACCTACTGTTGCTTTCATTGTGATCAGTGGCGACTGATACGAGCATTTACCTTACATAAGCAATCACTACGTAAAGACAAGTCACTCTAATTTTTCTTCTATATTCTATAGCAGACGATGGTGCACATATACACTAATAGCCTTGAAAGTGAAATTTAACCTCGTGGCGGATGACGGTTATTCTAAATCAACAATACTTCTGGTTTCTAGCCGTCAAGATTCCTACTTCCATATGTAGGTTAAATTACTATTCTTCTAACACAACTCTTATAAAAAAAATTAACGTGTAATGATTTTGGATTAAAATCAGGTTTCGCTGATTCACATTAAAAAGTCAACATTATCACTGGTTTAAGTAAATTCAGGCCGGTATTCAACTTTTCTTATATAAGATCTCCCCCTCTTAAAAATATAATATTCAGATGCTTCCAAAGTGATTCTAAATGCATAAAACGCATAAACAGTATCATTCATTATTTGTATGTCCTTGTGATCTCTCACATGTGTTATTAATGTCTACATTTTTTACATAGTTTACAGGAAACTTAGATCATAGATCACGATTTTTTATTGTCTCACTTTTATCAGCACTCAGACAAAATTGCTGTAAGGAGATTTATGGCCGATTGTGATTCAAGTAACTTATATGTGTCAACGTCACCGTTTAATTAATTATGAATGACGGTGTTGTAATAAAAAGCCCATGAATTGATAAATCATTCTTGTAGATTGCATATAATTTTAGATCTCAAACAAATGACAATTGAAAAATTTGTATTGACTTTGTAATTTTGTATTATTTACAATTTTTTAAAGACGGCAAGTGATGGTGTATATATATATATATATATATATATATATATATATATATATATATATATATATATATATATATATATATATATATATATATATATATATATATATCACATACATTAAAAATAGCATGACATTTAAAGTGTTGGTATAAGCAAATTGATATATCAATACTTTTGGTATATCAAATTGTGATCCACCCATGGCGCAATAATACGAAAATATAGATATTCTTTCAACTGTAGGCCTATAGATCAATGATGAATTTTTACATTCATTAATCATAAATGACATATGAAAATAACGATAAAAAGTATTAATAGTCCCTGTTTTCTAAATGATATTAAAATGGTACACAATTTCATCGGAATCCTTTTTTTTTTAATTCGCCTCTCGTGCTTAAAATAAGCACAAATCTGGAGTGAGAGAGAAAAACATTGCTCTGGACGAAAACATTAAAACTGAACTTGTACCAAGTAGCGCAGCTTAGAGGGAACGGTGTTAATATCAATGATACATAGCTGCAATAGCTAGTGTCACTAGGCCTATATGTTAAATTTGTCGGTATGAGGTACACATACTGTATTGTGTTTTAATCCTTTGTTGTTGTTTCTTAAACCTATTCTAATGCTCAAAAAAATCGATTATTAATTATTAAATATAAAAATGGTCAAATGGTCGAACCCGTCCCACCCACCCATCCCCCCCCCCTCTCTCTCTCTCGATTATGGATTATTGTAGCTAGATACAGGCGAAAATCCATGAAAATACGACCGTTGGGAATTTTCGCTTGTGCCATACGACGATGTCTCTGGATCTATGAATAATGGTAATGTTAGTCAAGCCGTCTGTTTGAGAGAGAGAGAGAGAGAGAGAGAGAGAGAGAGAGAGAGAGAGAGAATTTTATATTCTTCAGAAATGTTAATTAAAGCAGAAAGCAGAATAATGACTTAGATGAACTATCAATATACTAAAATATTTTAATTACTTCTTGTTGGTTCGTCATTTCACTAAGTTTCTATTCCACGCTAATTTCCATACGCCAGTACGTGAATGCCTGACAGTACAGGTTCAGTGTACAAGAAGCTAACTGTGTTTGCAGTGCACTACTTTCTTCATAAAAACCATATTTCATGTTTAAATCATGACTGTGTCTTATACTGATTTAATAAATGTGAATAAAAATAGAAACTTAAAAGAAAACAATCAACTTATCAATTTGCTTATGTGACTGTGAACAAGAAGAAAAAACGTAGAACTACATTTTGTAGCGGGCACATTCGCAGGGATGTGAGGAGTTCGTTCACTCAAAAAAATCTGTACATTTAAATGTGATATAAATAAAATATATGTGTAGTATTTACGCTGTACGCTGTATCGAGCAAGCCTCGTTTCCTTTTAATGAAACATTTATACATCTTGTGGTATATCATTGATACAGAGTACATACTATATATATATATATATATATATATATATATATATATATATATATATATATATATATATATATAGTAACATAATAAAGCTATTCTTCCTTCAAAAGTATACAAGTATACAATGAAAAGTCAAAACCGTGTTCAACTGTAAAACACGCAATTATTACAATAATCTCAAACGAGGAATAAATGATGCGTTATTATGTTTCTATCTGCATGGCAGTATTGCATGTAACTATTACAGTTATCAATGTATGACATTATTACAGTTTTAAATATAGTATGTTCATTATATATGTTCTTTTAGGTAACACTGAATTACAACACTTCCATGGCTGTTTAATTGTTACGGCTAATGTAAATATATAAACTCCTTGTCAAGTGTCGAATTTTGAATTGTATTGAACCTTAAAGTTGAATGCATTGAGCATTAAAATTTATATCACATTTAAGCCAGAAAAGTCTTTGTGATGGGTCACTTTGACCTTTCTTCTTATTTCCCCTCGTGTTATTGTTAAAACTTGAAAGGCTAGCATTTATGACTCAGTGAGATTTGACCAGGGCATTTTGCAACGCTGTCCTGACAAAGTAAACATTTAAGCTACCAACCATAACCGCTTGATAGGAACCCATGTCATATTATCATTTTTCAAAGGGAAATTGATAAGCACCGTAGTTAAGAGATTCTAGGCTATATAAATCTGACGAAAGAAATGATTATCCTGGGAAAAAATCAGGAACCGTTAAACATGGAAAGGGGACCAGGTAACTGTCTTGTAAGATAAGACAGGATTTAGTGTTAGGACGCACAATTTCTGAAAGCGAACAGCATTAAGGTACGTAATTTTAATTTTTCACGTAATTTTCTATTTTTCTATTTTTGATTGCTTGTTTTGTGCAGCTGTGTGTGATATGACTAGGATCCATATTATGTATCGTTTATTTAATTTCATGGAAATCTATTGATGCTAGAGTTGTTATGCATTTTATTTCTTTAATTTTACAGTTACTAGTTCATTGATATTATTGACGATTGCATGCTATCCAAGTTTTCATATGTGTAGGATTTCATAGGGTTATATGAAATAATTTCCTTTGTCTGTTAGGACGATATTGATTATCGTGAGTTTTTGTTGTTTAGATAATCTTGTAAGTTATGGATTGCTGTGAGCTAGAATTTTTTTAATTTTATGCAATAGTAATCGAGCATGTGGTAGCGTACATAAGGAGATACGGTAATGTTAGATATACCGCTCACGGATTGATTTATGGCCGGTTGCTGTGAAGCGATGGTGATGTTCTATCGGATTTGTTCAGAATTTATGCAGTGTTCGGATAGTTATTGATGCTCCTGAGTAACATAAGTGAGGGAATTTTATGTAGGTGTAGAAAGTGGTACATATAGAGTTTTGGGGGTAATTTTGTCCTTTAAGGAACAGCTGTCTGAGGAGAGACGAGACAGTCCGAAGACGGAAGTGAAAAAGAAGTGACGAGTTCAGAATAAAGGACTAGGAAGTCCATAAAGGGTTGAAGCGTTCCGAATAGATAGGCTTCAGGAAATAGGAAGACTTGATACATGGTCAAGGGAGGAAGGTGATGCAATCAGTCGTGGGCATTGCGCTCTTTTCAACACTTGTTATTGTTATGAAATGGTATTAAATTCTGTTAAGATAACGTAGATTGAATTGGAGTCGCCGCTATCAATTGTTATTGAATAAATTTTGTCATTTTCTTGTCTAAGGGGGCTCGTATTGCATTATTTCTTCCCAATAGTCTTTCTCCGTTCTCTGTTGATATTCTATCTTTCCACTCCCTCCGGGCTATAAAATCGAGGGAGGTCATTCCCTAGATAACGCCAGCCAAATCCAGTTAACCACCCCTCTTACAGTTCCGGTGGGGATGAGTGAGCGGTAAAACAGCGGTGTGGATAATCTTGGAGCTGTAGCTGCAGACCTACACAGTCGGCGAAGGGCATTGTGTCACATTTCACTGGAACGAATCAGCAGTGTAACTCAGCAGACCTCTGGTTGACTGGAACAGCCTTTTTAGGTTCACCTCTACAGCATGAGAAAGGGGCTGGGAAAGGTGCCCTAAACATTACCTGCTTCGCCTTAACCCTAGTCAACATAGCGCAGCTTACAGGGAATCCCACGTTAGCGGTTCTAACACCTAGAAAGAAGACAAATGCTCTGCAAGTAATCATATGTGCCTGGAACCTATGTACGCTAATGGACAGTACATAAGCAGATAGAGCAGAGAGAAGAATAACTCTAGCTTGTAAAGAACTGGTCCGATTCATCATACAAATAGCAACACTGTGTGAAACTCGCGTAAGTGAGGAACGACACCTTACCGAAATACGAGCCGGCTGTACTTTATTATGGAGTAACCGAAATAAAGAAAAGAGACTTGAAGCGAGATGTTGGGTATACCATCAAATCACAGCTAGTTAGCAAGCTCACAACTTCCCCCAAAGACTCCTACTGTCACGAAACATACAACTATCATATCATCAGCGCCTATGCACCCACCATGACTAGATGAGATCAAGGACAAATTTGATGATGACCTGTAGTCTCTTTTTGCAGAAATACCGACGGCAGGCAGGGCCATCATCCTTGGTAACTTCAGTGCTAGAGTTGGCACAGATCACCGTACCAGACCAGGTGCCATTCGCAAAAATAGCAATGGCAAATTCAACAGCAAATGGTTCCTCCGTATCACCAGCACACTCTTCCTCTTGACAAACTGCAACAAGACGTCTTGGATGCACCCACGCTAAAGGTCTCACGGTACTAATTCAGTTTCCATAGTAAACTTATGCAAACACCATGTTATTAAAACTTCAGTAACTTTAAAGGTATGTATGTTCATGATCAAACATATATTTATCAGTATAGATATCTTCTGGATGACAGCTTCTATGTAGAGAGCACCATATAAGCTGTGGCATTTTCTGGATCTACGTGTGTTTGTAACATATGCTTTCAATTTCCGCACCAAAGACACAGGTACGAGTTTCTGTAATGATGCTCCAAACTCAAGTCTGATCAAGAACTAAAATTCTATTCATGAACAAAATCTCTGGGTTTTTTTCAACTACAACTAGGATAAACTCTGGAAAGTTTATTTTACTACAGTCTTTCATTATCAGCCACTCTTAGCCAGCCAAACCCATATATACTCTATTTTATCTTCATCCATTTCCAGAATGATTCCCTTTTCTCCATACCAATTGTATCGATAGTCATCCAAGCACGTACATTTGATTGACCACGTCATCGTCAGATGCAGAGACAAGAGACAGGCAGGATGTACGAGTGATGAAGCCATGCAAAGTGCGAAATGCTGAACTGCACTGTCCCCGGGCTCGTAATCACCGATAACAGTATCCGGATTTAGCCCAGTAGACAACCAAAAGACAAAAAATGTGCCCAGAAGTTTAATTTATTGGCAAGTAAACATGCAATTTTATTTTATATTAAAGTTAATGTTAATTACAGATAAATAACATTTGATAATTCTATGTTATGCACGCAGATAAACTCAATATCAAAAGTATCATAATTAAAGTTCAAACTTGAAGGTTCGAGTTATGGGCTATTATGAGTAAATAATCTAAATTTCGTTGATTGCCAAACTTTTTCAAGATCGTGGTGATCCTGGTTGCCATATCCGTCTAGATTCTTTTTATATTTGGAGATTTTTCATCAGCGCTGTATTGCTTAAATTTAGTTTTATAAATGCCTTGTTTTGTCTTAAGTATTTCAATGGATTTCCAAAGTGATGGGGGATTAGCTCCATGCAGCTGGTTGAGTCCACGTTGTCGATCTTCCTCTGAGTTATTCATTGTAGGCAGATCGTGAACAGCTGCATTATAGGTGTTCAACAAATTCAGCACGAAAATACCGTAAACGGCGTCTATGTCTAATAATCCGCTTTGTCCTGGAAATACTCCAGAAGATTATTAAGTTCGTTAGCGTTTTCATGGGAAGTATGAAGATTTGGGCAGTTTTTTGCAAGACTCAATGACATTCTAAACTGGAATAGATGCCAAGGACAGTTAATTGGCGAACTGCTAAGGCAAATTTAGGGTCGTTCATGTATCGCTCAATCCATATGTCTCTTGTAAGCGTCTCGAGAAGCATTTGCTGAAGTTTCGCCATTGGGTATTTACTCGAAATTGACACCCTGGTTTAATCAATCTTCGGATTTCGGAAATATTATACAATCTCTTCCAGAAGCTTTCACATCTACAACCACAAAAAAAGAGTGAATTATAGCAACTGTTAAGAAAATATGAGCACATGTTTCCAGATTTCCAACCCGAGCAAATAAGATCTACCATGACGTTGAAATTGTAGTTTTCTATACCTGTGAAAAAGAATCGTTGCAGTATGAATCCTCTCAAGCAGGAATGTTTGTACAACTAAATTGAATATTTGCTGGAGAAATATTTTACTGGACGAAGTGTAAATGGAGTTCGCCATGTGTTTTTGTACCGAAACCAGATAATACTTTCCATATGTGTACTGAACGTAGAAAAGTAAAGTGTCAATAAGACAGATTCATTTCTAATACCAAGAATATATTATTGCATTGACAAAATTGGAAATGTTTTACCAACTTTGACCTCTTCAAATGATTCTAGAAAAGTCCACTCACGGACGGAGCAAACGAAATTTCGGCGTTAGCAATTCCAGATGAGCTTATAAAGTGATGTCATTTGGTATGAAACGTTTTCCCTCAACATTCGAGCGTGTAATGAACACGATAACATATATTATAGATAGCTGTGATGCGTACATCGATGACCTCATCATAAACAAGGACTGGAAAAATTGCCTAGGAACCATTCGGAAATTTTCTTTGATAGACTCAGAGGTGCAATTTTGATAATTAATTTAAATGAAAGTGACTTTTGCCCTGCTTGTGTTACATTTCTAGGACATACTGTGGGACACGGACAAAACTTATTGAAGGTAAGGTTAAGTTTATCTTTGAATTCCCAGTGCCTATCAGTGAAAAGCAACTAATGCGATCTCTTGGTATGGCTGGATAATATCGGAAATTTCTACTAATATATTTACATAGTTGCTAGACTAATGATTAATTTGTTGAGTAAGAAAAAGAAAGTTGTATTTGTCTGCCAAATGTCAGGAACCTTTTTATAAATTAAAGGCCATACTTTAAAGTGCACCACTTCGTTCAGCTCCAGATTTCAGTCAGTTATTTTAAATGTATGTTGATACAAGTGATGTAGGCGGTTGGCGGAGTATTAAATGAAGAAAACAAAAATGTTATGGACCATAGTATGTTCGATTTCTTTAAAAACTTAAACAAGCACTATAGAAATTATTCCATTATCTAGAGAAGGAGGGCTTGGCTTTGAGAATGGCTTTACAACACTTTGAAGTGTATTAATTCAGCTACTTCTCCGATTACTGTATTCATTTAACACAACCCCTTTAGTTTCATCAATAAAATGAAGAACAAAAATCAGAAATTGTTGAGATGAGGTCAGATGGTGCAGGACTGCAAGATGGACATAAGACACATCAATAAAAAAGTAATCTGAAATTAGATGTACTTTCACGTGTATAGAAGTACTATATTGCTTTTTAAAAATATATATTGTATCATTCCTATGACATTTTCCTATGTAATTTATATGTGGTCTTATTTATATCTATGCTGTGTTCTTAAAGGTCCATGACTGTAGATTGCAATCCACTAGTAATAAGTTTTTTTATATATTGGAGCTTGATTTTTATATCAAGAAACCTTTTGAGGTTTTACCCATTGCGTGATTAAATTAGGTGGGTTGTGTTGCGATATAAAATATTGTTCTAGGATTGTTATGAGTTCATTCAAGGAGTTTTGTCCAGTGCCATTGTGATACATCAAAATTTGTGCATTTCAGCACATTCAATACATGGAATTCATTCGGAACACTATTATTTGGACTTGTAATAGAATATTTATGAATATTTTGGATTCAGTTCACAACAATGTTAATTCCTCTTAAATTTTCACTTTATAACGTAGATAATTAAATCACTTGTTAAGTCTTTCAAAACTTATTTTATTTGCTTCTTTCTGTTAGACCAACTTAGTTTAAGACCATAAAATCCTAACGCTATGAACTGTATTCATGATCGGCTGAAAACGCATTTAAACTATTATATTTTTTACTCTCTTTTGTCATTCGCCTTTTTTTACCCATTCGCCCTTTTGTAGCACGCTCTAATTTACTCGCCCACGTGGCGCGTGCTCTTATTGACGCTCCATTTTGTGCCGATACCAAATAATACATTACCAGTAATAAGGTGCATACGTATGGGCGAGATTTTCAACGTATCTCGGTAAGACATTTTGCATTACCCACTGCTTCTGCAAAAGTGATTGTTGACATACTACAAAGGAAGATGATAGACGTAGGTGCACTGTTCTTTAAACATATAAAAATATATGACTGCTTTTAATGATTTCACAAAATCTTCATTCTTAACAATGTTCAGTGATGAATGACTTGAATGAGAAAAGAATTATGATTAATACGTGCGTGTGTAAGATCCAAATATTAGACAAAATTAACATAATCTGCACGAACCTAATAATGCAACAAATGAAAATACAAATAAATGACCTTACACAGTACAAGGACAAAGGTGAATGATTCACAGTAATTTCACATTAAGAAAAGAATGCTGTGTTTTATTCAAATAGTAAAAATGAATTCACTCAAATAGTGAAAAATAGGTAGTTTACTCAAATAATAAAATGATGAAAAGAAATGGACAGATATCATACAAAATATCTTTACAATCCCAGAAACACTGGGTATTACAAACCCCAAAATTAGCCCACGGCTAACAGATTACATGTATAGAGTTACACACTCCGTCACCAGCAAATTTGGCTACCAGTCCCACTGGTCAATCAAGCAGTCAGTATTCCAGGTAGTCAACGACCACCACTCAATCCCTTGGTCAATCGATTCCTTGGTCAATCAAGCTCTCAGCGCCCACCAATCGGTCAGCAACGCCCGATCACCTGCTACTCAACCAGCAACACTGTTCACTCAGCTCTACGACTGCTATGGTTCAGCTTTACAGCTGCTATGGTCAACTCCTATGGTTAGCTCAACGGCTGGTACCACGTCGACTCCGATCAGCTAAAAATAAATCGAACACCGTGTGCAAAGAATGACACGGGTATATACGATAACACGTAATGACGTTATATACGGTAAGCTATACAAATTACATTATCGGAACGAAATTACAAAGCAATAAACAGGTTCAGATGTGAACTTATCTGTGTCCGATAAGAATCATATGGTACTAAACGGTTCTTAATAAAATGCAAATTTATTACTAACATAAATATCTTGCTAAGTCACAAACAAGAATAAAAAGTATTTGCATTATACTACGTAAGCCGAAGCTACACAAAAAATATACAGAAATAAACATGGTAATACAGTAGTCATAACTTATACACAAGAAGTTAATAAATTACTCACATACCTCTGCAGCTGAAGATGTGCAAGTCATTAAGTAGACTGCTCACTGACAAGACGTTATATAATGTGAAGATTTAGTCTTACGGTGAGGCATTTATACACAGATGATGCAGCCATACATCGTCTGTACGCAAGAACTATTCGGTTTCTTTTTTTCGTCGAAAGCACTTTGCACGTGCGGCATAGGATGAACCGAACTCACTGTTTAGAAATATTGTACAATATACATAAATCACCCTCGGGTATCATTGTACACAACAACAACACACAAAAAAAAAAAACGAAAACCGAGTGCACGTATCTAATGTATAAAGGGATTTATATAATTTCGTGACACCTATCTGTATATCACGCACTTGCTGTTCGTCATTTGGGCAAGTAGTGTTCATTTGCACTGTTAATGTTCTGTGCTAAACATCGTATGAAAATGAAGATTTTTTAAGGATGCAGATATAAAAGACACACCTGCACATCGGACACGCCTGTTAATTGACAGTTATAAATCCATACATTCCAAACTAGCTTACTAATTTTCTTAACTTGGGAAAGTGCATGGTATGATTTCTATCGTTTACATATCGTCACGTCACGAGTCAAACCTTACTTCACTGGTACTATTACTTTTTCAGCTCATAATTAAGTACTCATGTATTTTGAATATTTGGTCACTTGGCCTTGTATTTATAATCAAAATTCAAGAATATCTAAAGCATCGTATTATTTTGATGTTATTATTACTGTAGTGCATTACTTACAACCTCAATTATTATATATGTGCATTACTTACAACCTCAATTAGCATAGAGGTGCATTACTTACAGCCTCAATTATTACTGGAGTGCATTACTTACGGCCTCATTTATTACTGAAGTACATTACTTACAACGTCAGTTATTATAGAGGTGCTTTACATACAGCCTCAGTGATTACTGAGGTGCATTACTTACGGACTCAATTCATCTTCGCAGTGGTTTTTCAGAACTGATTAGTTATAGCAAAGATGCGATAATGTTGTATTATAAAATTACAAAATAAGCTGCTATGATATTTTGGCAGAATAACACCGTTATTTAAAGTGTTCATTAATATAAAGAAGATAGCAAAACAAATGTAACTTGCAATAATACAGAGACTAGCAATTTATTCTTTGTTCTAAAAAATCTCGGTAACATCGCTTGGCAACTTTCAAATACATACCAGTTGCTGTATTTTATGCATTTCTTTGTGTTTCTGTAAATTTAGTCAGGTTTGGTATACTTAAAAGCTAAAATAATGTTTCTAATGATTGCACAAGCCTTAGGAAAATATTTTTCTTTTAAATTTTATTGGCGACATGAAAAGTTAAAGGACATTATGGGTCTTGGTAATCTCTGTAATGCATGCCTCTGTAATGTATGCCTCTGTGATGCATGCCTCTGTATGCCTCTGTAATGCATGCCTCTGTAATAACTGTAAAACTTCAATAGCATCTTGTAATAAAGCTGTCATTTCTTTAACGGCTTCCAACATCTTCGTGCCGATTCCTGGCATAAAAGAAAGTAAGGGTTATGGTTGCAAGTAAGCGTTATGACTGCATATATTGTTCTTCATAAAAAGAAATATTCCATATGGATTAAAGAAATAGAAAAACAAAATGCTATATTCTCTGGGGGTTCCAATAAATAAGATAATTTGCATCCAAGTACACCGCTTCGGGGTACAGTTTAACTTTCAATAAGAACGAAACACTGCGCATGCTCAGCAGTTTGCATGCAGCGAAGAAAGCAAACTTCACAACTCCGGCGTTTCTTGGAACCGATCGCTTCTATTTTGGCATTATGGGATTGCGGATAAAATCAAGATTTACTTACCTCCGAAATTGAAGAACTTTACAATAAACA
Organism: Sinohyriopsis cumingii; assembly: GCA_028554795.2. Classification (NCBI taxonomy): domain Eukaryota; kingdom Metazoa; phylum Mollusca; class Bivalvia; order Unionida; family Unionidae; genus Sinohyriopsis; species Sinohyriopsis cumingii. The sequence continues at coordinate 48,827,121 of CM068826.1, read as the reverse complement.
AAACTATGCACCTCCAAAAATGAAAATTTGACAATGGAAGTTCTCGAATACTCATCGGTAATTTTACGCTTTGCGAAAACACATATTATCACACTTTTTTGAAAGAATTGTGCTTAATTTAAACTTCTACTAGATTTACTTCAGTAAGTCACGAAAATTAACAAATAATGGGGCAACGTGCTTGGAACTAATTTGTTGCTCTTAACATATAGACGTGATCTCAGAGTTTATTGACTTCGGTATATTATCCAAAGTTGGATATTAAATCGCCAGATAGCAGGGTAGCTTATGTAGCTATGGCGCAGAGTGCGAAGAAAGCTGAAAGGATTCCGGATATTTTGTACACTCTGGTAGACGGGACATTTTATACATGTAGGCTACTGTATTAAATTGGCAGGCAGTGTGACGGGCCCAATATTCGGTGATTACAATGTATCGTTTTGTGCAAAGCTGAAAAAGACGGTCAAACATTAAAGTATAAGAATCATACAGAAGTACGATATGCTCGTCACTTACAGAAAAAAGAACCCCCATATGCCAAAAAAAAATCTAATAACAGGACGGCTTAGCGGGGTGTACTGATAAAAAGACTCATTGGTTCAGAGTAGAGGGATGTTTGAGGGTTAATTAACGAACAGTTGCCTCGTGTTTCCTTTTTCCCTGACAACTTTGTATAACCAACACATACTTCACCGTTTGATTGCAGAGCGTTAATGAAGGGAAAGAACTCTTATATAACTGAAGGACTGTTAGGCGCTTTATTGTCTTACCTTGGAGAATTTAGATCCCAGAGAAAGAACACTGACACAGACAGCTGCCGCAATAAAAGAGGTTGCAAATAGAAAAGCCTTATAACAGAAAATGCAAATTAAATTCATAATCTTTGATAAGTTTTTCTGACAAAACAAGGGTAATAGGCAACCTGAAATACACTCTTTTGTCTAGCCTCAATATACCAAACATAACCTTCATAAGAACATGACTGCGGTATTCCTGGTACGTCCATATGTTTAAGACTTGTCTGTGCTAGATGCAGGAAACTGAATTGGTAGATAGGCTATACATTTCTTTCTCCTCTACAATCTTCGTCCCAAATGTTTGGAGCAAATCGCGGAGGGCACGGCATCAATCTAACAGTTTCAGATTTAGGATCAGTCACAAAAAGGATTCTGATACAGGGGCTTGTTGCGAGTCTGACCCGGAGCAAGGTGGTGGAAATGGGCTCACTGCTAACGAGAAAGAGCATCGGCAAACAAACAAAAAGAAGAAAAAAAACAACATTTTGAATGTTTAACTTGAACTGCTTTATTCCGAATATTGTAAATATTAGACTGTAAATGAGAGGACGGACTAATTGCGTGACCTGTGTGAACTTTGAAAACTTCTTATTTAAAACAGAAACACGTGCATGATTGTCTCTGTGTAATATAATTGTTTTGTTACACAAAATAAGGTCCCAATTATGAAAGGCTAAAACAATAGAGATAAGTTCCAGAAAGCCAACCATAAAATAAAAAATGATGATTAGAAATAAACAGTAGACGTAAGCTGACGACTTCCTGTACTTATAGTAAACAAATGTAGTTTATCAGTGCTGTCCCAATCAGTGACAGGGAAAAAAAATGTCTCCATTCAAACAATCGAGAAGATACGAGCATATACACAGGTCTCCCTTCATTGTCTGGATAACTCGAATAAGATGATTAGGCATTGACACCCCAATCATCGCATCATAGAAATGTCAACTAAAACCTCCTGAGATGGGTATTCTCCGGAGATATTCACTGAACCGAAATAATGATTTCAGGTCTCCGAATGTAGTCTTTCTTCCCGCAAGATATTTTAGCTCGTGTAATTTCTCTGGGAGAGTCTTTATTTTCATTTTAACTCTGTCGAGTTCAGATCACCAAAGGTTCAAAATGGTAAATGGGAAACAGCTTTATCATCTACCAGGAGACACACTTAGCTCGTCACATGTGACATGAAAAATCTACACCAATAACAGACTTCCTTTTGTTTTCCTGTCTCTTGTAATTAGGAAGTTACCTAAATAAACGATCTTCATCATTACAATTCGATTTAAGCTTTATTGTCTACTCCAAACATGAGGGGATCCGGGTGTTCGAGTGGTCTAAGACGCTCGCCTTTATGGATCACTAACATCTTACGTCTGTCCGCGTGGAATCGAGTCCGGGCTCAGCAAACTTGGTAGGTATGGTTGCTTGACAATATCTTCCCGTGGGTCGGTGGTTCTTCTCTTAGTTTTTCCCGGGTACTTCATTCACCAATATAAATACTGGCCGCAAGTATAGCCTATGATATTCTGAAAATGGCGTTAAACCTACAAAACCAAACCAAATCAAACATGATGCCGAAAATTTCAATAGACATTTTACCATTTAAAAAAATGTATCCATAAGCTGAAAAAGTTCTAACTTTAAGGAGCTAACCAGGAGATTTCTGAATGCAGATTCAATGTTGCAATATTTATCTCAGTAAGTAAAGTACTCTAACCCAGTTTACTAATTAATTTTACTAAATATTTATAAAGAGCTAAGCAGATCACAGACGACCTAAGAGTGGCCGAGGGCATATAATCAAATGGACCTGCAATCCTTCTCAGATTATCTTCTTTCATAACTTATTTAAAGCTTCCAGCCCGTTACCCGTAACTTAAACTATATTTAGACTAACGATGGCCACTCTGCTTCCACTGTAATGAAAGTAAAATCATTAGAAGAAACAAACCAAAACCTGCAACGTCTCAGAGAGGATAAGTTTGTAAGAGAGGACGGAGTGTGTCAACTTATATTGGAGGGTTGACGAGATTCGAAATGCGCGTATTGGAGTTGGGTATGATGTAATCAGATCACTTTTGATACACTGATGTAAAATATACCATTGCTGAGGAGCATGGAAATGCCTTTTCTTAGAAACCGAAACTACTCGTCATACAATTTCAGCCCTAGATCTTTATAGCACTGTGACCAAAGTCCAACTGTATGCAGCTATTTACGACGAGTGAGCACGGAAACGCGGAAATTGTTGGAAGCTAGTGGCTTGTATGTATGTATGCATGTATGTATGTACGTATGTATGTATGTATATTTAATTTGTTTGTTTGTAAGGTTTAAATTTTTTTATTCCATTACATATTATTATAATGTAACATTGTTTGCTGAACTTGACCTTGTCCAAAATTGAGTTCAGTTCTGTTTGACCTGATTTACTTTTTTATTTCATTAAGTAAACAACTAATAATAGCTTTATTATTATGTGGTGTGTATGAACTATATAACCGAATTTTATATTTAAAAAACCCAACACCAAACGATCCTTTTCAGGGACACCCACTTCTCTCGAAAAGAGATAATATTCATTATGCCAAAATCAATTAAAACTCAAAATCACCTTTTTTGCCTACCTCGCAAAGCTCTGATCAGAAGTTCAATCTGTGTATGCTCTTCTATCTTTCTGATCGGTTTGAGAGTGAAATGAATACGGGAAGGGAAGACACTGACCCTTTAGATATACATAGGTCTGACATGAATATAAAGGGATTCATGGTGATGAAATGTAGTCATTTGACTTTCTGCAGTCAAGATGAAACGATCGCATCATTTCGTAGAGAAAGGAGAAGAAAGTAAGAGGCAAAAGCTTTACTTATCGCCTCGCACAGCAGCTGATGCCTTGGCTCGAATTCATGCCAGCGATTTTGAAGATGACATGAGTGAGTCCGAATCCAGACCCAGAGAGTCTACAACCATCCAAAGTCCACCATCACTAACTACTCAAAACTACTACCACATTCGAGAGACGAAATAGCGTTCCTCTATAAAATTTAGAACTACTGCTTACACTTACACGGTGAAGTTTAAAGATTTCAAGTCCGACGTACCACTGGAGAAAGCGGAGGGGTTCATCACCGAGGTGTGGGATTCTTTATTAACCACAATGAAACGGCAATATGATGCCAAAGAAGATGATCGCTGCAGAATTTCCATTCTTCACGATAGTTTGAAGTCCCCCGTTTGGATCGAGTTTAGCAGCCCATTAGAACTGACTCCTTTCAAATTCATCGATAAGATTCAACACGTGCAACAATCCAACGACAAGTTTCACATCACCGATGGAAAAGCGAAACTGTTCATGACCGACATTTCTCTTCCCCAAAGGACCGGACGCAAAAACGTATTTTTGCTTTACGACCTTCGCAACAAGAAAAAGAGCCTCGTTCAAATTAACATCCCTCAAGACCAGGTGTGTTTAGCCCGTGCTATCTTGCTGGGACGAACGTATGCCGACAAGAACGACACGGTAGAATGGAAACGAGCTTGGCAAACTATTCAAAATACGAACAGAGCCAAACAACGAAGAGAAGCAGAACTCTTGTTACAGCAAGCGGGGATATCCAAAGACACACCCTGTGGCATTCCTGAAATGCAAAAAATTACAAGACGTCTTGGCTCCACACCACACATTGAAAGTTCACCGTCTGTTGTTTCGAGGCAAATATTTCAAAGACGGAAAATATATTCACGTTTATTATCACGATGACCATTTCGATACCATCACCAGTATCGCCCCATTCCTGGGATACGGTTATTACTGTGAGAAATGTGAATATGGCTATAACAATCGACAGCAACAACGGCATTGTGGATCAAAATGCTCAGGTTGTTTGACCTCTAAACCCTGTCTGGACGAAGGACAAGAACGAGTGCTTTACCCCGCTTGACAGCGAACTATTGTCAGCCCTGCTTGTTACCAACGACATCTGAAGATGCAAGGTGTACAGTCGAAAAGTGCTTGTCAACTCCTGAGATTGTGCCCTTTTGTGGACAAGGCATACGAACCAATAATGCCAAGGCAGACGAATGTTCAGGAAGGAAACGATGTAAAATTTGTCGCCAAATAGTGGACTTAGAACACGAATGCTACATTCAAAAATGCCATTCCAAACATGAAGAGGAAGACGATGACCAGAAGAAAGGGAATTTCATCTTATTTATTTCCATTTCATGCAAGAGACCGACATTCACATTCCTAATTTTTGTGTGCTCATCGAGAGTGTGGGAAGTGCATCCAAGAGCCTATCTTTAGTCATTGCCCTCACTGTATCAAGATTTCTAGAGGACGTGACAAAGTCTTTCGGGGACCCAACACGCTAGCCGATTTCGCCCAATGGATCTTAGACCCCATCGACGAGAAGTGGAGCCAAGAGGACATTAAACGTCATCGCCATGCCACGGTAATTTCTCGGGATACGAGCGGCAATTTTTTCTCAGATACTATACGGAACAAAGTACTGAACGTCCGAACGTGACCTTGAACGGAGCCAAAATCGTTTCCATGGAATTGGGTCAAGTGCAGTTTAAAGACTCGATGAATTACTTGGCCATGCCTTTGAGCCGAATGCCTAACACGTTTGGAATGACAACAATTGCCAAAGGCTAATTACCGCACTTTTTCAATACCGAAGCCAATCAACATGCCGTTCTTCCCCATTTGCCTGAATCTCACTACCACGACCCCGACAACATGCATACCGAACAACGAGAAGCTTTCTACGCTTGGTACCAGATTCGCGCTTCGGACCCTTTCGACTTTCCGGAAGAAATGTTAAAGTATTGTCGTTCCGACGTGGACATTTTACGGCGTTGCTGTGGAAATTTTGAGAATTGTTCATGAAACACGTAGGGATCGATCCTTGAAAGAAGCCTGCACCATCGCCAAAGCGTGTTTTTTTGTGTACCGCCAACGATTCATGCCCGAAAACACCCTGGCTGTCATACGTCCTCAAACGACAAACTTTGTCAAACGTCAATACTCAGTAAAAACCCTACGCTAGTTACATTACTTGTGCGACAAAGAAGACAAATGGATTCAACATGCCAGCAAACGGTGGAGGCGAACAATCCATTGGAAAGTAAACGGTGGATGGCTGGGACTTAGAAAACCCCAAGATCGTGTACGAGTTTAACGGTTGCTTATTTCACGGATGTACCCTCTGCTACCCTCAACGTGACGCTAAAAATCATTTTTCACATCAGTCTATGGAAGATTTATAAGAAGCCACTTCTCAGTGGCGCTTGAAATTAGAACAGCAAGGACACCAAGTGGTGGAAATGTGGGAACACGAGTACGATCACCGTTTAAAAACCGATCCCGAGTTTAAACACATCGTGGAAAGTTACTCTGAAAATGGGATCTTAATGCCCCCAAAGTTCTCCCCAATGAAATAGCCACTCCCAAAAAAGTCAAACGAACCCCAAAGAAAACAAAGAGCAACAGTGTCAAGACCAGGTCACAGCCCCAGAAAAACAAAAGCACACAAAAAAAGAAAAAGTCCCCAGAAAAAGAAAAGGCCACAGAAAACAGCTTCTAACCGCATGAGACACTTCAGCCAGGGAGGCAAACTTACATTCGCAAACCACGACCTGCAGCGACGGTGACCGCATCTCCAGTGTCTCAGGTTCTTTCACTTCTCCGTTGTTGGTGATGCCTACCAAGCCCAATATAACACCCGTTTCTCCTCATTTGATGAAACAATGGAAAACCGCGTCTCCAAAAACTCTTCTTTAGTGCAGTGGCAGCTGAAAAACAAACTACCTGCTCCCTAAATCAAAGTCCAGGAGAGATCGGGCATGTTACAAAGTTTACTGGATTTGTCCAAGCAAGAATTATCCCGATTAGTCCGTTGAAAACCCATCCACGACGTATAAAAAATACCTGAGGCAAAAAATGGGAACAAGTGCTTTTGTGCTCCTGAGACCCAAAGATGTCACCACCCAGAAGTCATCACCCTTCTAACCCTAAAGGAAAGAAAAAGAATGAACTTCCTTCTCGTTTAATCACACATGGGGACATGTTGTCCGTCCTGTCTAAAGCTTCTCCACCCATGCGAAAACAACTCATTCAAATAGCCTCCAAAGACGTCATCGATACCTTGTGCGAATGTTGTCTGAACGTCTTGAAAGGTAAGATATCTTTGTCTAAACACCAGAAAGAAAGGTTAGCCAAACATCTTCATGTTCTTCACCAAATGGTTCAAAACAAAATACACATTCGTCAAAATATAAAGATGTTGGTACAACGCGGAGGAATTTTTCCCATGTTATTAGGAAACTTGCTGAAAGGAGCATTTGGAACAATGATGGGAGGACTTATGGAAGCAAGATATAAAAAAAACAACAAGGTAAAAGGGACCTTTTGGGTCAAAAAATCTCAGACGTGACCAATGAAATCCGATGTAAGGACCGAAACTGGCTGTAATGCCTTACAAACGATGGATGGAATACCATCGTTGGCAAGAACAACGGAGAACGCATTTGCCTTCAAGTCTGCATTTGACCGAGATATTCCAGTTACAACACAAATTGTAATCGTTGATGCATCGTAACGATTTGTCAAAACTAGAAACATTTCAAAATTACGGTCATCTATTGCAACGACTGCAACTCTTTAAGCAGAAAACTTCAGATGAAACAGCTCTGCCAACTCTGAAAGATTTTAAGACCCTGATGAAAAGTCCATCACCACCACCAGCAGCGGTCAAGACAGACGCAGCCCCACGAATGCCTGAGGAAGAGAGGTACGAGAAGTCTTTCAAACACCGTCAGCAGCTCCCATTCCTAGTACGATTGCAGCGACCTTGTTGACCCCTTACCCCACTCCCCAACGACAAAAACTGAAAGCTTGGCTTAAAAAGATGATGTCCACTCCTACTTCGACAGGAGTGAAAAAGAAAGAAGAGAAAATAGAAGTGAAAAAGAAAAGAAGACCAAAGCCATCCAATTACCACCCCCACCGCCACCAATACCCTTAACTTCTACTCCCGTGGGATGTCGGACACGTAAAGCCGTTTCCAACCACCATATCACCCCATCCAAAGTAGCATTAGCAAAGAGTGGGTGACTTATTAAAAAATGGAGAAGGTGTTAGCCAGCATTTACTATGATTTATCCCATCATGCAGGTTACGGTTGAGTTCAGAAATTGTATCGTGCTGCTAAAACCCGACTGAAAAGTCTCCGTTTACCTCAGGTAAAACGATAGTTAGAAGAACAAGCCGCTTACACTTTACACAAACCAAGCTGACAAAAAATTTCCATAAGTCGCACCGAGTGTAGGGGATCAATCATCAATGGCAAGTCGATTTAGTCGATGTCTCTCGACCGCCTACAATCGTGGCTACAATAATTATTTTTGTATCATCGACGTCTTTTCCAAATTTGTCTGGATCGTACCATCGACTTCAAATCGAGCAGTGAGTTAGTGTGAGCCCTCAAATTGGTGTTGAAGCTAAGCGGTCGTCACCCTCTTCGATGGGAAACCGACAAAAGCGCCGAATCTTGTAACCAAGCTTTCCAAAAAGAATCAAAGAAACGTGACAATCATTTTTATCACCAACGAGAATCCCAAACTAAAGCCACCATCGTGGAACGTTTTCAACGCACCTTTAAGGAACGTAAATGGAAATATTGCATGCATCATCGCACTCTCAAGTACATCAACGTTTTAACACACTTAGTTCAAGCGTGCAACCAATCTTACCATCGAGACATCGGACGTGCCCCCCAAGAAGTTACTCCCGACAAAGAAGTGACCGTTTTTTATTGCCTGTTTGGTACATCCCCGACGGTGATTGTCCCCAAGAAAAGTGGAGTGTTGGGAGCAGGAGATTGGATGCGCACTTTTGACAAAGGTTACTTATCCAACTGGACCCCACCGAATTGTTTCGTGTCACTAGCCGCGTTCATGACCGTCATCCTGCCGTCAATAAATTGTAGACATGAACGGGGAAATGTCAAAGGAACGTTTCACTTGCAGAGTTATAACGCGTGACCAAAAACTAAGACGATGTGTACGACATCGAAAGCTTTCTCCAACGAAAACCCCGTAAAGTGGGAAAAAGCGGTGTCAAAGAAGACAAAGAACGTTGGAAAAGATACCCTTCCAGTTTTGATTCTTGGATCGACGCTTCGCAAGCCATCGCCTATAAAAAGAAGTGACCATCATGCCTTTTTACATAGCCTCAGCTACCGCTACCACCACAGCGACCACTCCTTGACCGAGTTCTTCTCTGCAAGATCTACAAAAGCAACCCTTGTGGGTGTGGTGTGGAGAATGTGTGCCTAATACGCAAATCGTCTTTTCTGCCAGATCTTTGTAGTGTATTGTGTCATCGGTGCTGCCACTGCCAATTTTAGTTTGCAACAAGGAGACACACATTTTACTGAGCAGTTGCATCGGTTAGCTTCTTCCCAACCCTTCCCTGAAATACTCCTCGAACAAGAACAGTAGATATTGGGTTTGTGTAAGTTAGAGTAAGTTTGTGTGGATAGTAGATATTGTGGTTTGTGATAGTATACGTGGTTTTTTTTACCCTTACCTTCTGTGTAGATAGTAGATAATATGTTAAGTGTGTAGTTTGTATGAGTTAGCGTAAGGGATGTTTTCCTTCACGTCCGTGCTTGGCACACATAACTTCAAGCGTCCGTCCTTTGCGCCATTCAACAATGAATAAATCAAGATGGGAAGTAACCAACTTGAGAAAATGAGGAAGCTACAAGACGCTGTGGATAATTTGGGCATGATTGAAGAAATGCTGGTCAAACTTGATGACGATTTTTACTCTTACAGTCCCCATTGAGTGAAGATGGAAATCGACAACTTGAGAAAGTCAAAGGACATGTAAAAGGAGATGATAAAAGAAGAAAAGTAGAAGGAGGTTGAAGAGGATAGATTAAGAAAGAAGGCATGGAATGAAAAGATCGAAAAGGAAGAGGAGAATGAGAATAGGAAGATAGAGGAGGAGGAGAAGGAAAAACAGGAGGAAGAGAAAAAGGAGAAGAAAAAGAAGAAGACAACAGCATAAACGAAACTCAGAAGATGGCGGAGGAAATATGTGCGCGTGTGTGTGTGTGTGTGTGTGTGTGTGTGAACATAGCTTGACAATAATGGATTTACAGCACACTAAACATGTAATATTATATACACACATATACATACAGACATACACACACAGACACACACACACAGACAGACACACACACACACACACACATATATATATATATATATATATATATATATATATATATATATATATATATATATATATATATATATGAATGTAGGCAGGCATGCATGTATGTATGTATGTATGTATAATATTACATGTTTAGTGTGCTGTTAATCCCTTATTGTCAAGCTATGTTTCTATCTCTATTGTGTAATAATGAAAAATTAACTGAATTAAATCTCTTCTGAATAGGAAATAAAGTCAGTCAGTCTGTCATACGTATATAAATACATGCATGTACTATTGAGCATGAATGGAAATATATCGATCCATCTGAAATGTTCTAGAGATCATCGTGGGTTTCAAAAAAATTGAAAGTAAGTTTTATCTGGCGCAGATGTGTTACCTTGTGTATGATTGACAGTTTTAAATACATCATATTTATTTAAACAGACCTTCGAATGGAACCTCAAGCTCGTCCACGGTTTCTGACCTAGGCTGGCGTTTTCGTAGGTCAGGTAAGGTTAGTGTTGTGGGCTGTAATGACGTATCGATAGTCTTCTTTAATTTGTCAACGTAGGTGTCACAGCGCCACATATGGGTTGCAGCGGTGACGAAATTGAAATTGTTTACATGTACGCTAGCCTTAGCCTAAAAATATGGGTACTAATATAAAACATTTCCAGACGTAGTATGTGGCATAAGTCATGTAATGAATTTGACGGGAGTGTTAGTTTGACTATAAATGTAAATAGTATTTAATATAATGCAAGTAACATTACTATCATAGTAGACATTTCTAACGAAATTAACAAAGGAAATACTTGAATGTCTATATTTAAAAAGCCTTTCCAGATAAGTATTACATGCCAATTCAACTTTTATTCGCATCTGAGGATGGCGTACGTCTTTTGCGTGTATTTCTTGTTTTTATCATCTCGTCATCTTCATCATTTTCTTCTCTTTCTTTTGGCAATTAAGCTCTGACAGCACTGAATACCCTAGTGTCGGGAGTGTTGACGTATTATGTTCTTGTATGGTTTCTTGGTCTACAATTGTCGTTCTACAGTAAGTTGGACATTTGTTAATAATCAATTAATTATAACACTTCATTCATGACTGTCTTTTACCAATCAAATCTGATTTCAGTTGTATGCAAATACTCATTTTTCTTATTTAACGTAAAAGAATTATCCCGTCTCTGCCAGAATTACGCTGTCTCTGTCTCTGTATCACTTAAATCAGTGAGATGCGCCAAATCGTCTTATTCGTACATCAGACAGCATTTCATGTCTGTTTCAAATGTATACATATATTTCCAGGGGAAAAAATGAATATTTCAAAGACATAAAAACAATACTATGTAATCGGACGTAGATGTGAACATTTATATTGCCTAAAGATTATACCATTAATTAAGGAATACAACTTACGCAGAAAAGAATCTTAAACAGATTTTGCTTAAATAAAATGTCAAGATATATTTCGAATCCCCCCCCAAAAAAATTATGAGTAATAAGTAATAACAAGAGAAAGCATTGATCTACCTTCCAGTTTTTAAGAATTCTGTATATCACGTTATGTTGCAAAGGCGCCTATCATGTTTTTTAATATATTACTTTTATAAAGTTAGCTAGATATTAAAAGTGGCACCTTTAACCAATGTATTTTCTTGGATTTGTTCATAGAGTGATAAACAATAATAAAAAGACCCGAATTTAGTACTTAATGTTCTATTTACTTTAATTAAACAAAATGATGAATATCTAAATAAATATTACAACGTACCATTACAACTTATTTTCTTGTCTAACGAATCTAGGGTTTTCAGTTATAAATGATTAAACAATTAGTGTATACAGAAACCTATATAGGTTATGTTAACAATGTCTTGTATACAACCAGTTAATTTTACCTACATTTGAAACAAGGAAAATTTTGTGATTATTAACATTTGGTGTCATACTGATAAAATTATAATGGGCCATACGGCTTTGTATTATGCATCATTCAATAACGAATAATCGATTGGCTTTTGTAGTCAAACATCAATAGTTTTATAAAGTTATTTCTGTCCTCTATTTCCATGAGGAATACAAGTTAAATTCTGCTAAGATTGCATATTTAACGTACCTGGTAGCAGCCTGCTCTCTTTTCACTTTGCAGTACTTGTTTGGAGCTATTTCTCCCCTTTAAATAAAGTATAATACGCTACCTAAATATTTGCCTTTTTTTTCCTTCTGGGGATTGATCGGACCGCTACGGTAGCCTAGTGGTTAAAGCGTCAGCCCCGTATGCGGAGGCCGTGGGATCGAACCTCGGTCGAATCATACCAAAGACTTCTAAAAATGGTACTAACAGTTGCCTCGCTAGGCGCTCAGCATTAAGAGGTTAGTGTTAGGATTGGTCGGCCTGGTGTCATAATAATGTGACTGGGTGGGTCATCATGCTACATGTTTGCGGCATGATGCCCCAGTGCTAGACATCACTTTAAACTGCCACATTGCAAACATCGTAGCGATATGAATGAAAAATTGTTAAAGCTACGTTAAAAATCTAAATCACACTCTCACACCTTCTGGGATCGAACAATATTCCCACTCCTTTAACGTCAGATAATCTTATCGTAATTCAACAGAACTAAGACTAAAGACTAATGCGGTCAGTTAGCAACCTGAAACGAGCGAATCCTATTAGTTCAACATTTAATGTTTTTTCTAGAGACTACTCACATCTCTCTCTCTCTCTCTCTCTCTCTCTCTCTCTCTCTCTCTCTCTCTGACTAATTTTGTGAGGGAGATTACTTAAAACCTTGAATTTCGTCTGAAACCCACCAACCCCCATCAAGATTAACTTTCTCTAACCATCAAACATTTTAACACTCCAATCGAAGTCACAATAATTATATCTAGCTCGCCTTTATTAAAAACTATCTTTACAATGTCATATTTCTGACAACGGTTTCAACTGCACAAGATTCTCTAGCATTCAGCTGTGGCTTGTCTCACCCTTGTCATTTCCGCTATTTGACCGTACGATAATATATATGTCTCACTGTCATCGAACGGACGCTAAAATCTACTCACGCCTCCAAACAAGAAAGGTTAACAATTGCAAACTAAGAATTTATTGCAAGCCTACCCCATACATATGCATATATGTATGTATGTATGTATGTATGTATGTATGTATGTATGTATGTGTGTGTGTGTGTGTGTGTCTCAATTGGCGCTCAGCATTGAAAGTCTAGTGTTAGGACTGGTCGGCCTTGTATCATGATAGTGTGACTAGGTGGGACATGATGCTACATGCCAAATGTCTGTGGCATAATGTCCCAGTGCTAGACATCACTATAAACTAACACTCTGCAGACATCGTAACGATATGACTCAAATTGTTAAAGCTACGTTAAAAATCCCAAAACACACTCTTCTTCTTCCTCCTCATCCTCCATATCCTAATCTTCTTCTTCTTCTTCTTCTTCAACAATAAATGCAAATCACACGCTTGTTACCTAAAGCCTACGCAAGCGTGGGAGGTAGGTTATCTATTAGCCCCAGGACTATATCACCTTAACGTATTCCTCGCTCTTTTTATTACATAGTGCTAGTAAATCCGTTAGCTCTAATAGACTTCAGTATGATCTGTACATATTGTATTGAAATCGTTATTTACAATTCTGGCGTATGTATGTATGTATGTATGTATGTATGTGTGTGTGTGTATTATGTATGTATGTATGATAGTATGTATGTATATGTATGTATGTATTCATACATATATGTATGCATATATATATATATATATATATATATATATATATATATATATATATATATATATATATATACATTTGTTTCTCAGTTTTTAATCAAGTAAAGAGATTGAGCCATATAAACATTTTGTTTCAAAAAGTGTACGCGGTTAAGTTTTGAACTATATTTCTTGTTTCTTGTTTCTTGTTTCTTATGATCAAATCATTATATACATTCCATGTATGTGTATTATATTTGTATACATTGAAACTCTTGAAAATCAAAACCTAATTAAACAGGAATCCCCTCAAGACCGATTTTTTTTTATTACCAATTTTTTCTTCTTTAATATCATGACTTTTTCCACAGCAAACCGAAACTCCTCAACTTCGAATACCGAACAAAATTTCGATCCGAAATTTAAATTTTACTATTTATGTGTTTTTTATGCTCCATAAAAGCGAAACTCATTTCGAACCTGGAAATATATTTTACCTGCTAAACTCCTGACAAACGCTGGAACAGAATAATTATGGTTAGCAACTACTGTACTAGGTTGATCTGTGAGACAAATGCTCAAAAATGTCCATGGGGAGCAAAGTTACAAACATACTTCACACGCGCGCCGACACAGATTAGGGCTAACAATAGGCTAATCTGAAGTCTTTGCTACTTGCTTTTAAGGAGAATTATTCTTAACTAGATGCTTGAAAGTAAGTAATTCAAGAACTACTGTTTATCTTCTGATTATCTCATTGCAACTGATGATATTTGTAAATAGCTCAGCAGAACAGTGTTGGCTTTTTTTTTTTTTTTTTTTTTTTTTTTTTTTTTTTTTTTTTTTTTTTTGGTTGCTTTTTGTTGTTTGACTAAATATCAGGGCATTATTAACCAGGTACGTAACTTGTGTTGCTTTGCCGACGGAGACAGATAAAACAGTATCTTAAAAGTCCGATTCACTTAATGTCATGCCCATGAAGTTTTAAAGAATTACAAAATTCGCCGTTGCTAAGGATGAGCGTTATTAGAATACGGCACAGGCTTCCAAATACCTTTCAGAGTTCTGGTATTGGAACCACTAATCATTTCATGTGGATTTTCAAACGTTTAACACCAGCCAGTCGTTTCCAAAGCAAGGTCTTACTTATATTTGCACGAAATGGTGTGGAAATATAAATAGGTGAAATTGTGAAAACAAAATATAAATAGGCGAAAATTTTAAAACTAAATATAATAAAAAACGATCACTTTGGTCAAACCTCTGTTGGCTGAGTGGGATCTAAATTTTACAATTAGTGGTGACGTGTTTCTACATAATACGAAACGCGATAAAATTCACACAAGAAAATTGATCTTGTAACATTTCCAACCGTGAGTGATAATAATTCTGCTGGATTCTTGACGGAGAGTTCTAAAAGCTTAAATTAAAAGAAGCTATCCTACCTTCATCGCTGTAGACTGGTTTCATATCTTTTCCATAAAATATTTCAAGTGAAAAGTCTTGAAAAACAAATTTATTTAAAATTTAACTGGCAATTCAATGTACCAAAAAACAGAGATACCCCCTACACACAATTTTATATCTTTTTTTCGCTTATTGATTTAGCAGACATTCATGGTGTTAAAATGCATACTAAAACATTGACATAGATGATAACGTGTTCACTGAGTACATATTATAAACAAAACGATGTAATCAAGGATTATTTTGATGATTAAAGGAATGTATTCTTCAAAATATTTTCATAGTTATGGAATAGAAAGCAGTGGATTTCAGAACCTACTTATTTAATCTAAAGTTTACACTCTCTGCACATTAAAAGTCAATTAACCCGATCGTTACCAGCCTACGTTCATCAATAATTTCAACAGTATAAATTAATAATCATAGCAAAGGATTGCGTTGATTCAAATTAAATATTTAAGAATGGAAATCAATGTCTTGAAATGAATAAACAGTTTTAAAATCATTATATTGTTATCTAAATTAAGGAGATAACAGCATCGGCAGCTTCCACAATATGTGACAGAACAATTATTATGTAAAACTAAATATGGAAGAATACAATCTGCATTGTGTATTTCAGTATGTGTACATATTGCCAGTGATGACTTCGGGTTAACATTTGAATTAAAGAGTGTCATATAAAGAATTAAATTTACAACTACGTCGTAGACTTCAAAACACACACAGATATACACACACACACACACACACACACACACACACACACACACATATGTATGTATATATATGTGTGTGTGTGTGTGCCTATAATGTCTACTTCAAGTATTAAAACAATTGTCAGCTACCAATCGATGTCGATTCTAAGTTACTACATACACTCTCCAATGAAATATGGATCTGATGAAAAGTATTCAAACCTAAGTTACACTTATTTGCAATTATTTAACCCTTTTGTATTGTTTTTGAACGATTTATGAAACCATAGTGTTAATGTGTCAGTCTGTAGTATAATTCTCATAAAAACGCCACTTTTATCTTGCAAAAACAGTAAAATGAATTAAATGTTCAGTTTTAATAAAAGGAAAACAAACACTGAATAGTCAATTCAAATAAACAGTTATTACAACAATCTATACATTATATATATAATAACGAACTCTTACGTGAAAATGAGTACAATAGTTATTCGTCGTTCTCAAAAACTGACACAAACACACGTTTTCAATAAGATCCTCACTTCTGAACTGGAATTCTATAATTCAAAATAAACATGGATCTTGGGCACGAATCATCAGAGCAGTACACAAGTCACAGAAGTTAACAACCAACTTAATTACTCTGCAAGAGACGCGAACAATTTGTTTTAGACGTATCGGTTCCAATATCGTAAGAGTGTCATCCATGCACACAATTTATTGTATTACCCTTTCCCAATGTCCTACTTGTGGTGCTTGCAGATGAAATGTTCTTGTTGCAGCTCCTGCGCTATTGATCCAGATACCTCAAAACGTATGTAGTCGATTTCTACCCCATACTCATCTGCCTCGCCAACCTTCAGTGACAGCATGTGTTGACCTGCATCCACTGGAACCATCTTGCCAATAGGACCAGAGGACCAAAATATGTTCCAAGCGTTTCCAGAGCCGTTAACTGAATGTGTCCAGAAATTTCCTAGTTCTTCGTCATCCAAAGTCAGCTTAATCCGATCTTGTCCACCATCATTGGAATATCTAACATCTTTGACATCAACAATGGCATCTTTTGGTAGACTGAAGCCAATGTTGAGCTCCTCTCCTTTGTGGAGCCAAATAGTCCGTCTGTCTGAGGCGTCATCTCTTGTTCTGAGTCTACTTCTTACGTTCTCTGTACTTCCATCGTCAGAGTTACAGTGCAGTGTGACAGACCTATGTAATACCATCCCTTCAGCTCGAGAAAAGAGAACAACTAGTAAGACGACAACATTTACCAAGAATACCATTCTCCTGTTTTTCAATAAGCCTTAGAGCAAAACTTTAGAAAATTAAGACAATGAATTAACTGTAAATAAATTAGTTCGTCAATTTGGTTGTTTTGTATGCAACTGAAGAGATTATATAGGCTTCAGGATGACAAATAAAGTTCCGCCTCATTTGCAAAACGCGCATCGTCCCTTTTTTCATGTTTTTTTTTTTTTTGGTAGCCAAAACCTTTCCTTGTCGTTCTTTCTGCGCAGTATTTAGTCGTGCACCAAATGACCCTCTCGTGTGCGGATACACCACGCAGTTTGTTTAAGGTTGATTAATTTCTCACTAGAATGCTGTGACGCCTCGGAAAGAAAATAAATATCTACAGCTTTTGTTTTATATCGGCACAACGAATGAAATGATATACAATTTATTCATGCTTAATCTTTTGCATTAAGGACATCTTTCATTTTTATATTCCAGTTTCTAATAAGCGATGAAAAGGGAAATTATAAACACAGATATTAATATGACACATAGTATGATATAGTTCTGTAATGTTCATACATTTTTTGTTTAATATTTCGAAACAGAGCCGGGCAAAGGTCGACAGGCTATGTCAATAAGCACAGTGTCGCCGCATATGACACAGAAAAATACATTTAAATATATTTTAAATTGACATTATAATAAATGGATATCATTGCAAGTTTGTCATGTTTCAAATAATAAAACAAGTTTCTTACGTGCGATTTTACTTCAGTGTAACATCGCCTTCGCTATAATATAAGCCATTTAATTGTTAACAGAAGAGGGATTGTTTTCCAGAAATAAAGGCGAATAATAACAGCTGTTGGTAAAAAAACGAATAATATCTTCGGAAGAAGCCGCGCTTTAATTGGTGATTGCAGATCGGTACAGATTGGAGGATGGGTGGGTATAGCTGTATTTTTGCGTGAATATAATAATAGAACAAAACAAGAACAAGTCAATATAACAGAATAAATAGGTTGGAAGCCTAAAGGCAAGAATGAGAAAGAAGGCATGATAGGTGAATGCTATATTCATACATAGAGGATCTCAAATGGGTAATGATTTAATATTGAATTTATGAAATAAGTTGAATAAAGTCCAGCTTTTGCGAGGCCTATCGAGCAAAAGCTTGGCATTATTCCACGAGTTCAATAAATTTAATATTAAATCATTACCTATTTAAGATTATCTGTATCACACAGTTATTTTTTAATGGAAATTCTTTAGAGACAAAGAAGGAATAATTTCGTTCGCTCTTATTCAGATGCTTTTCCTTTCTTTTGCTGCGTGTAAATCTAGTCCCAGACACAAATCTACAACCATTAAAATTTTAAAATATATATTTTTTACTAATTATAACTCAAAAAGCAAGTGTCCATCCAAATAAGAGATCGATTTACACAGACAGAATCATTTTTCAAGACAGCAATGCCATGAGTGTGATGTCATATAGTTTGAAACCGGTTGGGAAGACAATCCATGATAACACTAAAGTGTCATTGTTACTGCTAAATAATTCATGGAAAACTCATGTGAAAGGATGATTGGTGTATGCAGAAATCCCAGATTTACTGTAGTGTGTTTGTGGCCTAACTGTAAGAACAAAATGTTCAGAATGCGTGGTTATGTAACTTTTCACACGCTCGCAGCCAGTCAGTAAAGAAAGTACTTCCCAAGAATGTCATGAACCAATCAAAATCACATGTGATATGTTAACATGTTGTAATATAAAACATAGTAAACTGCACACACTATAGGTAGTGTACGACTGTGTGATAAATAAAATTAATAAAGAAGCAGATGTAGTTACATTTATGCTTTTCAAAATAACTTATATACTAATAGTTACATTTATGATTTTTAAAATACCGTATATACTAATTTATAACAAAACCCAGACTGAAAAAACAGACCTAGATCTGCGATCGCGTAATGCGCCGGCATATCGGGATTTATGTTATTTTTTCTACAGATAATGAGACGGCAGATCTGGGTTTGTGCAGTTTGCAGTTGGACTCGACTTATATATTAGACATGTAATTATTTTAGATATTTTATTTATAAGATATAACCATCCTAATACACGTTATTAAATATCTCCATATTGCGTTATGAGATCACAGAACTGGGTCTGTGTAGTTTGCAGTTATTTCAACGTGTGAGCGCGTATGTGAGGTAATATATCACGTTACTTTAAATTTATGTAAACAGTCAGAGGGATTTTTTTTTATCATACGTAAAGAAGAGAGATTACGAGTAACGTAAATTTCGCACGAAAACAGTGGAATTTATTTGACAGTGGAATTTATTTGATATTAGGCAGCAAATTAATGGATTTTCCAAGAGAAATAATTTTGATAATTCACTAGAGTCAAACATCAGAAATACCTTTTCGCTGCAGAAATGAATACCATTATGATAAAAAATCTGAACAAGTTTTTAGGCGCATGCCTGTTTTAGTGAACGTAATTTCTAATTACCTGCCATATTTTGCATGGAATTGCTTGTTAATTACCTGCCTGAGTTTACACATAATTGTTTGTTAATTACCTGCCTGAGTTTGCAAAGAATCATTGGCTAATTACCTACCTAATTTTACATTTTAAAGTGTTGACGATTTTAAGAGTGGCATTTATTTCATAAAACAGAAAAGATTGTACCTTACAAAAAAAATAGAAAAGGAAATGGAGATGTTGTAATATTAGAGAAAAAATAATAGGATCTATAAATAACAGTAAAAGATGCCACGACTGTATGAAAAATTATTCTTAAGTTTGTTAAAGAAAAAGAATATTTTTTTTAATCGTGTAGGTAGCCATTTTTAGCACATGATAGGCTATACATGGCGGCCAGTATATTTGGCGGAGTAAGAACCCGGGAGACCCCACCGACCCACGGGAAGCTAATGGCAAGTTTTCTCACATACCCATGTTGACCAAAGTGAAACTCGAACCCACGCGAGGAGAGGTGAAATGTCAATGATAACGATTATCGGTATTTCTAAAGCTATATCATTACCGATGATGTGACATCTTTTGTTAACACTGTGAGAAATGAGGACAAAATAAACCTTAATTTGCGCTCATGTGATTTAAAGAAGATTTTGACATGAGTGCTCATTTCCAATGGCGAAGAAAAGATTGAAAATATTTACTAATTTTGATCAATTTCATTTGAAATGAGAACAACTATCAGATAATGTTTATCGTATTACTAAAAATATTGATTTTATTTTACTAGATCGCAGAAGAGTGTATTGAAACGACTTTCAGATTCATTCGGATGCCTCGCTCATTAGGCCTTTCCTTTGTACCACGTCACGGTGTCATTTGTGACGTCAGGGTGTGTTATTATACCTTTTCAGAAGCAAAGCATTGCTTTTCAATATTAGTGTGCCACTGTAACAAATTCGATCTTCACGCACAGGCTGTTGAAAGCATGGTAGATAATTAAGCTTAGACTCGGACAAACATTTTATGTCGTTAAGATCAAGTTCAGGTCTGATATCACCACGTTTGTATCTTAACCCAGTTATATTTACATGTACACTTTGATATTTTCTTTGAACTCTAATATATTTTGTATTAGTAGGGCTATGTTGATTTTCTTAAAGCTTTTATATCAGAAATACGTTCATCTGTTGGACCGTTTTACTGCTTTTGGGATTCAAACTGTTTTCATAAGTTTGGGACGAGACAACATAAAGGGACCATTAATGTAATAGTCTTTCCCAGTTGATATAGCTGTATACAAAAATTTTCATGTTATGAATTTGACTTTTTTAAGACATTTCATTTGCCAATTTAGATATCGTAAGAGTGGTTTTCTGTAGTGAAAAATGGAAAATATAACCAAAAAACAATAAAACACAAACATGAAAATAACAAAAACGTGTACAAGTATTTTCACATACATACATCCATACATCCATCCATCCATACATACATACATACATACATACATACATACATGCATATATACATACATACACACATACATACATACATACATACGCACACACATGCACGCGTCCATCCATCCAGTCATTCATTCATTTATTCATTGATTGATTCATTCATCCATCCATCCATCCATACATACATACATACATACACACTCCAATTGCCTCGGCACTAAATCACCTATTTTTTGCGGTGCCTTAAATCACCGAACCAACCAAACCACATGTTTCCGATCTAGACTCTCCTTTTCTTGGTGAGGTAAGGTGATTGTTGTGGGCTGTAACAACAAATCATCTTGTCTAATTTGTCAGCATAGTTGTCACATCGCCACACATCGGTAGTTGCTTTATCGAAAATGAAATTATTTACGAGTAGTCTGTCCTTCGCCCAGTACATTATATACCGGTAGAAGCACTCCCTAACGAAACACGTGGCAGGATTCAGTTAATTACTTTGAATGGAGTCTTAGATATTATCAAATATAATGCAAATAAAAATAAATAATTAGAGTAAATAAGAAGATGTGTCTTGTGTGTGTTTTATTTGTATCGTATCATTAGTATTATAATTTTCAGCTTCTGTTTTTGGTAGTACCGCCTTATCATATTATCATATAGAAGTAAATAAGGTCGGCGATTGTTAACGAGTTCCTGCATTTATTTTCTTCCGATTGTCATTCAACTGAAGCAGTATACCACATTTCTCTTAGTTTCAAATCATAAAACTTCGCATGGCTGCCCTTTTCTGTTGATCAAACACGCAACTATCTGTCAGGCCAACAAGCATTTTTCTTCTTTAATTATGAAATTATCATATCTCGACAGTTGCTGTCTCAGGTAAATATGTGATAATTCGCAAAGTTGTTATACAATAACTATTTATATTTTCTTATATCTTGTTTAAACGAAATAATATATTGCGTAAACGAAATATTATCTTGGTTAAACATGATATTATGTTGCGTAAAGACTGTATCAGGTTTCTTCATTGTGGATAAGGTAGCGCGTTTTGTCAAGTAGATTTGGAATCAATTTTGGAACCATCGAAATGCCTACGCCTGGAATTTTGTTAAGTACTGATGAATACGGACTCAGCATGTCATCATCGACAATGATAATCACTATAGTCGAAGGATAATCACTATGCACCAACGATAACCGCTATGCATGTCATGTAGTTCAGCATGATTATACTAAATCGACCTGTAACATATAGCCAATGTCGTTTTCGCCACATAATAAAGTTGTTAACTTTCTGACGGCATCCAAGAAAAATCGCTCACATTAAGATTTTGTGATACGGCCCAGCCATATAAATGAATTGGGATCAGATACGTAATCTGTTTTGATTCTTGCGTATTGTCTTGTTCTGGTAGGTATTTATTGTTGGCTACAGTGCGTCGCTTTGTGATGACAGAAATCCCACCACGGATACCTTTTGACATAAAATATCAGTAAGTAACTCCAGCTGAATTTGGTGGCGACCTGAGCTCAGCATCCTAAGATAGACCTGGACAAGAATTATACTCAACAGGACCTTGCGTGCAATGCTAGTCAGCACCTTACGTGTAATACTGAGCAACACCGTGCGTGTAAATACCAAGCAGGGCCATGCGTGTAATACTAAACGCGACATTACCTGGAATACTATACAGAAGCTTGCATGTAGTACCAAGCAGGCTCTTACCTGTAATAACAAGCAGCACATTGCGTGCAATACTAAGCAGTAACTTGCATGTAAATCAAAACTGCACCATGTATGTAATACCAAGCAGGCACTTGTATGTAATACTAAGCAGTAACTTGCATGTAAATCAAAACTGCACCATGTATCTAATACCAAGCAGGCACTTGTATGTAATAATAAGCAGTAACTTGCATGTAAATCAAAACTGCACCATGTATGTAATACCAAGCAGGCACTTGTATGCAATAAAAAGCAGGACCCTGCGTGTAATACTAAGCAGCACACTGCGTGTAACATCAAGCATTAGCTTGCATGTAATACTACGAAGCAACCTGCGTGTAATACTAATAAGCACCTTACGTGTAATAAGCATTACCTTGCGTGTAATACTAAGCAGGACCTTGTGTAAAATACCAAGCAGCTCTTCGCGTTTAATTCCATGCAGCGCTTTGCGTGTAATGCTAAGCAGCACATTGTGTGTAATACCGAACAGGATATTGTGTGTAATACAATACGACATCCAGCGGTCACAGATTGTATCTAATATATCTGCCAACAGCAATACGTCCATTTGTAACTACAGATCATGGTCTTCCCCACGATATTGTTATGACAAATTTATTTCAAACATCTGTCTTGTGGGCGTAGTCTTTATCAGAAATATCCGCGGTCTATAATTTGCTGCAGAAGTCATCCTTTGCCGGCAGTGCGGTCTCATCAAATTTTTCCCACCATGTCATGTAGTCACATTGATAAATTCCCTTGCGAGCAATCAAACTACGTTTGACGCCAGCAAATTCTTCTGAGGTGTTCTTACATAGTTTTGTATTCTTAACTAGTTTCTTAAGTGAAGCATTCATGAATTGCACGCTGTCAATGAAAAGCAGCTTGCCTAGAAATAATAATAATATTTTATTAAAGTGCTTGGAATGTAAGTTATTTATTTTCTCGAATTTTCCCCCCAAAAATTCATTATGAAACATGAGTCTTAGCCACTGAGAATATGAAAGAAAGCTGGAATAAACTAGTGTCTTCAGTCGCAGATTACATTTGTTATGGGCAGCCCACGATAGCGGCCAGTGGAATGACAGTGATCCTTAACTTTGTCACCACCAATCTGCTGCCCACAAATAGACACAGAGTAGAAAATATAAAGTTCTCTCAAACGTTCGCATCGTAAAGTTGTTTTGCAAGTGGGATATGCTTCACATAGAGGAGTCTATGTATAAAATCATCATAGATTATAAAAGGCACCCTATTCAAACGAGAAAAGTTCTCAGATTTAAATTTGTTATTATTTTTGTCTGGCATGGTCGCTTTTACGATAGAAAACTCATGGAGACACTTTCAGCCCTTGTTTTATTGGGCACTCATCAAGCCTAAGAAATGTTGGATCCAGCAATAATGGCCGTCCTTTGTTTTGTCTTGTAGCATGTCAATCGCGCTCAGATGCCACTGGAAGAAAAAAAAATGTCGATGATGGAAATAGTTAGTCCCTAAAATTTCGACACATCATTCACTTGCACAGGAAAAGCTATCCAGGTAAAATTCAACATATCTTCATTGGCGACATAGTTGCCTACCCGGTTTGGATTCTTGCTACAGGGTACAGCGCAGACAGCACAGTCTACATAATCATTTGCTGTCATTAGTTTTGATATTCACATAGATTGGTCAGCTCCAGATATGACTTGCTGCGGATTGGGTTATATTTTAACGTGCTTGCCAAGCATTTTGAAACCCAAAGAAGAATCCAGCCAGAGAACTCACGTTGAAATGCATCCATCTTGTCTCTGAGATTTCTAAAAATATTTTTAGATCTTTATTCTTGTCAAATGCGCGTAATGGCTTAGAAATAAAATGTTTTTCGGTTTCAATGTCATCTATCTTTATAAACACCGCGCTGTTGCCAAGAGAAAACTTTATAACATGATACAAGCGCAACGCATTTGGCACAATCGTTCTTATATCTATCGTAATAAATTATTCATATGGCAGACGTTTACAAGGTTCTATATAAACATTTTGTCATAGACGGCAAATGCCTGCCACTTCCGCTCTCAACACATGACATGAAGCTTACGTTTGTACTCATCGTATATAGAAAACAGATTGTTTCTCTAACAGATTATTCCTAGTGCCGCCAGAAGAATATTTGTTCTTGAAGCAAGAGACGTATGACGACTTTCTGATAATATCATCTGAGTGGGATTTTGCAACAGATGTATTTCAATAGTTCCTTTTGCTGACACCATAGTTAAATCCAGATGAAATTTCACATCAGTATCTCTTTGTAATTATACGATAGCCTCGAGCAGTATTTCGGGATATTCTAAGTAGACGTGTGTAATATAAGCAACGGTATCTGACATAATATATAAACTTTGATATAAATGTATGACTCGGATAAAAACGAATCTGCGATAGTTCATGAATACAATTATGTTGCGATCACTTTAATGCATTATAAGATCGGGCCGCAGAGAAATACCAGAAAGTATCACATCAGAAATGAATTGGCGCTATTGAGCTTGTCGTAAGAAGAATTGGCGCGATTTAACAAAATCTTTGACAGATTCATCACAGTAAGTTCGATTAAGAAACGTAGAGTACGTCTTCCAAAAAAAAACAAGCTGGTATGTATGCATAGCAAGGCGGCCACTTGTAAGACTCCAGCCAGCAAGAAAGTATAATTATTTCTTAGTACCTACATGTAGATAACACAGACGTCAAAATAAACAGAGCTTTGTCTTCAGAGTTCAGACATGATAAATACTTCTGTATCAGAGAGATGTTGTGGCAAATTCATGCTCATAACGTGATCCCGGGATAGGTTCGCCACTAAGGTCTGCTACCACGTGTGTCACGCGTAATTGTCTTTAACATTTCTGACACAACAAAAGTTCCTTTGCTCCAGTTCGCCGTATAACCTTTCCCTAATAGTTTCTTCATTCTGCTAAGTCGAACTTATACTTTCTCCTGAATAATAATTTGTTTTCTACGTCGTATTGATTTTCTTTATCACTAGCTTTAGCTGGTGTCATCCCTATACTCAATTGTTTCGTACTGTTATATTTGTCCACTAGCAACTGCAGCACACTCATATTTCTTTTGTTTTGTTTTATTTTATATTTTTTGTTGAAAGCTTCTACATAACATTCTGTAGTATCCTATTAAATATTTCAACAACAATTAACTGCTCATCATTTAGCATAGAGTACCTAATGATTCTGTTTTCTTCAAGCCACGCCTCTATCGTATTATTATGAAATTCGCCACCGTGATATAGCCAGAGCATTGCTAGTCCATGTGACATAGATGCTAATGCGTCTTTGATGGTGGCGCTTGTTTTATTTTAGTGGCAAAGCTCCATGCGTACTTACTGGGGAAGTCAAGAATATTTAGCAAGTATTTGACGCCTTTGTTCTCTCTCTGGAATATTTCTTCAATTCGACTTTGTATGCGTACCAAATATCATCAACACCATTAGCAATACCTCGAGTCTTCGAGGTTGCCGTTGTAATTCTTTTGCAAGCACGTATTCTACTCTAGTTTAGCTGACATCTGTTTTTTATTTGCTGGTATTTCGTTTGCTAGCTTTTCGCCTACTGGCATTTGGTTTTCTTGGTTTTACTGTTCTTACGCCGAGCTTATATTTAAATCCGATAGCGCATCTGGTCAAAGCTTTGTCTATGCGCTCTCTTATGTCGGCTTTAAGTTTAAGCTTATTAAGCACAATTTTATATCATAGTTTGTTTTTTCTTTTGGACAATCCACATGGCAAATGTCATTCCGCACCGTCGTAGCGTCTGCTTGGTAGTAAGGTTATTGGCCAGGAAGTGGCTGCTCAACGGCATGAAGGTTTTTGTCCAAAAGATTCCATAGGCAAGTATATTCGTGGCCAAGAATTGTCCAGTCGCCTTTGGATAATGAAGTTTCCAATAGGTGTATGACGATCAAAGGCGTTGTCATATATTCTGCGTCGCTTGAAGACAGAGTAGTGGCCAATGGTCGTTTTTCATGAAAGTCCTAAATGTTTTGTAACTATCTTTAACATATAAATTATTACCTTGTCATAGCTGAGTCCGTTCTTTATCATCATGTTTAAAAGCAAGTTTGTCTTGCCTCAGCCAGTTGGACCTACTATTATGTAAAGGCCGTGAGGAGACGAAACATTGTGCCTGGATATTTTGACGTCTTCTGAGCCAAAGTTAATGATTCGCATTTTTTAAAGCAGATTATATATTTTTTGTTATTCAGCTTTTGGGACCGTCTTTTGCAACGTCAACTCAGTTGTCCTCAATTTCTGATGCTGATCTTAATAGACCTTTTGTGTGGTAAACAATGTAGATTTTTGCACAGAGAACATCTGCGGTTGCATAAAGTCCAGTATTTATTCAGGCGCAATAAGGATTCAGAATTTCGAATTATGTCAATGCGCATGTATTAGACGTTAGCAAAGAGGAGTAAATATTAAGTGCGCAGAACAATATGTTGATCTCAAGTGAGTAAGTAAATTTTACTGGCAACTTTCCAACGCTATCGTCGTTTACTGCAAAACATAAGTGGATTTCAGACAGTTGCATATATATGCTGATATGATCCACTGGCTAAAATCATCGCGAGCTAACCATCGTGACCGCTATCCAAGCATTAATTATTGTCTAACATCATTATATAATCACCAGCAGGTTATGTTATTATTCTTGGGCTAACACAAATAATGGGCTTTAAAGTAATATAGGTAAAGGGGACTACTTGAACACACCGTACGTTTTTCATTGGTCTCCTAAAAACATTAACAGATAACACAGTTTGCATACAGAATTCGCTTCCTTCCATATGGTCATAACGGAGTCATCATCCTCACTTAGCTTATTTTGAACAAAAGTGACAAAAGACCATGGAAAAAAAAACATGTACGGGTGTTTTCAAAGCCCTTATTACTTCTACTACTGAAAAAAAGCTATGAAAATAATGAGATCATATGTTAATGATCTATCTATGGGTTTTCGAGCCAGGTTATTTTAATATATGTCTTGGGTATCAGTATCCACCCTCGAATGGAAGTAGGATATTAGCTGCAAGGAGCCAACTCAGTACTGAAGATGAGAGAAGACGTAGGTAGAGAAAATAGGAGTACTCTGTTCGGGATTTAATTGTTCCTGAATATTAAAAAGAATCGACTTTTCAACATACGTCCCTTGGCTAGAAGTTTGCCACAGTTTAGCTTCATGAAACTAGTCCAGATATCAGGCATTTAAAAATTACACTCGCCTACTTTATTTCTCTAGACGGTTTGCTAGCTCTCCAGATATGCTGAGATAATTAGAGATACAGCCGAGAAATGACATACATACATATATTGTTATGTGTATTTGATTTAATTTATATTTGATTTAATTTAATTGTTTGTAAGTTATATAATCTTTCTATTTTTAAGTTCATTATATGTCAAGGTAATGTAATTTTGTTTACTAGGAATTTGATATTTTCCGGAAATTAGTTTGACCTTTTAGTTGTAAACACCGAACTTTGCGTCTTATGTTGACCTAGTTCCTGACCTTGATTGAGAACCAAGTAAACATCTTTTTTTAATCCATTCTTAATGTGCGAATGATAATAGTGAAATCGAGGCTGACTGGGTCTACGTGCCTTTGGACGTAAATACTTCTACGCTGTTCTCAAAATTCTGTAGAGTTGACCTTCATCCGGGAATCTGTTTTGAGTCTCAAGTTACTGTATAACCTTTGTCTATAAAGATATTTCTCAGTCGGGCTTCTAAACACTGGAACATAAAGGCGTTCCTTTTGTTGTGACAGTTTGGAGTTATATTTTAATTTTTATTCAAATTATTTGGATTCTAAAAGATTAATTCTTATTCTGGAAGTATTTGAGTGCTCATACAGAATGTTTGGACTAAGACATTTCTTTAAATTTTATTCGGAAGTTCAAACATCTGAATATTATTGTATGTGGAATAACAAAGAAATGTAGAGGCTACATCCCCATACTGACTACAGTACACGTCATCGCCTTCCATTTTGGATTTTTCTTTACTAGGACTTCAAAAATTTAATATGTGGATTATTCTTGGATTAATTTTGGATTTGATTCTTAAAACTGTAATTTCTTTTTTCTCTCTTCATTTTTACAGTGATTTTCTAGGGAAATAAATTATTTGTTAAATTTTTCAAAGCTTGTTGCTTTCACACTTTCTTTTGTTACTGTTTATTAGAGCCTAAAGACGTAACATATGAACATACATACATACATACATACATACATACATACATACATACATACACACACATACATACAAGCAGGGCTTTTACCATTTGAGATTTTAAGAAGTTTTGCATAAAAATTAAACGTCATGTAAAATGCATTTATATAAAATGAAGGAAACAATTCAATGTCTGAATAATACTCAGCTAGGTGTCTTTATATCAGCATGTCTATAGATATAGTGATATGCCATGCCCATGCCTCCGCCAGTGTATATGTACATCCATTTGTCATTATTTTCCTTGAATCCTAAACCCCATCTACATCGACTGCGTGAGTGTGAACAATTAGATATAATGTTGCGTGTACTAATCGTAACTTTAATGTAAATTTCGTATACAGTACAAGATATTTATTCAGAATTCATTCTTTATTTCTCAAGCGACCAACATAAATAAATATATTACTTCAACACAAATTCAATTCATAAGATGCTTGCTGTTTTACTTTTGAGGTTAAGCGGACATGGTACAAACTGATTTCCCAGTGGCCACTTTGAGATATTCAGAATAAAATTGTAATGAAGATAACTTTACGCTGGCTTCGATAACCACTTGGCGATTTTTCAGTGGTATAAACTGAAATATTGACCGATACGTTACAATTAAAAGAACAAAATTCCATCAGTTGTAACTTCTGGGTCAGTCACTATTTTGTATCTAGCCAAAGTGAT
Source organism: Sinohyriopsis cumingii (assembly GCA_028554795.2). NCBI lineage: Eukaryota > Metazoa > Mollusca > Bivalvia > Unionida > Unionidae > Sinohyriopsis > Sinohyriopsis cumingii. The sequence continues at coordinate 48,797,287 of CM068826.1, read as the reverse complement.
CCGAATGGTGGCTATCAACCTACATTAAAGATAAGATCTGTAGACTTTGCTAATGAAATGGTTTTGTAAAAGGTTTTAATATGAACATACTTTTTTCAAGCTTTAACAGAAATGAAGAAAAAAAAATAATAAAAGTGCTACAATAATTCCTTCCAAAATAGAGTGGTGTCAGGAAATATGGTCAGCATTTTTCCATCTTTAAGGCCGTGGTTTAACTTGCGTAAGCTTATGACAATCGGCTTAAGGCTTTGTGAGACCAACAGCAGATCGCCGGTTATGTGTTTATTTAGTAATTAGACGGTTGAATCGGCTAGTTGCTTCAAGGGTTTTAAGCTCTTTGTGTCGCTAAGAAGGCCTGATGTCTGCGCTCACAGTTACATGCGGAAAGATTTGTGCCTAAACACCGCCGAACATCTAACGAGGCGTACGAGCCAGTCGGAATTAGATGAATTTAACAATCTACCAATATGAGGAGCTAATCTCTCAGACAGACAAGGGGACAATAAAATATCTAACTATATCTGTGTAAAGTTAATCAGTAGTTTCCTGGTCTTTTCGAAGGATGGAGTGTAGTTGAACTACAAGGAAGAATCAAAAAGGATTATGGGGGAAAGGCCACACCGACCGAACGAGACTCATAAAAAAGGTGAGCGGAATTGAAATGGCAAAGGAATAGGAGGCTCTTACAGGTAAGAAATATCTCGGCCGAATATTTGTGTTGAATTGCGTAAAAAAGGATTTTAATAGATTGTGACTTGTATAGATAATTTATTAGGTTATTAATAGATTGTGAATTGTAACGTATAGATAATTTATTAGGTTATTAATAGATTGTGAATTGTAACGTATAGATAATTTATTAGGACATGGAGCATAACATATCATTAGAGAATATCACGTCATAATGTATAGTTGAATCTATTCGAAAATTGAATTGAGAAGTGTATTTGCATTTATCAGTATGTAGATTAAGAAGTATGTGAAGTAGACAGTGAATGTGTATGCATATGTATTTACGTATTTCTATGTATCATTCTTTAAATCACAAGACACAGGCAATGTGAACGATTACCGTAAGACCGGTAACATGCCGTGTCACAATATAACATTTAGACGGTGTGTGAGTGTGTTACGGAACTTATGTGTGTTACGGAACTTCGTAAATAATATTATTTTGTATATAAAGAAAGGCGTGTATGAAATAAGTAGAGGTTAATGTGCGAGAAGGGCTTGGTAAAGGGTTCGCCATTTTTATGATGAGAAGTCCGTGAGAGAGTGGTAGATTACAAAGATGCGTATAGGGAGAACAGGATGCAAGTGCCTTATATTTTATTCAGGAAGTTCCCAGGGTGCAAGTAAGAGACGGCACTGAACTCGCAAGAGAGGGATGAAGAATTTACAAGAATTAGTACAGTAGGAGTGCAGAAGGTAAGAGCGCAACAAGCAGAACAGGAAGGGTGCAGGAGGAAGGAGAAATAGCATAAGAAGCGGCACAGGAAGAGTGCAGGAAGAAGGGAAATAAAAGAAGAGAGAAACGAATGCAGATGAGTACAAGGCACTACTCTCTGAAAGGAGACTTAATCATATTAAGATGTTAACTCTCGTGTGATGAAATAAAGAAACGCATTTTTTAACAGTCCAATTAATTATTAATTTATGAGTGAAGTGTGATTGGAAGAATTATATCCAGAAATTACTTGAAGAGTCTTATTTATTATTAATATTGATTGAATTGTTATATATTTTACCTGGAGTTGTTCATGCATGCAGGCTGTCGGCATTGCTGACTATGGGCTCGTGTGTCCTTCAAAAATTTAAATGTCCATGTTTCTGCCGAATTAGTCCTAATACTGTGACTAGCGTTAATGACAAATACATTAGTAAACAAATTTGTACCAAAGCCGTTTGCGTATCAAATGTCAAAAAAATACGTTGAAACATTACCAAGTGTTGAAAGGGGTTTAACAGGCAACGTCACGTCCACTGTGAAGATCCAAAATGTACAGGCAAAACTGTGTAGTAAAACTTTACACGAAGATATGGCTCTAACAAAAAATACATACTAGTCTAAGATAAAACTTTCAAGGCAGTTAGTGTCAGAATGGGTCCTAGAAGATGAATGTACAACTAAATGGTGTTGCAAATGTGCAATGTTTTCTATTCTTTCTTTTTTCTTCCCAAAAGGTTGTTACTTTGTTAATTACCACGACGAAAAGGCAAGGCGCCTGTTCATGTATTCTGCAGTTTACTTAAAATATGACACTGAATTATATTAAAGTATGTTAAACTGTGCTAGTTAAGATAAGTATGGACGGACAGACGGACACATGAAGGGATAGACTGGCGCACGGAAAGATTATTGGCTTTGTTTAAACATATTTTATTGTCACAATAGCATTGGACACAAAGTCTAACATCTTATAAGTTTAGTACTCGTATGCTGGCTTTACATATATAGGCCCCTATGTATGTTTTAAAAATTCAGCTACAGTTAAAATTAATTATTTTATTCAATTTCTTATCTAGAAGAAAAAAGTCAGCAATATAAATTGTTAAAAATGTCAAGAAGTACCAGTCCACTACATAAGTGTCAATACAATAGTATGATAAGCTACGTTATGCGTATGTTACTCTTTATGGTCGGATACAATTACATTCTGAATTCCATACCGTACATCTTCGGTATTTCGAGCATATTGGAACATGAGCAGGCAATAGGTCTGTCTGAAAAGACGGTAAGGCTAATATACTGGACGGTGATTACATTGTGTGTCAGGCTAATATACTGCACGGTGACTGCATTGCGTGTCAGGCTAATATTCTGCACGGTGATTGCATTGTGTGTCAGGCTAATATACTGCACGGTGATTGCATTGCGTGTCAGGCTAATACACTGCACGGTGATTGCATTATGTGTCAGGCTAAAGAACTGGACGGTGATTGCATGGTGTGTCAGGCTAAAATACTGCACGGTGCTTGCATTGTGTATCAGGATAATATATTGCACGCTTATTGCAATGTGTGTCATCAAAGTTGACCGCGTACAATACCTGAAAACAAATGCCTACATAGATCTCGAGGAAACAATTGCATATTATATTGGCTGAAGAAAATTATTTTCAAAAATTGATTTTGGACATTGAGCTGAAAATTTATATTGCCAAAACAGAATACATGCTTAATGAACGATGAAGACAAATTCCGATTAAAATGGATGTTTGGCAGCCCATGCTTACGTAAATGTCAATATATATATATATATATATATATATATATATATATATATATATATATATATATATATATATATATATATATCGAGTCCTAAAAAGAATCGATCGTGAGCAATAAGTTATTACAAGATTGAGCACTGACCTAGATTTCCGCTTTTAACAGCCTTTTCATCATGGCCTGTTGCAAGGACGCCCATTATTCTTCTTTTATTGTCTTTTTTATATCTAGCTAGATAATAAAACACGATCAATCTATTTTTCCTAGCTTTCTTTAAATGGTTGGTAAGAAAAAGGAGAGAAATTAGAGCAGACTTTTTTATTTAATATAATTACATGAATAACTATATTTATAAAAGATTCAATTACTCTTAATTACCTTCCTACATGACTTGTATTGCTAGTATAAAGGAAGCAGACTCAAGGTAATAGAATCCGAGTATCAGCAATTTCGTTTCTTTCTGGACTGATTGTCAAGAAAGACTGAAATGTAAGAATTCGATCTTAGTACTCCTCTACTATAATTTATGCCTATTAGATTATGATACTCTAAAACTAAAATTATGATAATTAATTTGACAGAACAAAAGTAATGGGAAACCCTGTAATCAAAATTATAATTTGTATGTTACTCTGGCCATGTTGAATATACATTCCGAGTGGGACTCAAAACGGTTGTTAGACTGTGACTAAATGCCATATAAGGTTTTGGATACTAACTATTCCTCCTTAGAGTTACATCTACAAACTCACTGCAGGAAAAGATTTTCTGATGAAAAAATAATTCAATCTAATTTTTCTGCACGTGAATGTATACAGACTTTAAAATAATTTGGTATAAAATCACTCTCCAGGTAATTAGAAAATTCTTCATGTTTTTTTTCTTGTTTAGCATGTAAGAATAACAAGAGGAGACTCTTTTGCTTTGCTCCTTTGACATTTTGCAAAATATTCTGACAGAAAAAGATGAGCGCATCATTTTGGAAAATGTATTTCTTGTACCAAAATGAATTTGTTGTGAAAATTGTATATGTTGACATGAACCATGGTAATATCACAGAATCCATGATCTATCTGAAAACGAATATAATGTTAGTATGCCTTTCTCTATGCAAGAAAGCTTGCCAGTAGCATCCCGTGGTTCGGTAGTTCTTCCTGGAATATTCCCGTGGTTTCCTCTTCCACCAGATTATACTGTCCGCCAGGTATAGCCAATCGTGTGCTGAAAACTAGCGCTAAACTCACAATAACAACTATTTTATGAAAGCAACCAGTATAAATTAAACGATTAGAGTTGTAAAGAACGATGCCTTAGGTTTCTTACTTTTCATTTTGGTAATTTTAACCAACGTTTATGCTCTTTATATTTACGTAAGAAATGACAAAGCGCATAAGCTGATGTCAAGGTCTTTCGTTGAATTAAGTAGCATGCAACATAAAATCCATGGCTATTATTTACATAATCCATTGTTACTTAGCTGATCTTGTTAATTCTTCACAGACTCGTATCAATTAAAGAACTCAACACTTCAACTTTGTTTCTGAACTTTTATACTCTAACTACAACTGATTTATGAATAACTGAGATTACTGGACCACATTGGAATAAAGAATATCCAACGATCGTTATTCGTTTCGGCTAAGACCAAACAGTAAAAATAAATACATTCTGAAATTTCCAGAAATTCAAACTTGTTTTCCTCTCATTAACTTCTCTACTGAAAAACCACTGAACCAGTCAAAAAATGAAACATAATAACTGGGCCAGTAAGATAGAAGCATAAGTATCAAAATGTAGCCTGATATTTAATTTGTAAATAAATGTCACATATTAATCAGGGAGGAAGATAATTAAACCCACTGAAACCGATTTAAAACTCTTGCTGAAATAAATGATACAGCAGTGGTTTTGTAAAATAGACAAACCTGACTGGTTTATTAGTTTGTGTACAGGAGCCTATTATTTGCTAGTACGCTAGTGTATTGATAGGTTTACAATGTTAGGTACTGAGTTCGTTGCTAAAGAGGCACAAGAACGAAAAGTCTTTGGCTTGGTTCTTGTCAAAGGTGAAATTTTGTGATATACAAATTGAGCACACCTGTTCCTGTAGTCGATTCATTCGTTCAAGTATGACGGACATTATTCAGTTTAGGAAAGACAGTCCGAGGATTGGTTTGTGATGGGTGAGGTTGCGTGGAGATAGCATTTATGATAAATGTCAACGATTAACTAGTTAAATACACATGCCAAAAGATAAAAAATGTATTGCAATATTTCTAGTAAATAAATTAAAGTCAGCACTTCAATACTTGGAGCACAAATGCCGCAACAAGTGATTAAAAATATTGCAAGCCCATTTTATAGTCTTGTAACAAAAAGGGAAAAATTGGCACATAACTAGACTGAATTAAAAGAAAATTATTAATATTAAATTTACTTCATTTTGTTAGAAAGTTAAAATTAGTATAGAAGCACGACGCAAATAATAAAGAACTGTGGGAATTTTTAAATGACACAACTGTTTACGAAGAAGATCGTTTTAATAATCAACAGTTTGGCTGTGTTATTGTTGTGCTGGACTTAATAGGCAGACTTGGGAATAACACCATAATTAAGAAAAACAAGGATTATATATAAAATATTACTGCAGAAGAAGTTTTCAAAATAAATTGACTAGCGGTGAAATTCATAATTAAACGATTAATAGACACGTATATACCAACTTTGGACAGAAAATAACCGAAAGTACAAACTGGATCTTTGATGGAGTGTAATATTTAGCACAGCACATAGACGGCAACCAATCAGATGACGCTTATACATCGTTTTGTCAGAACGAGCTGAGAACAAAAATAATTTGTTTAATTGTAATCAATAAAATCTTTGAGTGTATATTTATTCTGCGCAAGGTGTGTTGAATACACAGAGCAATCATGTGGAATTTCAATTCTTAACAAAAATGGCTTGTTCTCGATCATTGAGAGTGGCTTAGGAAGTGGAACAGCTTGATAAAGTTTAGATAAGATAAGCAACTCACTAATAGTAATTGGACAAAGATAGCGAGATTAAAAAATGGTGATGAGTACGAAATATTAAGGTAAAGGTTAATCATTATATTACGAGTTAGCAAAAAGCCAATACATGCAGGTAAATATATATGATGGGCAACTGGTGATCAAATTACATTGATAGAAGAAATTCACTTCGTAGTTTTAAATAATCATTATACTGATCTCACTTTGTAATTGACTTGGACATTCCATTACAGTTCTCTGAGTACCTGAAAGATTATCCCTAGAGCAATTGATTGTATATATAAATGGGTTACGCTCCTTGACAAATGAGTAAAAATAAGATGTAACAAGAGTATTATGTACATTTAATAACAAAGAGAATTGCCGGACTTCCTATTGAAATCTATAAGCTTATATATAGTTATATCAGGTACTGAGAGAATCCTTGACCTCCGGCTGTCAACATCCTTAGGCCCGGTCAACATCTTCAGTGTGTACGCCCCAACCCTCTACTCCACCTACGAGGAGAAAGACAAGTTTTATGAGGCTCTGGATCAGGCAATATCCAGTATCCCCAACAATGAAGGCCTTTACTTACTAGGAGACTTCAATGCTAGAGTGGGAGCTGACCATGAGGCCTGGTCCACCTGTCTCGGCTTTTACGGAAGGGGCAAGATCAACGAGAATGGTCAGCGACTGCTGGAGATGTGCTGCTCCCACAGCCTATGTGTGACAAACACTTTCTTCAAATGCAAGGAGATCCACCAGGTGTCGTGGAGACACCCACGTTCACGCCACTGGCACCAGCTAGACCTCGTCATCACCAGGCGTGCAGAACTGGCCAGTGTCCTCCTTACCCGCAGCTACCACAGTGCCGATTGTGACACGGACCATTCCCTCGTGGCCAGCAAGGTGCGTATATTACCCAAGAAGCTGCACCACGCCAAGAAGAAGGGTCACCCACGTATCAACACCTACTGTGCAAGCAACCCAGAGAAAACACAGCAGTTCATCAGCAAACTGAAGGAAGCCCTCACCAAAGTGACACCTGATGACACCATTGATTCCAAGTGGTCCCATATCCGTGACTCTGTGTACAAATCAGCCATCACAGCTTACGGGAAGAGGGAGCGAAAGAATGTCGACTGGTATGAGGCAAACTGGGAGGAGATGGAGCCCGTGACTGAGGCAAAGAGGAAAGCCCTTCTGGCATACAAGGCTGCACCTAGCCCCAGAACACTACAAGCCCTCAGGATTGCAAGGAATAACGCCCAGAAGACCGCCCGCCGCTGTGCCAACACCTACTGGCTGAACCTTTGCAACAGTATACAGACAGCTGCTGACACCGGGGATACAAGAGGAATGTATGAGGGTATCAAAAAAGCGACAGGCCCCCCCAGCTACAAGACCGCCCCCCTCAAGTCCAAGACGGGCGAAGTCATCACAGACCAGGGGAAACAACTGCAGCGATGGGTTGAGCACTATCTCGAGCTATATGCAACCCAAAACAATGTCACTGGAACTGCCCTGGATGCCATTCCAGACCTGCCTGTCATGGAGGAGCTAGACACACAGCCCACCCTGGAAGAGCTCGGAAAAGCCATTGATTGCCTTGCCTGTGGGAAGGCTCCTGGAAGTGACGGCATTCCGCCTGAAGTCCTCAAGAGCGGAAAACCAGCACTGCTCCAGCCCCTACACACACTCCTCTGCCTTTGCTGGGAACAGGGATACATCCTACAGGACATGCGTGATGCCAACATCGTCACTTTGTATAAAAACAAAGGAGACCGTAGCGACTGCAACAACTATCGGGGCATCTCCCTCCTCAGCATCGTCGGAAAGGCCTTCGCCCGTGTTGCCTTGGCACGCTTGCAGATCCTAGCCTCCCGCGTCTACCCAGAATCCCAGTGTGGATTTCGAGCCGGCAGGTCAACTGTAGACATGATCTTCTCACTACGTCAGCTGCAGGAGAAGTGTCGCGAGCAGCGGATGCCCCTCTATATTGCCTTCATAGACCTGACGAAGGCGTTTGACATGGTTAGTCGGAGTGGACTCTTCAGACTCCTGCAGAAGATCGGCTGCCCCCCACGTCTGCTTGCTGTCATTATGTCGTTCCACGAGAACATGCACAGCACAGTGTGCTTCAATGGCGCAACATCTGAAGCATTCCCAGTCGTTAGCGGAGTCAAACAAGGCTGTGTCCTTGCACCGACGCTCTTTGCCATCTTCTTCTCCATGCTTCTCCAGTACGCATTCAAGGACTGCAGCGAGGGAGTGTACATCCATACCAGGGCTGACGGCAAGCTGTTCAACATCGCCCGTCTCCGTGCTAAGACTAAAGTCACAGAGGTACTCATCCGTGAATTGCTCTTTGCCGACGATGCAGCCTTGACATCACACACGGAAGATGGACTTCAGCAGCTGGTATGCTGCCTCTCCCATGCATGTAAGGAATCTGGACTGACCATCAGTTTGAAGAAAACAAATGTCATGGCACAGGACACAGACTCCCCTCCCTCTGTCTCCATCGATGGGTACAATTTGGAAGTTGTCGAGAACTTCACATACCTCGGGTCTAACATCTCCAGCTCACTCTCCATTGATTCTGAGGTGGGCTGCAGGATTGCCAAGGCAGCAGCAGTGATGGCCAGACTTAACCAGAGGGTCTGGAACAACCCCAACCTCACAGAGAAGACCAAACTGCGTGTCTACCAAGCGTGCGTGCTCAGCTCACTTCTCTACAGCAGCGAAACATGGACCACCTATGCAAGACACGAGAGGAAACTCAACAGCTTCCACCTGAGATGTCTGCGGCGCATTCTGCACATCCAGTGGCAGGACAAAGTACCCAACACAGAGGTTCTAGAACGCGCCAACATGAACAGCATGTTCTCCATACTCAGCGAGAGGCGCCTTCGCTGGCTCGGCCATGTCAAGAGAATGGACCCAGGTCGCATTCCCAAGGACCTGTTATATGGGGAGTTAGCAGAAGGTGCACGACCAACTGGACGACCACATCTGCGCTACAAAGATGTTTGCAAGAAGGATATGAAGACAGCGAACATCAATGTCAACGACTGGGAGAGCTGTGCAAACAACCGTTCCAGCTGGCGTCTAGCTGTCAGGCAGGGAGTTCAAAACGCAGAGGAAAAGAGAAGAATAAAGCAAGCTGAAAAGAGAGCTAAAAAGAAGGATAAGCAAAAGCGTACTTTGGAGCTATGCCATCGTCTCTCGTAGACGGACGGATGCCAAGATATATAGTTATGTTCAGAACTGATGAAGAAACACCGTCGTCTTCAGAGGCTTAAACCGTACGATGAACTGGATATAAAGTTCAAATAAATGCAGCAAATTATTGTGAGAATGATTTACTCATTTTCTGATAAGAGCTATGATCGGTAAATAAATGCAAAAATCTCACGAAAAGAGCAACAATAAAATACGTTATCTGTAAAATAATTTATCTTTAACATTCCAGAAGAAAATCTGTCATTCTCAAGCAGAAGAATTATTCACGTGGACTTAGTGTGAGCGAGTTTGAAAAAACAAAAATCGAATAAACAAGCTAATTTACGGTGGGTTTGCAATGTTAGATTTATCTAAATGGCGTATGTAAAATTTGAAATACAAATATGTTTTAGAATTAGGACATTTCAGATTGCAAATTTATTAGCCATCTGTGGCAAGGCAAGCCTTTTTAAATGGCTTAAAGGAAAAATCAAATTCACGACAATAGCGATTACGGAGAGGACTACATATGTGGTATACCAAAAATAAATAATAACAAGTTCCTGTACCATTTAAGGATGAGTTAAATGGGATTCCAATTAAACATTTTTATTAAATTAGGGTCAAAACTATAGAATTTTAAGAATGGCAAAGAGAAAAATGAAAGTTTGCAAAAGGAATATAAATTATGCATTCAAAAAGAATTTAAAATTAGAAATGTACAAAGACTGTTTCTTTTATGACATGAAAAATATGACAGGAAATGGGATGTATAACATTAAAAATAGAAATCAGTATGTCTGTGTATGACGACGAAATTGATTTAGTTCACAACGTGAAATACAGTACCTTAGAGCCACGTTAGTACCGTATCTATACTAGATACTGCCTACAGCACGAGTCTTAATCAAACTGACATTGTCATCTCATTAGAAGTTATCTTCTTTATTTTATTTAAAATATATGCAATTTATGTCATCTATTCGTCCGGAATAGCACGGTTTTCTTAAAACATTCCTCTACCTGTGCATGCAGGAGTGTCTAGCACTGGAGCATCGCGCCGCAGACATGTAGCATGATGTCCCACCCAGTTATATTATCCTGACACCAGGCGGACAAGTCCTAACACTAACCTCTTAATGCTGAGCGCCAAGCGAGGCAGCTGTAAGTACCATTTTTGTAAGTCTTTGGCATGACTCGACCGGGGATCGAACTCGCGACCTCCCGCATCTGAGACGGACGCTCTAACCACTAGGCCACCGGAGCGGTTGTATATATGTATGTATGTATGTATGTATGTATGTATGTATGTGGGGGTGTGTATGTATGTATGTATGTATGTATGTATGTATGTATGTATGTATGTATGTATGTATGTATGTATGTATGTACCTGTGCATGAAGGAGTGGGTTCGTCCATATGTGTATATTGGTATCGTTGTAGACAGTTTAATGGTACCTCATCATTTCTATATAGTTTCAATTAAATGTAAACATCTATTCATGTAAAGATAATTTTAAAAACAAATTAGAATCCTATTAATACGTTTGAATTCAACTACAATGTAAAGTTCTGAAATTATTTACCATTAAATTAATGAATATACACATATATTAGACTGACGTATGAAGCCCAGTGTACATTGTTTGTAAATGCAAAATGTATGTCATGTCTATGTTAGTAAGCCAAGATGTAATGACCTACATTGTTTACGACGACATTGACGTCTCTCCTAGTGAATAACAATTGATGTGGGCTTTAGTGTGATGTGTCATCGTATGGGTCATGTTATCATTCTTGGATGAAACGGTGTTTAAATATCAATTTATAACATGCTTCTGACTGTCTGAAGAAAAACATCGGATGATTGAATATATAATAGTTGGTACTCAAAGACCCTTTTCAAGGCAAGGATCGTGACCCGATCACGATGGGAGTGTTTAGTGACCAAAAATAGAAATGACCAACCGTGATCCAACTTGAAAAGGGTCTATTGTAAAACATTTCGGACATGCATGAAGACTATCGAGCCAACAAAAACACATGGAATAGTAATTAAACAACACAAATGCAGATTATATTTTGCGCTTTAATTAGAATATGTTAGTATGTTAATTACACATAAAAACATTAACATACATAACAGGTGTTATGAGAAGAACAAATGTTGTAATCAAGCATTTTTGGACGACTTTCTCCGAAAAAAATATTTCTGTAATTGTAGAACGAAAATGAGTTGATTTCAGAAGATTGAAGTTGTTTAAAGTGTACACTCTCTACACACAAACTTTTGATGTGATATTTATACTCTCTCTCTCTCTCTCTCTCTCTCTCAGACAGTACAAGGGAATAATCAGAATCAGTTACGGCTTTAAAAGAAATATCTCAGGGAATAGATCAGTGCACTGACCGTACCAAAGTACACGCAACAACAGAACTGTAACAAAAAAGTAATAATATCTTAACGGTTAGAGGTAGAACCTTTAACGCAATTACGGAGTAGAGGACTATTTGATACTGAACAATATTCAGACGTTTACCAAATAAAATGGCGGAGATAGGAGCATGTGAAGCCTCCGAGGAGATGTGACATAACGTATATGAATGCAACATGAAAAGTAAAGGAAAATATAACAAAAGCAGCATAGTACGAGGAGACGTTGTTCATGTAAATGAACATACATATTGTCAGTGGTACGATTTATTCGTCTACATCAAAGGTATCGTAATAAGAATTAAACATGCAAATTCAATATATTTTGGACTCGTTCAATTTCAAAGAGTTCATTGCAGTTCGTCAATAGATTTGACAACATAAATTGGGAAATATGTAAATCTCTGAATATTGGGCTTACGTTTTAAAATACTACTTTGAATCTAGACACATTTTTTTTTTCCAATATGATGTTAGCCTTTCTTATTTTACAATTACACACTATAAATATAGTATCTAACTATACACTCTCTGCGATGAGACATGAAATAGAGAAAACTACTCTAATTTAGCTTCTTAACCTTTAACCCGAATTATCTTAGAACCATTTATTAAACCAAATTATACAACAATGTCATAGTCTATCGTTCAATAAATATAAAAGTTGAATGTATCTGGCAAACAAATCTACAATGGCTTAAATTCAGCTTTCTATAAAACGGAGACAACTCTTGAAAATTAAAATAAAATAAATATATGTCAATCTATACTCTAGAAGTATAAAGATATATTAACCCTTGGCTGAAATTAGGTACTAAAATTATAAGGTTATTTTAAAAATTCTAACACAATGCAGATTTTCAATGAGCGCCTGAATTTTCAATCGGAATTCAATGATCAGATATAAATATGACCTTTCGGCATGAAGAATCAGAGGAATACACAATAACACAGAGGTTAACAACAGATACGTGTATAATATATGGAGACATATTGGTTCCAAAGCCTAAAGAGTGTCATCCATGCAAGCACGTCTATTGTGTTGTATTACCCTTTCCAGATATCCTACTGATGGTGTTTACAGATGAAATGTTCTTGCTGCAGCTCTTGCGGTGTTGATCCATATACTTCGAAACGAATATAGTCGATTTCTACCCCATATTCATCTGCTTCGTCAACCTTCAATGATAACATGTGTTGACCTGCATCCACTGGAACCATCGCACCAATAGGACCAGACGACCAAAACATGTTCCAAGCGTTTCCCCAGCCGTATCCTGGATGTGTCCAAAAATCTCCTAGCTCTTCGTCATCCAACGTTAGCTTAATCCGATCTTGTCCACCATCGTTGGAATATCTAACATCTTTGACATCAACAATTGCATCTTTTGGAAGACTGAAGCCAATGTTGAGTTCCTCTCCTTTGTGGAGCCAAATGGTCCGTTTGTCTGAGGCGTCATCTCTTGTCCTGAGTCTACTTCTTACGTTCTCTGTATTACCATCATCAGAGTTACAGTGCAGTGTTACAGACTTCTGTAATATCATTCCCTCAGCCACAAAATATGTGACAACAAACAATATAACATTTATAACTGATGCCATTCTCTGGTCTTCTGAGGTAAAGACTTTAACAAAGACTGCTCCGAGTAAATCGCAACTAAATAAACAAAAGCAATGAATGAAATCTATATGAAGTTCAGTTTCTCTATTTGGTTGCTTTCTATGCCAATGATGAGCTTACCTCCTGCTTTTATACAGCCAGGTGGATGACAGATCGAGTGACGCTTCATTTGTGAATAATCGCCAGGTCACTTTTTGCGTAAAGTGGTACCCAGTACGTTTCATTTGATCAGATGCGTAAGAATGGGTTTGAGTGAATAATGATAATGAAATATAATATTTATTTTGGTCATTGCACCAAGGGACCCTCTCATTCATGGTTTATAGCGGATACACAACGTAGTTTGTTTTAGGTTGGATAATTTGTCAGTGGAATGTAATACCGCATCAAAATGAGTATAACTATATACATTATTAATGAATATCTGCACAATGTATGAATTAATATATATAATTTATTCATGGCTTCCCTGTTGCATTAAGTATATATGTATATATCGTGTTTGTCACATAGTTCTCTAAACATTATGCAGGATATTTTGAATACAGAGATAATTTCACGTGGCTCATATTATAAATACACGTTGTAATTTACACATCGGCGAATAAGAAATGCTCAAACTCATATTGAGTCGGATAAACCGAAAGTAGTGTCTACCATTTTCATGCAAGCTCTCGGGTGTCATATTCTCCGATCCTTGATTGCAAATATGTCATGTTTGTTTGAACAATCTATTATTACAATATCAATCTACTCCACTGTCTGCGTTCTGTTTTCTTTTTTTGGGGTGTGGGAGGGGGTCAGGTAAGGTCATTATTGTGGGTTGTACTGAATTGCTTTTTTGTCTGATTTGACACCATAAGTGTTAAGTCACGTCACATGGTATGTTGTGGCGACGAAATTAAAATTATTTACGAGCAGTCGGACCAATTCAATGTACGTAGTGAAATAAGTACTTCAAGACTTGTCTCGTGGCGTGTACCAGGGAACGGATTTGAGGAGAATATTTGTTTAAATAGGGCGATATAATTTTACAATATAACGCAACTAAGAATACTACCATCATGGTAGGAATTTAATTGAATGTATATATTTGAAGAAAACAAACCCCACCCAACCAACTCAAACTCTTCTTGCAAATAATGGTTCCAAAAGATCGAATATAGACTTTAACAGCATGTTAGTATATTTGATGTCCCGTGTGTGCGTTTGTTTTGTTTTCGGAGTTGTTTTTGTTGTATTTTTTATGTTGTTTTGTTTTTGTTGTCTTTTGGGGGCGGGCTGCAACCTTGATGCTTATCTATCACAATAAAACTTTTCTTTTCCAGTTCAAATACTTCCCGAGATCTCCAAAAGCAACAGGATTCTTTAACGTCTTTTTTAAAAATAACAGTGCATGTTCTCCGACGTCGAGCGAAGAGCATACCATTAATGAACAAAGACAAATTATGATTAAAATGAATGTTGAGAGAAATTTCTTACATATCAAAAACGGTTTCGAGTCCCGAAAAAATCGAGGGTGAATAACAAGTTATAAAAAGTTTAGCAATGATCTACATTTCAACTTTAACAATATTGTTTATGATGGATCGATTTAAGAACACTTTCTTTTTATTGCCTTTTATAGCTAAATAAGAACGATAAGACAGCAAGCATGCTTTATTTTTTCCTAGCTTTGTCTGTAGAGCGTTATACGAATAAGAAAAAGAAGAAAGGAAATCCATGCTGAATGTTTTATTCATTTTAGTTAGTTGAGACCAGCTATAGTATAAATCTTAACGGGTATAAATAAGATACGTTTGTTGAACATTGCACTTTCATTAAATGAGCTGTTTTTTTTTTTTAAACGAGACCATATCCTCTTATTAATTTCATCCGCGGAGAATCGATTTTCAGTGATAATTCAATGGATCGCTTATCAGCGAAAATCGAAATTTGCTCCAAGTATAATATTTTCACCTTTGTTGTTTGCCACCATCAACTTTCCTATCAGACTTTCGAAATCTCGAACTGAAATTATATTTTAAGCCATGTGAGAGTATGATATCTTAATTACAGTTTTTTTTTTATATCTCTGACGATGGTTAAAGATGTCTACGAGTAGGACTGCTAAAGGTTTGTCAGACCCTGTAGGTCAACTCCTTATATTGTATTTGCCACAAAATGTTCATTCTTTCAGATCCCGTAAAATGTTGACTTGTTCTGTATATCTTATTTCCATAAGTGGCGAATGTATACTGGGTTTTCTATAAAATTATAAAACCCCTTATGGTAGGTCGTAAACTATTTCATTCATTAGCTGATTGGTCACACAATACAAAGGAAACAAGACTCTTTCTTCGTACTCAGGCGAACGTTTCAAGAAAATAAAGCGGAAAAACGAGCAAGAAATGCATAATGTTGGAAAACGTATCTACCGAAATAAAATAAAAATTTGAAAAAGTGTATATGCTAGTTTGAACTGCTTAATGCTAAGAGTAGATTCAACATAACTACGTTTTATGTTAAAATAGCAAAATGACCATACATTTTTATGGTATAAAATTGACGTATAAAGTATAAATTCAAGCTGATATATGATGCATGTTGGTGCTCATGTTTCTAACGAGCAACGTGAAACAGGGAAACCATGGCGATTGTATAGAAATTATTATTCTTGGACTGGTCTTGCTATGAATTCACTGACATCTGTATTCTTGTTAAAACCGCCATAATTTATCTGGACTGTAAAGCTATCATTTCTACTGAGTGCATAAAAAATTGAGAAAACTTTACAACAATGAAATTTAAAATATTGCAATCCGTTTTCACATAGGTTTTTGTCCACGTTTGTGATATGTTCTTTCTAGAGGTTATATTTATTATATGCCGATGGAGCTCGATACAGATTAATTCGTTCAAGCATAACAGTGTAATTACCTGGAATGGTTTAAGTTGAAGGGCTATGAAATCAAATTGGCATCAAGAGTCTTCAGACCAAGAGACATAAGCAAATGGTGAAAAGAAGTACAGATTATACTCCAGTAGAACAGATAAATGCTAAAAAGAATGAACCGACCATGGCCATTTGGCAGGTAAGTATATAGGTCCGGCATATAATAAATGCGATTTGAATTTTAAATATCCAAAAAGACATATCGTTCTTAATTCAAAACGGATCAGGTTATGACAGTCCTCTGTACCATTAGTAAAGTATGATCCAGACAATTAAGTAAAAATTATGAAAGGTATATTTCTTTGAGCAAGTATCTGACACATTCTCTCTTCATCACAGAAGGAAACAAAGTAACAACAAAAAGAAGACAATAACAGCTGGATAAAAAAAGGAATTGATGAAACATTTGCTGAGATGTCAGGCTTTTTTATAGACATGTCACATAAAAACTTGAGGAAAGAAATCTAGCTTTGAATGGTTTAATGAAAAATCCATACTTATCAGTTAAAGATACTCAAACCTATAAAAAGGTTATTATCTGTACATGGTGGCATTGAATATTTAGGACTGAAAACACTTCAAGATCTACAGAATTATCATGTGAATACAGATCAATTTATGTTGTGTAACATTTTTATGGTGAGCCTAGGAATGTCTGTGCGAAAAGCCAAAAATTTGACCATGATTCGAATAGTTCATAGCAGGTGAAGAACTTCAACTTTAACAGACTTGGGCATGTTAGTAATGACAAAAAGTGGACAAGTGCGTGGAATTATTATGATACGACATAAATATGCCAGAACCAATCATAAATATACTACTCGGACAAAGAAAGTCTGAAAAAATGATGATTAATTAAAAATGTCACGGTCAATTTAATTCAGTATGTCAATGGAAACCACAAATATGTATGGTCCCGCCATTTTCCAATCCATGCCAGTACAACAGATGGGCAACTAATGATCAAGGTAAAATGGCAGAGTAAAATCTATGAAAATACAAGTTGGCATTGCCATTCCATATAGTTAAGCTACTTGTATACATTTTTATAGATATGTGGTTATTGAGTCCAAACAATTAGGCATTGTAATTCGTTATTACTCCTTATACTTCTTTCCTGGCAGTAATTTACACTTTCTTCGCAGTCACCAGTTGCAGTCATGCCCTCTTTGTCTTTATTCATCTACATTTCAGGGATGTCTAATCTCTCTGGAACTAAAACGGTCTTTGTTTCATGTTCAACGTGTATTTA
Organism: Sinohyriopsis cumingii; assembly: GCA_028554795.2. Lineage (NCBI taxonomy): Eukaryota > Metazoa > Mollusca > Bivalvia > Unionida > Unionidae > Sinohyriopsis > Sinohyriopsis cumingii. The sequence goes on along the minus strand of CM068826.1, from coordinate 48,779,571 downwards.
ATAAAATATATGACATTTGAGTCAATTAAATTTTATTATTAGCCAACAATACAATTTTCGGGCTATTTTCTCATTGTTTTGTGCTTTGTGTCTTTATTTGCGTTGGAATGGACAGATTGCCGTATCCATTGTCAATCAAGTTTACCAAACATATATTTTTTCAAGAAAACCTTCGATTGTAATATAGTTCTCCATTTATCTAAAGACAAAGTTTCGCTTATGTGAAACAATCTTTTACTCAGTTTTAAATGTTCTATACTTAAGCACTTTGTTTTCATCTTGTATCATTTCTGATAAATTTATCTAGTATCTCTTTCTCTCTTTAATTATTCCCCTCTTCTAAAAACTTTTTTCAATTTCACTATGTTTTTATCGGAGTTGTATTCTCCGACATTTTCTTTTTTGTACTGCTTTTGCTACTAATCGAGTTTTGTAGTTATCTATTTGTTGTGCTCGCTGACCATCAAATAAACCCATGATTTAACCGTTCTTAATTGCATTGCTTAACACGTTAACACTGTTCAACGTACTCCTTCTTAAGAACGTTTGAAAAAATCATGTTGCACTAAACCAATTAAAAGGAAAGTTAACTACTACACCGATTACTATGTCTACAAGATCAATTTCAGGTGACATTATTCTTTTAGAACGTGAAGCATTTGTTCTGCTAGGTTCTACCATATTATCAAAATTGTGAATTCTTTGCTATTTCTTTATATACACCTTTATGTTCTTTGATATCTCTGACCAATCGCTTTTAATCTTGTTTATTTATACATCTTGAAATTAAGATTACTGTCTATTGGCGTTGTCCGATAGAGAGAAGCTTGTCAGAACCACGACGGTTTTGAAAGATATAACGGTGGAAGACTTTGTGTCTTTATACTTATTTATGTGCATCAAATAGACAGCTTTTAAAAAGAAGAGGAATAAGGGATTATGTAAATCCAGTAGAAACTGTTCATTCGAGACAGAACTTATGGAATCTGGTGTTGAAATGTATGAAAATGATATTGACTAATTAACATTTGGGATTAAAAGAGAAACACATGGAACCAAAATTTCTCTATTAAATGAACCGTTTTGAAAACTTTGAAAGTAATCACTTTCGATATTTTCAATACACTTGAGAAGACAGACTTTTGCAAACAATGTTTCCTATTTTTCCCTTATTTTATTTGTATGTCTGTCAAATGTATCATTTGTCAGGTAAATTAATACATTAATCCATACTTTTGATCTACTTTACTCTTTGCGTGCTTCAAACAAAGAGTTATATCCATTGATATATTATGCCTAATGATGTAACCCTCAATTACATTTCGTCAATCCATTTTCTGGTTTAATTTTGACTGAACGTTTTCCATATTACTGTCTTGAAAGTTGTGCTAAATGTTTGCTCAACAGATATATGTATGTCTGAGTAAGCTGACAAGTATTTAGTCGTTCCTAATTCCAAATTTTGTGTAACCTTTCTGTTGTAGAATGAGTTTTCCTTCATGAAGCTGAATCTTGTCATGTTTTCCATCTCTAAAGTTTTCTCTTAAATCATCTTGAATGTCATTACGATTTTGTTTTACTTTATCAGCCTGGGGGTATTTCGAATGGACGTCTATCACTCAAAAATGCATTTTCATCGATAGTTGTTGGTTTCTCGTGTATTTGCGTGTCAGCAGTATCTTTCTGCAATTAATCATTAGAGTAACTGACATAAATTCAGTTTTAGAGCACTTTTATTCTCTCTTGTTTGTATGTTTGAGCAGTTTGTTTCGTTAACCATTCTTTTAATTTACTGTTTCCAAGTTTATTTTATTTCTGTTCCGTTTCATTCGTGCTCGCACAAGATTGATATTCGTGTAGCAACCGGACTTTCAACATCGTAGTAAATAGTCTTAAACACTGTTTCTTATCAGTCATTAAAAATAGTACAGAAACAGTTAAGAGAATGCTTTGTTTTCACTAAATTAGCTTTAGGTATTTTGGACAAGTCCACAGGACATCCATTTACAACAGGAACGAATGTGTAATTTCAATAATCTGCAACGTTTCTTCAGTCCCATCAAACGTTCGAATAATTTAAGATATTTAAGACTCACTTCGTCATTTCTATGGATTAATCTACAGCAGCTGTTTCATGTACCGTGTCATCATGAGCTGTTTCAAAATATAGGACTTTGTTTTCTTAAAATTATATCTTCGATTTTGTCGAAGTGCTGTAGATTGGCCTTTTAAATAATGAGATTGTCAAGATAATACTTCTTTATGTATAAATGAACATCAAATGCATGATTTATTCCTTCCCCTTACTGCACCATTTAAACCGTCATGACGTCATGGCTATTACTGCTCATTGCTGTTTTATTATCATTAAATGTGATTTGTAAATCAGCATATTGTATGATGTATTACAAAGTACTTCTTGTGTTTGAACTCAACAAATCAACATTTTTATTCGCTTACACATTATTTTGAAACAGAACTACCTTTGATCACTCTCTTATCCGGCTTAAATTTGTTAACAAACTGGCAATATCTCTAAATAACGATAGTGTTGCTTACATATTAAGCTCGTGAAACAGTTCGACAAACTCGCTAAAAACTGTTGAATTCAATACACTGTAGCTTGTACCAGAATGTTATGAGTCAAACATTTCATATTGTGTTAGGTGTTCGTTAATTGTATCTCCATTTTGTTTCGTATTTATGAAATACTGAAATCTGACTGATCCAGTAATTTTTAGAGTAATGCGGGGGGGGGGGGGGCGGGAGACATGTAGTAGTTAGCTTATAAGTTTATAAGTTTTACGGATGTAGGTCGAAACATTTTCAAAGGTGAAATGGTGAGGGGGAGCAAGTGCCCCCCCCCCCCTTCCACACACACACACACAAACCTTGCCCTTATGTGATGGCGCCACAAAAAGGAATTTATTCGGAGAGTTGAAATTTGTATATTCGAGAAATATTTCTATTTTTTGCGCTTGGGCTAAATATATGAGGAGAAAGATCGTAATATGTTAAATTTAAATGTGGTTGAGGTCTCTCAATAGTTTCAGATTTCACTTGGTTTACCTTGGTATATTTGTCATGTTATAGTTTTACTGTCACGCGGTTATGGTGTGTACTTTGAGAGAGAGAGAGAGAGAGAGAGAAAGAGCGGTGTTGTGGCAATGTGGCAACACTCCTTTATCAGATATTGTTAAAAGTTTGTTTCATCATAAAATGTTATTTATAATTTGAATTTGATGGAGTCTGGACCGAGACCAATATATTTAGTTAATTAGGTGGATAAGTTGTGCCTTAAAACGATTACTATTTCTTTCTCTTTTTTGGTTAGTTAATACATTTATATTTGCCGTTATACCGTAAACGTTATGAAATGTTTCCATTTATATTAGCCGTTATACCGTAAACGTTATGAAATGTTTCCATTTATATCAGCTGTTATATCGTAAACGTTATGAAATGTTTCAATTTGTATTAGCTGTTATACCGTAAATGTTATGAAATGTTTCCATTATATTAGCTGTTATACCGTAAACGTTATAAAACTTTATCTTAAAACTAACTGGATTTAAAACAAATTTAGCACTTTTGCGATTTCGTTTCGTTCCATTTCATTTTATGATATTTATCGAACAAAAAGTCACACATAACATACAGAGAATAATGTAAGTATTTTAATTAAGATGTTTATTCTATGTTTATTTGTCTTTTACTTAAATTTTAATTGGAGATCAACCATAATAAAATAATAACGAATTTAGATATATAAGGTCTTACAACTCTATTCGGTTCTTCGACGAAGTAAATATTTTTTAATATGTACATGTATAAAGAAGGACTTATTAAAAACTGAAAGTGGTGTTTTTCGCCCTTTTTAATTACAATATCTTGCAAGATACTGGTGCTTTTGGGCAAGTAACAACTGAAATGACAAAATCATACGCGTTTTCAATGTTTATATTTATAATTGGTATTTCCTCTATTCCTACTATAATTTAGATTAGGCTGATTAGCACTAATTGATTGTTGATGTAATTAGAGTTCTTATATAGTTAAATGGCTTAAGAATATTTCCAGGAAACATTTAATCTCTTAACCGTAAACTATATCGGATAATTGAACTTATTTATTTGCATGGGGCATACGTACATGATTTGTTTATCCATCTAACGTATGCACTGTCATTGGTTGATATAAGGTCCAGTTTAATTTATCGCTTGCGTCAAACATGCGTTGATCTTGGGGCGAAAAAATGTTTGGAAACCCATTCCCACCTACACTATTCTGTTTTGTATCCTACAGGTCATCAATCATGTGTTTCCTGTTTTGTTTGATCAATTAACGCCATCTTATTCTTTCTCCTTGTTCTTTGTTCCCTTCCCGTGATATTTGTATCAGAAAAACGTGTTTGTTTTCTTTCGTGGAACTTTGTTCGGTTTTAAAAGATTGAATGGATTTTTTTTTTAAAAGAAAAAGAAATATCGGAAAAACTTAATAGAAGGTTTTTGGAATTCCGGAGAGTAGGCGAAACATGATTATTAACTGTTTGTAATGATACAATCCTAAATCCAACATCGTTAACTTTAGTTATCAAAAAGAAATATTCCTCTACATTTTTCCTGCCTATTAAAAGGGAAAAAAAATTCAGAGAATGCAAAGCCTCTTTTTGTAGTTTTAAGCAGTTTTAAACAAGCAGTATACTGGAATTACAGTAATAAAACAGGCAGTATATTGGAATTACAGTAATAAAACAGGCAGTATACATAAAAATACTAACATGCGCATTCATACACAAAGTTAAATGAAATGTTAATATAGTACAATTGATTCCTATGAAAATCCAGATATTTTTAACGTTCTGTATAAATACAAAAGTCTAATAGGTATTTCTTTTGGCATAAGTAAATGGCTCATAAAAGTTTGAGTTTGTTATAATATACTTCAAAGTTTTCTTCCTTGTTATCTGTATTTATTGTATCAAATTTGTACCTTTATCTACGCATGTCGTATCTTTTCTCTCTCTCTGTGTGTGTGTGTCTGTGTGTGTGTGTGTGTGTGTGTGTGTGTGTGTGTGTGTGTGTGTGTGTTGTGGTTCTAGTAAGGATCATTTCAAGAGGCGACAGGGATAATTACATACAGTTATGAAAACAGATCTACATGACAATCGCGTGTATTAAAATGCACCTCCTACATTGGTGCATATCATCATCAACGTCGTTGTCTTCTTCTTCTTCCTCTTAATCACCGCCCCGGGTGGCCTAGTGGTTAGAGCGTCCGCCTCGGATGCTGGATGTCGTTTGTTCGATCCTCGGCCAAGCCATACCAACGACTTACAAAAATGGTACTATGGTACTAACAGCTGCCTCGCTTGGCGCTAGGCATTAATAGGCTAGTGTTAGGGCTGGTTGGACTGGTGTAAGGATAATGTGACTGGGTGGGACATCATGCTACATGTCTGCGGCATGATGCCTCAGTGCTAGAAATCACTATAAACTGTCACACTGCAGTTATCGTAGCGATATGACTGAAAAATTGTTCAAACTACGTTAAAAATCCAAAATACACACACACACACACACACTTCCTCTTAATTATTTGCGTAACTCAGAACTGAGTATATTTGCAATCTGGAGCGGACATGTGTGATGTTAAAATATTTCTTCATACAGGTTGAAAGCACCAGTATAAACAGGTTTCGGACATATAAGTGCGAAGGTGGCTCGAACCAGTTGGAAGGATTCCAATGTCGGTTGGCTGATCAGGCTTACAGGGTGGGGTTTTCGTGTGATTACAGAATGGGGCAATAAATGTTATTGCAGACAGAGTTGTTTGGAACTGCGGGTATTTCAAACAGATCCTTGTAGTACTTGTAATGTATGACTGGGTGGGTACATCAACAAGGTGGTGGTGATTTCATTCATCCTTTATTTCAGGCTCTCCTCTCCCAGGTATTTGAGCACTGATGTTTCACTGCTAGTCTGCTGGTAGTCATGCTTAACAAATATTGTTGCTCTTTTCTTGACCGTTTCAATTTTGCTCATTCGTGTGTGTGGTCCAATCAGTAAAGACTTATTCAACTATTGGTCTCACAATGGTTTTGTAGGATTGTTCCTTAGCTTGTGGAAGACTGGATCTTATGTTCCGTCTTAGGGAAGCTCTGTTGGCATTGTCCGTTTTTATGATGTTGTCAATGTGTTTACTGTAGGACAGGTCACTAGAGAAGATGGTGCGAAGACATTTTGCACTATTAGTGGTCTTTAGCGTGTGCCCATGGAAAGTATAGTTGACAATAATTAAGTGGCATCTCTTAGTGATCCTCCACACCTCACATTTCTCTGGAGTGAAAATCATCTGCCATTTGGACTCCTGGAGGATGTCAAGTCCTTCTGAATGGTAGTACAATCCTCGGTGGACTCAGACTTTATAAATAATCATATATGATGCATATCTTCTTTAGTGGCAAACTGAGTATTAAAGATGTTTGCTTTGTTGATGCTGTAGCAGAAGGTGAGACTCTATTTATTTCAAGGAAGCAACACCTGTGCAGTCTTTATTTCTCTCCTTCGTGCGATCCCCGGAAATACGTTTGGTTGGCTACGGCGCTTGGAGCTCATCCGAAAAGGGACGGTTTCTTCAAAAATATGATGACATCTGTCGCTGAAGAATAGCCCGATTTTGTTGATGATGCTGGTTGATTTGAATATGTCAAAACATAACTGGGATTCCTGAAGGGAAGAAAAAACATATTTCATGTTCGACTTTTTAGCTTTATTCCACGTTCATAGTTTTTATTTTTGCTGGTTTTCTCCTTGGCGTGCTGACATTAGAAGTCAAGAAAATGGCATGGTGGTCACTAATGCCACAAGAATAGCACCAAAAAAATGTTCAGCAGCGATGGTCTGTTTGTGAAGATGTTCAGGGTATTGTCTTTTCTGGTTGGAATATACACGAACTGGTTGTCCCAACTAGCTTTCCCGATGGAGGAAGAGTTAATTTGTATGCTTTCTTTGTTGATGACCGATGATAGTGTTACCCCATTGATTTGTATGTGTGAGGATTAAATCAACGGCTATCCAGATGATAACGTCCTGGAACTCGAGGCTTACTGATATGATAGTGTATTCTATGTTATCTGTACTACTGATATACGAGGGGGGATAAGAAAATTGATTTAAATCGAGTGGTAAACATTTTATTCTTCAAATTAAAATGTGCTATACAGTCTATTTGCCTTCACTTCATGGCCTGTTCATGAATAGGTATGCAGGTCAGTTCCAGATGTAGAATAGCAAATAATGCAATTTTTACTTAGACAAAACTACATGCGTATATTGTTTCGATTGATCGGAAAGAACGCGTTTGATGAAGCGAACATACGTCCATGCCGTTAGATAAAAACGTATTCATGCGCCAAATTTAATGTGTTCTTCCCCCAAACTAGGAACAAAACACTTGCGTGATTTTGTATTTATTACAACCCTCACTTTTACATTTTCCGACTAATTGTGTTATAGTATTAATGTAATTCAAATCGGACTGGAATTTGTACAGGTTTAATTCGGTGCAAATACGAATATAAACAGGCGGACGTCAGTGAAAACACCCAAATAATTCAAATCTGGGTGTGCAATAAAAAAGATGGGATTGAACATCCTTGTTGAATGCTAAGTCAATCATGTAATATTAAATGGGAATGTAGTTAATACCTGTATGAGGTCAGATATTATTTCGTTTGGAATTGGACTTTTTTTTTAGCGTGGAACATTTTTAACAGTTCAAATACAAATAAGAAAGAATGGCGAAATATAAACAAATTTAAAAGTTCCGGTGTAACTGGATCAACCACTGTGGTATTCAAACTTTGCAACACTTAATGTGGACATTGAGAAAAAGTGGGAAGCAATATCCCTTTAAGTTTCGGGAAGCAAGTGTGAACAGTTTTACGTTACGGTCCTGTTGAATTCCTTTTTCAAGGGCAGCTTAAATTTTACCTTTTATATTACTCGTGAAAGTAGCTAATTTCCATGGGAAAGATGAACGATGTCGACTTTTATTAATAAATATAAACAAAACCACATTATTTATCTTAATTTAAGAAAATTTCAGTTTTTTACAACAATTTTTCAGAATCTTCTATGAAGTCAAATCACTAGTTTTCGTCAACAAAATCATCAAAGGAAAGAGGCACATTCACAGATCATCTTTTCTTCAAAATGTTCTTTGGAAACTCGCTATTTTCTTGTTTCTTGTTAAAGCCTTTACAAAAATTCCACCAACGGTCACGGACGTTTATGTGGATATTGAAAAAGCCCCCAAAAACTCACAATGAAATTAGGTATGCCACAGGCGGCAAAAATGTATGGATATTTATAAAGTCAGATGCAGCTCAATTAAAATCAAATTTAAATGTTTTGTTGGTTTTTTTTAACGGGAGGGATGTGGTATGAGAACGATTGAGATAGGGATATATATATATATATATATATATATATATATATATATATATATATATATATATATATATATATATATATATATATATATATTGAATTATCAAATCTATACAAGTTAAATTTTCGTTGCCCCAAAAGAATTGTCATTTTACCATGTTGATCATAACTTATCATATATACTCATCTTTACGTCAACTTCAACTGCAAACAACATGGACCGTGATCTGCATTATGCACCCGCAGATCAGGGTCTCTGTTGTTTGTTTTACTGATTACTCAGAACTGCACAGACCCAGATCTGCTCGCTCATAATGCGACGGCAGATCTGGGGATGTGCAATTTGCAGTTGGACTCGTTTATCAGACGTGTAACTCCTTGTAATACTGTATAAAGGCCTATAAGATATAACCCTCCTAATACATGTTAATAAATATCTCAATTTTTTTCAGATGAATAATTTTACATTTTGTAGTAGCATAAATTATTTATTACTAAAAATAACGATGGTAACGGTTTCCCATAAAAGCACTCGCGAACCATGCCAGAAATGGGAAAATGCCCTTTAGTAAGATATCGTGGTTTAATTTTTTACCCGAGGAAACCGTATCCGACCGGAGTTAAAGTCTCATGCATTCAAGTTTAAATAGGTGGAAATTATCGAAGATGCTGAAATGTCTCCATCCACTTTGATAAACATATTGGTAACCATAAAACAGCATTTGTTGCTTTTCGTCTTAGTAAATAATTAAACGCAATGAGAAGGACTGCGTCGAAGCCAGCTCCATCGATCTGGTGGTTTTTAAAATCGAGATAGAGGTTGTCTTTTTCCAGAAATATATATTCAGAAAAGAGTTTAAAGTTAACATGATTAAGCATTTCATTATCATTGTAAATTTTGACAGACGTTTCTTACGAATATGCGTTGTACTCAGATTGTCATAGTGACAAAGAATTCGTTTCCGATGGCATAGTGACAGCATTTGTAGATGCCACTATTATGGCATTTGCTTTGTGAGGCATCGTGAAAATTTGAAATTTGAATATTGAGAAAAACTCATTTATTTATTATGGATATTATTTCGAAATAGATAACTATTTCAATAAATGTTCCTTGACATTGGTAAACAAAGACAAAAGGGGAGTGGCAATGATGTTTTAAAGACTTGGCTTGCATATGGTAAACAATTACATCCTATGACGTTGAAAAGCTTCGCAGTCTCAGTGATAGATTATGCGAACTCCAGAGGGCTGGTCAGAAGATATTTTTTTAATCGCATAATCTACGTAACTCGCGTAACTGAGCTCTCCATTTTGACGAAGTAAAAACTGAATGACATAATTACATAACAGAGAGAACGTGAAAGTTCGTTATTAAAACTCGAATACGCGATCTCAAGACAGCAAATCTGACAGTCTCTCTCTCTCTCTCTCTCGTTTGAAAATCGAGGTAAACTATTCGAGCCGCTTTTCGAATACAACCAGTAATCATATAATAAAAATACTTTTCTGGCTGTCTCGCTCAAGATCGCGAATTCCAGCTTCGAGAAAGAACATTCATATCGTCTCAAATACAAGATACGTAACTCAGACGACTTCTTCTATTGGTTCTCTTGAGACTGGTATTTAAAATTCGAATACTCGCATTGGAGCTTCGATAATACCGCTATGGCCCTGTCGGCATATCAGGTAGTTAGATTCGATTACACGACGTGGAACTTTCTATTTTATTTATTGGAGAACCCAATTTCGCACATTACTGGGATCATACGATTGAAAAGTATCTTTTAATTGGCTCCTTCGAGTTTAGTTAGTCAAACCTGTGTTTCCACGTTACGGCTTGCGACTGCTTGCCATATGCGTCTAGGAGTGATTCGTGATGTATTAGGGGCGTGGCCTTAATGCACATCAAAACCCACTTAATTATTTCTTGACTGACAGATGAATATGTTTCAAAACTTCTGGATAGATATAAAATTACCTATCAGTGCCGATCAATTGGTTAAAAATGTTAACCACTCAAACGACATAGATTTGCAGTAATTAAGATTGACTGATTGGTTTTGGGGATGTATCTATGCAGCAAAAGAACCCAGAAAAATAAAACCAATCCAGACACAATGGCCAACATGCGAATTTCGATCAAACAAGCCGCACCGGATAGAGACCTATACATGTAATGGATCCGTTACATGGTTTTAGACTAATGATGAGGAACCTTTATTATTTTGTCTTTATATTCAAATATAATATTTTAAGTTTTTCTATATTTTGTTACATAACTGTAACGAAACAAACTGGACAAAAACTGTGACATTGTTCCATTTTAAAAGGAGAAAAGACTTTTTTGCTGCCACACAAACTTCACCAGGGATATAGGAACGAGTATATGAGATATCGCAGATCAAAATATTGTATCGAAAATTCAGGTTCTAAGGTAGGCATGGGCAACTTCCTCCAGAGCGCGGGCTGGATAAGCCATTTTTAAGTCCACACCGTAAGATGTAAATCAACGGATAAAACCTGGTCACGGGCCGGATCAGGCCCGCGGGCCATATTTTACCCACCGCTTAAAAACTTATCAATGTAATATGAATGGATCAGTTATTGTCAAACTTGAGACATAGTATTTTTGTGAACTTAACATTGTACTATATTTATTTAAGTTTGAAATCATAAATTTTTAGAAACTTGTATAGAAATTTAGCAACTTTCTTACTACATAGAAGAATGCATGTTACCTAACATGTAAAATCCGTTACTATGACTATTCGATTCGTTGAATTTTAAATGGAATTACTAGAAAAACACGTTCTGCAGGAGTTCCAAGTACAATCCCCACTATTCGATTCGTTGAATTTTAAATGGAATTACTAGAAAAACACGTTCTGCATGAGTTCCAAGTACAATCAGATATACCCATATATAATTTAATTAATTATATGAAAATGGAGTGACATAAAATTGCTAGCTCAACCGCGCCCGTGCGGTAAATTCGGGAATTTGTTGTTTACCTTCTTGTTTGTGTCGACATTATATGCAAACATGCCACTGTTGTTTACTTGTCTTAATCCAACCAAGCAAACGTGAAGCCGCATACAGAAGGGATTGTCACCAAAACTCAGGACTTGATTTTAATTAAACCGTGTGTGTGTATGTTTAAAAACGATGCTGATTACCTCCGACAGACATTCAGAGAGAGAGAGAGAGAGCATTGATGTCCATAGATTGGTTGGCCGATAGATCTGTCCCAAAACCTATACTGATACTTACGAAAGATCTAGAGGTTAGTCTCCCTATTTTAAAATGTGAAATTGTGTGCATACACTCTCGTTTGCGCACATCGGTGTACATTTTTGATACTCCCCGGTATATCTCACTGTTCTCGATTTACGGTCATCTTAAGGGTCCTGTGGAATCTTTTATAAATTTTAACATTAAGCGTGACCCAATGGGGATGAATGGGAATTTAACATTAAGTATGACCCTATGGGAATCTATTGGAATTTAGCAATAATCTGACCCTATGCCCCGAACATTATATGGAAGATGTAGCATTAAAAGCGTCTACAGCTATATAAATAAAATAACATGATCTTATTTGCATATATCATGGTGGAAATCCACGAGTCAACACCTACCTTAGCTAACCAAGTCTTGTTCTAACTCTAAAAGACCTACGCAAAAAATTGCATACAGATGTTTAAGGGGCTAGGTAAGTATGAGGTAGTCATGAAGAGTATCACTTATTGACCATGCACATCTACCTTTAGTATGCAACTTTTACAAACCAACCAGAGGAGGCAACTTGGTATGGATAGGTAATGAATGATCACACACATTTGTGCACTATCCAACACGTCAAAACAATACCATCACACATTAGTACATGCCCTGTATTTACTGACGTGTCATACAAAACAAAGTCTCATGTAATACATTCCTCCTCCCGGATGAAAGATGACAAATTAATACCCACAAAAAACTAACACCAAACAGGACAAATACCAATGACAAACTCGAGGTTATTGCCAAATCTTTTTTTCTCTCCAAAACCATCACCTGAAAATGTATCAACTGAACCAATACGACGTATCCACACAGAGCGTTTCATTTTCAAAAATTAACACCATCCAGGCTTTAACGAATCCACTAGCCAAACGCTCAGGACAAGCTAAACTTCAGTTCGGGAAAATTCAAGTTTGCAAAGTCCTTGCTCATGGGCAAGTTAAAAACTTTAGGAGAGGCGTAGTGAGCAAGAGGACGTGTTCAGTTTGTATTGCTTTGTGTTCTGCAAGTTATATAATCTACAATGCCACAGTACATACATTAGCATCATCATTTCGCGCTTATGTGTACTGTATTATTTTACTACTTAACTGTCCCCGTTTCTTTCAACTTTGATACTTTATTGCACACAATTAACCGTCAAAGTCTGTATTTTCCATTTCGAAGTCGATGTCAAGGCCGTCTCGTATGATCTCGCGCAGAACGAAGTTAATCGTTTGAGACATTTTACTGTCGTTTTATTAAATATGGCACTGGGCAAAAATTGTCCAACTAGCCTAGGTCCTTTATGAAAACATACATAAATGACCTAAATATTGATATTCACTTTACAAATAATTGAAGTACATCTGAAAATAAGATAAAAAGTTTCATTTAAGCACACAAAACATTTCAAAGGTAACTATAATACACATTAAGTCTGTATGTAGTCAATTAAATCAGCAATTAGTGAGGGAGAAGACTGCGTTTGTTAGTCACTTTTGTACAATTTGTTTAATTCAAATGGAAGTAGTAAAAACGTCTCGTTTTGTCGATATATTTCTGAATACAACCTAATGTTTCTTAGTTTAGTTCGACTTCACCTTCCAATACAAAAACCAGAGTTACACAATGTGCATGTTAAAAGAGAGAGCTAGAGATCTTTGGGTATTAAGTAATGGGCAATAGAACAAACAGTGCTCAACATCACTGTCGTAGACACATGCACACATGGTAGAGTTAACTAAATTCACTCTGTAAAGATCGGATTTGATGGAACTACACGAGTGACTAAGTTTTCTATGTAGAATAATAAAGTGACTTTTGACAATATCAGAGAGTGGAATTTGATGTTATCTCAAAGGTATAGAGATTAGGAGCTTTAGTGTATCTTCTGGGAGAGTCACAAACACAGGTCGTACATGGGCGAAGGGACAGAATTTAGATTTGTGCAATATAGATATTTACACGCGTTCTTAATAATCTTACTTATAGAGTCAGTCCTTTAGCATCATTAGATGTTAGTCCAAAGTGTCAATTTTTGCAAGAAAATGTATATTGTTGTTGTAGGGTTTAACGCCATTTTTCAGCGCAAGAGTGGCCAGAATCGATGGTGGAGGAAGAACCTGGGAAAACCCCAGAAAGAACCATCCTCTTTCATAATCCTTTGTACTTGTGAAGGGTCTGTAGCCTAAGTCGCAAGAGAAGCATCTGAAAATAGCATCACAAGCGAGTTGAAGTTGTCAGCTATGTCACGGACATAAAAAAAAGTAATCACAAAGGACCTAGCGCATAAGTCACTCGATATTTGATAATATTCAAAACCGATTGAAAACTGGTAGCGATTTGGCAAGTAGCTTTCAAGCCTTGAGAGAAGTTCACTACAATTACATATTTTTAAACTTATAACCTAACCATACTCTATCAAAATATATTCTGAAATAAAGGATCGTTAAACACATATTTCATTCAAATCAAGAGCAAAACATATTTTGTGATAAAGTTCAATTAGTTAGTTGTTGAATGGCTTGGAAAAAATCAATCATATTTAACTCTCAAATCATTATATACCTGTAAATAATATTCTCTAAAAACCTTGGACACGCAGCTCACAACAGAAACTGATTTATAGCTTTTTTTGTCTCCTTATAAATTGGCCAAACACTAGTTTGCTTTCACTATGTGGCAATCACAATGGTTTCAATTTGTGTATTAATTTTTGGAAGGGCACAGCTATTTCTTTAACTGTTTATTAAGTGTTTTTGACTAATTTGATTGGGTCCAGCGTCTTCATTTTGGTCAAGACTAGTAATTTGATTTTTAATTTATTCAAGTACGGATGTCAGAAATAATGGTTTGATTTCTAACTTCAAAATGTGGCAACTGTTTATCATTATTTCTTTCTTTGCCAGTTGTTCTATAATAAGGCTTTGTTGTGCAATGGGAAGTGTCCCTTAAAACCTTTAAAACCATCTCTCTCTCTCTCTCTATATATATATATATATATATATATATATATATATATATATATATATATATATATATATATATATATAAGCACATGCCTAAAGTGCTAATAACATGCACGGCGCATGCAACTTGGAATGAACATAGTAACTGATTGTGGTTCTGAGACAAGAAATCAAAACCACTTTATTTTTAAAATGCCTGCATTGTAATTAAGCTTGGAATTCTCACTTTTTTACATTCAATTTCAAAACAGCAATGTATGCATCAGACTCGTATTCAATGTGTGATTTGGATTTTTAATGTAGCTTTAACAATATTTTTCAGTCATATTACTATGATGCCTACAGTGTGGCAGTTTATAGTAATGTCTAACACAGACATGTAGCATTATGTCCCACCCAGTCACATTATCCTGACACCAGGCCAACCAGTTCTAACACAAACCTCTTAATGCTGTGCATCCAGCAAGGCAGCTGTGAATAACATTTTTAAAAGTCTTTGGTACGACTCAGCTGGGGTTCAAACCCACGACCTACCTCATCAGAGGTGGACGCTCTAACCACTAGGACACTGGAGCAGTCTCACATTCAACATAATTGTCTGGTTCACTCACCAATATTGACAGTACTACCTATCCTGCTCGTATAATCTGATATACTTCAGAACTTTAAAATCATTGCTATGATCAGCCAATATTTACTGAATGAAATCATCATCTGAATATGAACCTCATTCCAGATAGCCATCTGGGATTTTCTACGTACCCCATATTTTAACATGCATTTTTACAACTACCTTGTGGAATGCAAGGTTAAAACTATCACAGAATACTTGTTTCAGGGCTCAATATACCAATTAAATTTAATTTTACAACCATCCATATTATTAAGTCAATGTACCAAGATGTGTAAACAGTCATCCACCTGAAGAAAAGAAAAGGCATGTTGTGACAAGTGACGTGAGACCTCTACAGGCAGCACGGCTCATCATGCCAAGCATTGTAACAGTTAAATAAAACTTGTGCAGAGAACATTTTTTTATGCTAGACTTGAAACTAATTTGTAAGAGTTCTCATGCATCACTTTTCTCCATGCATGTGAATTCATAGAAATAATGTTGTGTCCTTGCTGCGTATGTTTCATTCTTAAAAACTGCCATCTTTAATGTACTTTAAGATCTCAGTATGGTTCAGATACTAATTCATTTCCAAATAAATAAATAAAAACAAAAATGACAGCTTTTCCTTCATCCTCTTTATTTAAAAAAAAAAGAGCCCTGTACAATCCTCACATCTGGAAAAAGCTGGTAATGATGGCCATTACTGAAAAGAAAGAAAAACCCAGTTAGTATGATACGAATAATCTTTGTGGACACAAACTCTTGTTCTTTTATCACTTCTGTCCCAGCATGTGAATGTTAAGGAATTTGTTGTATCGGATTTCACTTGACATATGTTTCAAATGCATCTCAAATTACTTTATTTATGATTAAAAAAACAATGAAGACAAAATCAACTTCTGACCCCAAACCAATAGGCTACTCTTTACCCATGTGCAAGTCCACAAAGACTAATGTGGAACTAAAGTTATCATGCAAAAATAAACATTTTTCTTCTTTCAGTGACCTTGACGTTTGTGCAAGTATGGGAAGGGGCCGAGTGGTCTTAAGTCTTGTAATGGGGGATTTCCAATTTTTATTACAACAGGGGTGGGAGATAGTAGATAAGTTGTTATATTAGAACATATATACATATCATACATCTCAATAAATGTGCATGTAATATGTATCTGCTAAAAACTTAATAACAATAAAACAATGCAGTTTATTTATTTATAATGACACAGTGATACTCATCATGTGTTATGACAATGGTACAATACTGTATGCACTATAATCTAATATAACAGCAAAGGTAGCACTAAATACTAAAAACCACAAGCACACTATTGCATAACCTTGCCAAGTGCAACTGGAAAAATGACTAATAACTAGCCAATAAATGAAAGCATTCTTTGCTCAATTGCAAAAAGTCACTTAGTAAGCAGTGATTACGGCCACTGATCTAGAAGTCAAGCACTTGTATGATCAGATTAAGCTTTGCAAATATTACTAAATGGGAAATACTTCTTTATGTTCAGGCCATGAAAACAATGTTTCCTAGTGCCCTCGTTTTAAATTAAGGTAAGAAGGTCATTGCTTTTAAAAACATATATTTAATATGAGTTTTTAAGCACGTGTTTTTTTTTCACCACGGGGAAAAAAAGGGCTAGGATTGGCGATGAGAAAAGGGGATGGTCAGCTGACTGGAAGCACGTTTTTTTCTTCTTCTTCTTCTGGCCTCATGGTTAATCATACGTGTGAATATTGGACACTTGGTCATTGTTAAAGGGTAAATTTGCAAAATTGTACATCCTAGAGAAAACACTGATAATAAAAGTAATTAATAAATAATAAATAACTACCAAGAAACAAAAACACAAGATGTAAAAAAAAAGAAACATTCTTACCTCCTCACTCAGCCTGTAAATAGAAAGAAGAAAAAAAATTATGGTAGTAAAATATGTACTTGAAATTACAATTTGAAGACTGTTATTTTAAAAGATTACCTCTTTTCTTGTTATCACATTAAAAACATTTCATATCATTATTGTTTGTTATCTCCTTATGCTGCTCTTTTATCAAGATCAGAAGCACAATACATTCAATGTACACGTGCTTGTAAGTTAGACTGTAGAATTCACAAACACAGATCTGCCATCATGTAATGCAGGATCAAATCTGGGTCTAAGTAGTTTGTTTGGAGTAATCAGTAGAATTATGCAAAGGCAGATCAGGGTCTGTGTTGTTTGAAGTTGGACTTTATTTGCAAACAAGCATACGCAGAACTACTCTACTATCGGGTCTAAGGGAGACAATACATGGTAGAAGAGCCACCACAGGCAGTCTAATTTTGTTCATTTGTTTTATATGCTACATAATGGAAATGAAGTTGGAACCTGCTGCATGCTGCAGCTAAACAAATTTAACTAAAATGACAAAATGTTTCATTAACACATAGTAGTAATGGTACCAAATTACGAGGTAAGCTTAATCATCCCAAGGCAAACACGAAAAGAAACTCAGACATACAATTGTACCTTAGGCATACATTTTCTGCCTGATGGAAACACATCTTCACAAGTCAAGGTGCTGATATAACCCTATTTACACCTTGGTGGATCGAACAGATATTTCAGTGCTTTGTCCTAGTGGCAACTATTGGATTTCACGAACTGCCTCCCTTAGTATATAATGTCAACTAACCAATAATGCATATCAGCGGTGCATTGTACATCAGCTGGAAATGGTGGAGGCATTTGACTTCGAAAGGATACATTAGTTAAGTTTTACATCAAAAGTATGACTACGTACCATATGGAAGCCATTATAGGTGTATCAGAGTTAAAGGCATTTGTACAAACACAAGCAGTGAAAAATGGCTTATCTGTAAGTCCATTCAAGTTGTGTGCTCAATTTTGAACAACTTAATTTTGACTGGATGCTGTACAAACTGGCCATTATGTGCACCAATGTTGTAATTTCAAAAGGTGAGGTCATATCCAAAGCCACCAAAACACAAATACAGGGTATAAAATAATACATCTGATTTTAGACCTTTGCATGAGCAATATTTTGAGCTAACCTTCTTTGCTGCTGCTTGCCCCACTTTAGCCTTCTTTGTACCACGGACCTTCTTCTGTCTGTTTTTCCTCTCTTTCCTCTGTTTCCTACCCACTTTACCCCTCTCGTAAAGACCATGCTGAAATAAAATCAAAGTGTCACAGAGATAATGTTCATTTTATTCTTAAAATAAATGTTCCAAACATATCTGCCAAGAATATGTTGTAGAGGTTATTGTCTACATATCAGCATTAAAATTGTTTATACAGATTAAACAATAAGCCAATCAGTACTTGTGCTGTAAGGAGCCATTAATAAATGTATACAACATTAGATGTGTGTATATTACATGGCTCAAAACTAGTTTTCATTTAAAATCAACTAGATAGTTTTCAAGTTAAAACCATATATCAATACGACTTTCCATTCATCAGGATTAGCGACAAGACTGTCAAGATGGCCACTGCAGCGTCCTAAGTGGACATCCGATCAGCACCATTTTCATTTAGGACCAATTGTCTTTAGACATCATTATCATGCTGACCATTCATTCAGAAGAAACAATAACATAATTTCAAGATGGACAATGCTGGTCATTCAGGATGAGCACACAGCATCACTTTCATTTAGGACCATGGGATGAATATGTGTGTAAAGTTTCATGGCAATTCTCCAAATAGTTTATTAGGAGAAGTGACAACGGACGGATGGACAATAGATGACAGACAACATTTCATTACATAGGGTCTTCTGGTCTATGAACAGTAGAGATAAAAATGTGTAATTTTTAAAATATGTTGAATGGCCTCAAAGAAAGAAACAATACTTAGGGTATGGAAAAGTGTAAATGATCATTCACGCAGACATGGACAAAAAAACAATTAATGGCTTATTCCTAATGAAAATAATGGTGCCCATTGTAATTGGTGTATAAAGTTCTTGAAAAATATGTACAGGGCAAAACAACAAGTTTCATTCCGGGTTCTTCTAACACTAAACTTGAATTAGTGCTCATACATGGACACTGTGAGCAACACAAAAAAGAAACCAGGTGAAAAAGCTACTATACAGAAAAGGGTTGACTGCTGGTCTTGTAATTCACTATCTATTTGACTGGCTAGTTAACTTTAGAAACACCTTGGAGATTTTTTAAAGCAAAGATTTGTACTCTAAAATAATATACAACATGGTGATATTAGAAAAAAAGTGTCAGATACGAGTCTGACACTGCTTTGTGCCAAGGACTAGTGAAATTTATCAGAATATTTCTCCTGCTACAATTAAGGTTATATTAAATTCTAGGCCTGTTTCTGCAGTGTCTCATTTTTACAATTCAAACTTCACGCAGACATCTGAATGGGCTGGATCATATTTGACATGGCAAACATCTATCCTAATTTCAGCATCCTGGTATGTGACTCAATCTTACTTGCATGCAAATAAAGAGAAAGCATTCAATGTTAACCGTATTTTAACCTAACCAAGACTGTGTTTAGAAACAAATTCTATTGTCTTCCTTCTCTCAGGCCGTTATCTTTATAACCATAAAGTGTATGGTTGCCATTAAAGCGGTCAACAACATAGACGGTGTTGGTAATTTAATAAGGTCAAGATCAGTTTAATTGATTAGAGTGCCTGAAGGGAGATGTAGGTCCAGGATTTGGTAAATGTTGTCACATCCATTAGACTTGTAGTAAACTTTGCAAATATCAAGTACTTTATCTTTTTTTAAAGGGAGTGGGGGGGGGGTGATTAAATTCAGCAATGATTTCTGCGATCATGTGCCCTGAAGAAAACACTGAAATAATAAATGGTCCAATACTAGATTAGTTTTGAATCATAAAACATTCCAACAGTTTCCTTGGTAAAGTTGCAACCAGTCTGCAGAACCCAAAACATTTTAATTTTATATACATCTCTCTTCTTACTCATGTAGACTGGCTTGATGCCACTGTTGACTGACATTAGTTCCTCAATAACAGCAATGAAAAGCATGCCCATTTTAAGTTGAAACAAAAGCTGGTACGAATGTAGCCTTTACTTTTATTATCTGCAACATCTAATTATTGGTACTGCAGCTGGATATAATTGGCATTGAACTAGTATGGTTGTATATATAGTGTTGCAGCCAATTTGATGCTCTGCAATGTTTTGTTGTTGACTGGGTATTGATATTTCCATAAAGAAAAGCTGTACCGATGTCACTTTTAGCCAATTATGCCGATACCATGTATAGCCGATTATTAAAATTGACGATACCGATTATTTCAAGAAACCGCCTGTTCTACACTTAGTGAAATCACTAGCATTTGATTGACAAGTAAACCATGCCCTATTTTAGTTATAACTAACAATGCCTAAAATTGGTGCAGTTTTATGTTAACAGTTCAAATGTGGTCTCAATCTACCAAACATGTGATAAATATTTCCCACATTTTATATCCCACCTTATTTCTTATTGTTAACACATATATGCAAATAAAACTCTTTACTAAATAGCATATTTATTCCGAATTAGTTTTTGGGGGGCACATATGCTCTGTGATGTTTCTTCATTCCTTCTTTTAATTTAATGATGGTAATCAATGCTTATATATATGGTACAGTAATGCCAGGTCAAGTTGACATATGTAAGTTTCTTTGGTGGGAATGGAGATCATAATTTGCTTGTCGAGAAAAAATCTACAGCATTCAGTGATCACTCCTGGGATTCAGGAAGCAGTTCAATAACTAGCAAAGCATGTAAAGCGCGGCAAAATTAATTTCTGAACTCCTGGTTGATGGAGATGTACTTGGTGAAGCTAGCCATAAGGGGGGGGGATTTAATTCCTGAATGTGTGAAATCAACGGTCACATTATACACCAATTATCTTACATTGCAAAGTATGATCATATGGTTTTAGTATTAAAATGTCATTATCTAAATAAAGTTTCTTACAAAACTATTATTTGGAAAATAATATACATAATATAGATTTGCTTAATACCTGATGTTTCTATTAAAAAAGAGAGACTGTAGGAAAGTAGATATTTTAAGTTTGATAACGCATTTATTTCAGATGACAACAGTTAGAACTATGCACTAACGGT
Source organism: Sinohyriopsis cumingii (assembly GCA_028554795.2). Lineage (NCBI taxonomy): Eukaryota > Metazoa > Mollusca > Bivalvia > Unionida > Unionidae > Sinohyriopsis > Sinohyriopsis cumingii. The sequence goes on along the minus strand of CM068826.1, from coordinate 48,758,131 downwards.
GATGCGCAATGCAAAGACTGTGGAAGCAGGGCAAAACAGTCATGTAATGATTTGTTTTGTAATATTATGGCTGTATTGCTTGTTGTCAACAAAGTAATAACTATCCCATCTTTCTCAATTTTCACTGCCTATTACATTAATAGCACTGGAAAAATATTCACTACTTATTCTGGTGACATTTTTTGAAAACTGGCAACAAAATATTGAGAATGGCAATTTTTTTTTTTTGCGACAAATTTTTAAATGCCAGGACCATCCCTGTAATGTATATGCTTGAAGTTCAACAGCCACACAAGGCCTCATTGGCTGATGTGATTGGGATGAGTGCATGGTACTGATAATTTGTTGTGAGCAGACAATCAGCGATAGTTTACAGCATGTTAAAAAGTATTTACTTTTAAGAATAGGGGGCCCCGAGTGGCCGAGTGGTCTAAAGCGCTCTACGTTACAGATCACTGCCATCTCACCTCTGTCTGCGTGGGTTCGAGTGCAAGGCTTGGCTAACGTGAGTACGTGGGAAAGCCTGCTGGTAGCTTCTCGTGGGTCAGTGGTTCTTCCCTGGGTTTTCCAGGGTTCTTCCTCCACCAGTTATACTGGCCGCCATGTATAGCCTATCTTGTGCTGAAAAATGGCGTTAAACCCTAGAACAACAACAACAACTTTTAAGAATATACTGTATTTCAATTAACCCCCAAATCATATGTTTATTCCTTAATTTCCACTATTTAATTCTGATTTAAAATTCAAGCCATGTCAAGATGAATGTTATGATTAAATTTATATTTTGGAAATTTGTTTACATCAACACCGATTATTTCTGCCGATACCGATTGCTCCAATAATGGGTTCGATTATAAGTATGGCCGATTAATCAGTACAGCTTTACCATAAAGAGCCAGCATCGACTCCCAGGTAAAACCTGAAGAATAAATGCAGGCTTTATAAAAATCTAAAACAATGCTTATTTGATTTTACACCATTTTGAGTGCAGGAGACTACAACTGTGTGGCAGTCATTAAGATTTTGTGTTAAACGTGGAATTTCACATCCTAGGTGCAAGCTGCATTAATAGAAACTTCAACGTCCTCCCTACCATAATGTTTTCAATGCAATTTTGTCAAATTCTGTTCAGCAGTTTTGCAAAAGAAATCATGAAATTAAAAAAAAAAAAAAAAAGTATTTTAACAAGTCATATCTGACAGCAGATCAAAATAATTTGCAAAAATCTAGAAACCATCCATGCCAGGAGGTTTATCAAATTTAATCAAATTCTCTTTAGCAGGTTTTATTTTTAATTAAATGTTGCTTTAAATTGTATGCTCTTGCTCTTTTGAGAACTTTCAAATAACTAAGACTGAATGGCAAAAGTCACACAATGGATCAAAATCCATGCCATAAGCTCACCTGGCCCTAATATCATATAAGTTAACAGGTACATACTCTGGCCAATCTGTATTTGGGTTCAAATTTCTTGGCAAAATCGAGACTGTCATAAATCAGGGCAAACCCAGTACTTTTTCCACCACCAAACTGCGTCTGGAAACCAAAACAGAAGATCACATCTGGTGTGGTCTTGTACAAACGAGCCAGCTTTTCTCTAATTTCTGTTTTGGCAACTGAGGATTTGCTTGGATGAAGGACATCTACAACCTGGAATTACAAAATAAAATCTTTTAGAAACCTGCATCATGAACATAGCAGATCTCTCATGCAATGCCCTGAAGCACATTACAAGGTGATAGGTCATCACATGATCTAAGCTCAACAACACTTAATTTGGGAAACCTCATTTTTCACAGTACAAAAGTTAAGTATATTTACAACTCAAACATCCTACTTTATAAAAAATGGCACAGAAGCAAATTAAGCTGGAGAAATGTCTTGCAAACATAAATATAACCCAGCCCACTGTATCCCACCCTCAATTCACACAAGTCTTTAGTTAAACAAAGTGCACAGTTCTTCTCAAAAATAATAAGTGCACAAGATGTCAACATGCACATTTATGATCACTGCATATACTTATGTCTTACAGCAATTCTGTAAAAACTTGTGTACTGCATCTAGCTTGAAGTACTGCAAAAACATGTACTAAAAGTAAGAGACTAAAATATGGGCATCTTTAAGTGATGACCATAATACATGCCAAGTTTCAGAGTGATTATAAAAAAGCAGCAAGACAAATTTCATTCAAAAGATTGTCTCTTGCACTGCATTCAGTTGCAGTACAGAATGGCAAAAAATTGAGAGACCACCAGTGATTTATGAACATGCACACCTTCAGATGATGGCCACAACATGTACGTAGTTACAATCCACTAATTACATTTTATAAGTTTTGTCATAAACTAAATCAGACTGTCAAAAAGGGCAATAACTCTATCAGAGAAGCACAATACTCAGTTAATATGCTCATTTTCTGATGGTGATCAAAACCTTCCTAGGTTTCATGGTGATCCACGTAAGATTTTGAGACAAGCTGCATATAGAAATTTTGTCGTACATCAGGCTCCAAGTAAAAAAAAAGTTCAGTAACTCTAATCAAAGGAGTAAAATAATTTTGTCAATATGCTCATCTTTCGCAGGCTTCAAGGCTTTTTATGGAAACTAAGACAATTTATTTAGATTCTTTCATGCAATATAGTCAGCAGCTAGTCAAATAGGCAAAATCTCATGAAAAAGAACTCACAAGAGCAGTACTTTTGGGAACAGGTAGATCTGATGATAACCATGTTACGTATCAAGTTTCAGAGTTATTTATCAAAAAAACTGATATTGCAGTAAAACCTGTTATGAGCAACCTCTGCTATAAGTGACCACCTGCAATGTACAACCAAACATAATGCATGTATTGATTTTATATAAATGCACTGTCGTGGGAGACCAGCTACTGAAAATGACCAGTAACCATGATGTCTGTCTTTGCAAAATATGCATTTTGACACTGCTATATATGGCTGCATCACAAAAATGGGGATAAACACCAGCTACCTTTCTTTAGTCCTTGGTATACTGTTTTTTTTTAAAAAAAAAAAAAAAAGGCTGGCTACCATTTCAGACATTTTATAGGTCATGCTTGTAGCGTCATATATGACTGACTGTAAACCAGACTAAAGTACATGCAGATTGTTCCAGAACTTAACCTGATTCTCGATCCCTATGTAGCTAACACCCAAAATATTAAAGTGGGACAGGGGACCAGTCTATCCAGCACTATAAACGATCATATTGTGAGAACAGAGACAGGCACAAATAACCTTTATGTAATCATTGGTAACAATTACCACTTTAACAGTAATAAAAAAAACCTAACAGTTTCAAAATGAAGGGTGGCTACAGGTTTGTAAAGTTGGTAAATGAAGGATATAGTGACTTTGTTAAAGACCGTAAACCAGGCTAACATACATGTTGCAAATTGTCACTGTAGTGCCGAAGTAAGGGTAGTGGATGCATACATTGTTGTTCTTTGGAGTTAATCCAAATTACCTGGCAGTAAATGAAGTCTTTGTCCATCTAACCATCAAGCAAGAACTGTTTCCCATATTCGATTGGTACTGTTCAAGGCTTGTGTTTTCTGTTACTTTTTTCCGTGACGTTACCATGATTACATCAAACACACCGAAGCATTGCTTTTTGCCATCTTCTATCTGTAATTCCCTATTTCCACTACCAATATCAACAAAATTATTTATTAGGACTGGCAATATAAAATTTGAAATGACGACTAAAAGTTTTAAGGATGTCATCATACGGCTAATAGAGTTGGATAGGCATTTGAAACACTGCAGGGATCGTCCTGGGCTTTGCCAATGTCGCAAATTGCGATTTTTTTCCCTTATTGGCGACAAAAATATCCCATCTGGCGATTTTTTTGGCGACATACTTTTTGGTTATTTAATTTGTACATACAATCATGGATATGGACTGGATAAATTAAAAGGCAGAATGAAAGGAAGCCACAAACTTGACTAAGCAATGCATTGGAATCAATCTGTTACACAAACGATCCTTTGTTCTTATTGACAACCCCATCTTTACAGTGCATTGTTACATCATAATCTGCTTATGCTGACATCTGGGCTGAGTACTGTATGCTGCGATACAGTCAATCATGCTACCGCACTATACCTAAAACTGACCGACTTCTGAAGACGCAAATAGAACAGATACAATTAATTGTATGGCTAATCCTTCTGTTTTTTTTTATACATATACCAATACAATAGTTTTGCTGAACCTTCATAGCAAACTGATAACCTTTGAAGTACCAACTACTGTGTATAAATAGAAAGCAAATGGAAAAACTCTCAATCACAATTACATCTGTCACCAGTGCAGCATTTTACTCTTTGATCTTTTCCTTTTGCCATCAGTCCCGTGTTACGGCTGCAGAGACTTAAACTCCGAAACAAGAAATAGCAAAAAAAAAAAAAAAAAACAGTTTTGCATAATTAATAATAATTTTTTATTTCTCAAAATACAGGAGTGAAAGAATCCCTAAATTGGGTGTGAATTTATGCTTATATATACGGTCCAATATTGCCAGGTGTTGACTCATGTAAGTTTCATTCGTGGGAATGGAGATCCTATTTTTCTTGTCAAGAAAATTTATACAGCATTCAGTGATCATTCTTGGGATTTAGGAAGCAATTCGCTACAAGCTTTGTGAAGCTAGCCATAAAAAGGGGGGGGGGGCTGCTGAGAGACTAGTGGTGTCACCTGTCAGCACTGAGGACTGTGAACGTGGATTCAGTAAGATGAACCTCATAAAAACCGACATCAGAAATAAGCTCTGCATCTCATCTCTCGAGAATTTAATGAGAATCAGCATGTACAGATGTGAAAAATTAGACTTTGTCACTGCATTCAACAAATGGGCAGCCCTAAAATCGCGACGGATCTTCATGTAACACTTTGTAACATTTTGTTAATGCTTGTTGTAATTAAATTATTAACTAAACCATCTTTTGTAATTTTCATTGCCTGTTACATTAATAGACTAAACTAACAATTGGAAAAATGTACACTACTGTTTTTGGCGACACTTTTTGAAAATTGGCGACAAAATATTGAGGTTGGCGATTTTTTTGGTGACAGCTTTTTAAAAGCCAGGACCATCCCTGCACTGCCTAGTTGTATTAACAAGTTTGTGTGCCAGACAGAAGAAAACATGAATGGACAGGATTGCTCTAATGAGTCAAGGATGCTGTGAAAACATCTGACTTGCACTATGGTAAATAAATGTATGTATCAGGTAATAACCATTTACTTTTGGGCAGATGGGGTGGGAGATTTCTTTTTGAGAAAATTATTGTTGCTCAGATTTATTTACAAAAAAAGAACTCACTATATCCTTCATATTAGTTAAGAAAACACTATCTTAAAATAAAAGGAAAAACAAAATATCCTGGTTAAAAAGAAGATCCCTGGCTTCCCTCCCACCCCCACCCCTGAAAATTAAATCAATGGATACTTAAAAATAAAATTGCAAAGATAAAAAATTGGAAACAAACTCCAAGGAGGATAAAACCTTCCAAAAGATCAAAGTACAGGACTTGAAATTCTTTAATAAATATACAAATTAAAATATAAAAACTTATGTCTCACAATTTCGATTATAATATGTAATGTTAGATAACTTCTCGTGACAACACTGTTGATGATAACGATGGCAATGATGGCAATAAGTATGCCTATGTCTTATCTTCTAATGACTGTGGTCTTTAATTAACAGAAAAGAGCAAAGCCCAACAAATTGTGTAAAATACAATAAATAATTTATTTCCCTATAATACAAAGTGAAAATATAAAAAAGAATGTACAATATTGTGAACTAAATCCCACATAGTCTTAAAAGTTCTATCACAAGTCCATAGCATGAAGTTCCAATTCCGAGTTCCTTTGGTATTCCAAATAAGTTCCTATACTGAATGTGTTGATGTACCTGTAGTCTAATATGGTAATATGCCAATGTCCTGGAGTGTGATGATGCACTGTCCGTCTTTTGATGTATCACAATAATACTGTCCAAAAATGACACTGTCTGAATTTATTATAATTACAAATTAATGTTTGTGTCCATGAATATTATTGATGAGCACTTTGTATTTCCAGTGCATAATAATATGAATGATAATTCCACCCAACTGAAAAATTGAACACAACAATAAGATCGATTCTGCTTCAAGGTGTTAAGGCAAGAACGAGTAATTTCTCGATTAAACAACATTTAACAAAAAAAACTAAGGCACAATAGAGCCTGGATGTAGGTCTGCCTTCTCTCTCAAACATTCAAAGTTGTCAATGAGTTTAGGAATTTTCAAGTGGAAATCAGATGTTCTAGACCCAGACCCAAATAAACATAACCTCTATTGATAATGATCTGAATATTTAATCCACACTCAGAGAAATTTTAGCTACTATACTGTTTACAAAATAAATCTCACTCGTCAGGAAGAATATGAACATGATCTTGGACATAGTACTAAACACAAATGTATACAACACAATCATAAAAAAAAAGCCAATAAATAATATAAATTAAATATACATAACAATCTACTTAATATTTCATACATACCCATATACTTGACTTGCATGTTCAACTACAATATTGCATTTTCTGACTTCACAAAATTAGGAGCTGATCATGCTCACACGATATATAAAAAAGGCCAATACCGTTTTTCCATGTTTTTTTTTATGGCAAGCTGAGAAGGAACATGTACTGAACAATATGAAAAGATACATATGATTTTCTTAAAAAGCATTTCTAAATTGCATTTTGCCACTCTATAAAGTTCGACATACATTACATAAACCTCCAATTGTTTTTGTTTTTGGAACATATTCTTCAGCTTTTAAATTTCAGAAGGACCCTTTCCATACTTGAGCATCACACAAAAACCTCCACTATTCTTCCTTCTTGGAACTTAATCTTTGCGTTCTAACGTTTCTACCTTTCAATGAAAACTACAGCATTTATGAATCCAAGGACTTGTCCCCCCCCCCATTTATCCATTATTTTTGTGAATAATAGACAATATTGTTGACAATTCTTATTAATTTAATACAAAAGGCATGTATTTTGCATAATAACAGACACATATGAAGCAAACTCTAGTGTTACTTAAACAGCAACATTGCTATGAAGGTCTGTTGCTCATGTACTAAAGTGATCTTTACGTCTTGCTAGCTGTACTTGTTGAAACAAAAATTTGTATGCTTTACCAGGACTAAATCTGACTGAATGATAGAGTGGTATCAATGACACATAAGCACATAAAAGACTAATGTCAAAACAATGGGCATAAATTGCCCTGCCTAGTAGCACACCACGGCAATCTACCCAAGCTTGACTGGATTCAAATCCACAATCATAGGGCTGTATACGGCTTGGTAACCACTCAGCCAATGCAGGTTCCATGAGCTAAATTATACACCACTGCTCCTACCCCTGCAGCCACAAAAACATTCAAAAGTTAACTCTTGTAAAAGGTCAATGTGAAATATTCTGAATCCGTATTTCATTGTAAATAATAAAAAAATTAGGTTCCTTACCATCTGCTTTCGGCATAACAGACGGTTCGTCATGAACTTTCGGGTACGGATAGTTGCCGTTCCTTCACTCTGAAAAGAAAGAGATATAAGTAGAACATGGAAAATGAGCCCCATTGCTTCCTACCATCCTTTCATTATACTAAGGAATTTTCAAGAGTCTACAGTTCTATATTTGACAACAACAACAAGAGTCCATATCATGGCCTGATGCTGCTGCCAGAAAAGAATTTCCAGAAATCCAATGTAAGACATCATGAAAAGTCTTTTGCTGAAAACCCTTGACCAAGATGGCAATACTGGATGTCAGATTGGCACCATTTTCATTTAGGGCCAATTAAACATCACGAGAAGTCAAATGTGGATGTTGATATGACTATCTCTTCAGAAGTAGTAGTAAAAACATTTTCAAAATGGCTGTGATTGTCATGTCAAAGTCTGAACAGCACTTTTAAGAACCAACTTCACAGTGGGATGAACATGTGTGTGTAAAGTGTCATGGCAATCATCAATGAAGTCTATTAGGTGTAGTGATAAAGAACTTGTGCTAATGGACAGAAGGTCAAAAGACAACTGTATTTCCTTATAAAAGGTACTTGGCTCTGGTTTCCACCCACAGGTCAAAGGTTGAGAAAGCATGACATGATGTGATTTGGAATTTTAACGTAGCTTTAACAATTTGTCAGTCATATCACTATCTGCAGTGTGGCAATTTATAATAATGCTTAGCAATGGGGCATCATGTCACAGATATGTAGCATGACGACCCACCCAGTCACATTATCCTGACACCAGGCCGACCAGTCCTAACACTAACCTCTTAATGCTGAGCGCCAAGTGAGGCAGCTCTTAGTACCATTTTTGTAGTCTTTGGTATGACTCGGCCAGGGGATTGAACCCATGACCTGCTGCATCCAAGGTGGAAGCTCTAGCCACTAAGCCACAGGAACAGTCATTCACTAGTTTAAAAACAATGCATTTTACAATCATAAAAAACTTCTCCTGGTGCAACTTATGATCATAATATATAACAAAATAATCATTTGAAAAACTAACAAACTTACCAAAACTTTTCAACTTGACTTGAATAATTTCACAATATTTATTGTCACATGAATTTGTTATCCAATACTAATGGTGCTCGAGTTATTTCATGTGCTTGTCAGTGTTCACATAGTAATGAAGTCAAAATAATTTCTCAATTTTTGCAGCAAAAATATTATACTGCTCTCTTTTCATAACAAATCTGCAAAATAACACGACTATATACAAATAATCCCATACATTTACTTGTCTTTTTCTCCAACAGACACAATCTGTTGATATGCCAGTCGAGCTCTTTTTGCGGCTTTGGCAAAGATTTTTTTAGCCTTCCTTTTTGGCTCAATGTGCAATCATTTCTTTTCCTTCTCAATGAGAGCCTTTTTCCTTTCAAGATGGAGCTTGTATAGGCAAGATACAGTGTGCATATTCTGACAGAGAGCTACATCTGTTTCTCAAATACACATGCAAGAAATCTTTCTTCTTATAGTAATGAACTGCACTTTTTTCCAGATGCCTTCTGAGCTTGAATTTTTCCATATGCAGCTTCTTTTGTAGATGCTGTTCCAAACACTTCTAACCGCGTTTATCCTAGAGCAGAGGTCACAAAATGCCAGTCCTCTAGCGTTCAGTTTTCTTATAAACTGACCAACTAAATTTCTGTCGACTTTTTGCTCCAGCCATTCCCATTTCCATGTTTTTTAAATCGTTATCTAAACTTCTCGTGTCATGGTCTCTCTCAACAACTCGGAATGCCATTCTTTGCAAGCACACTTCTTCTTTCCACTGCCATAAGTTTCCATTACACAAAGATTTATTGGATGAATTTAAACTTCTGACCAATCAGAGTACTCTTTATGAGAGTCGTGAGCCAATTAATATATGGAATGAATATGTTACAAGGGTCATTGCGAAATGGGAATGAACAGACTGTTTTTAAAAAACCGGATCAGAGATGATAAAAAATGGACTATATCAAGAAAATCGGATTCAAATCAGGAGAAAGGTGGAATTCCGCTTTAAAATGGATAAAAATCATGTGTGTTATTCAAGAAGTCATTTTAGCAAATGTTTATTTCAACAAACATGCTGCATAATTCGCTACCCTGAATCTTTACAAATTTGTTTACAACTTGTATCAATGTATGAAATTTCCATATGATAGATTATTTCACATCATACCAAAATAAACTCTGGAAAAATATAATTTTTAGTAAATGAATACGTACAATTAAATGTTCCAAACTTTGAAAAATGTTATAACCAAACTCTCTTTGTGCATAGCAGGGTCAAAAGTAGCAAAAACAATTGTAAAAAATATTAGGAAGGTAATTTTTCATTAAACTGAATTTGCATTACTTTCTAGCATGTCTTTCTATACCAAAATGTTGTCTTCTGCCTCGTTTTTGTTCTTTCTCTGACATGACTGGTAGCAGAGAACCAAATTAAAAAATCAATGCTAACAGTCCAATCCATAGACAATACAGATTATCATAAATTACTTTAACTGCACTTCATATCCATACAAGTGTAATGCCTCTTCTATTATCCATGACAAAAAAGGCAAAAGCAATGTGCCTTAACTGCTGAGCAAGGCATATTATCAGCAGAAACTGACCAATGCTTGGTCCTGAGCTTGATGACTGTGGTGCGATGTTCGCCTTATGGTGATCCTGTTTTCCACACATACTCTAGTCCTTCATGTAAGACATAGCACATGTTGATTTCGTTTAGGTGCTATGTCTTACTATCCAAATAACGGCATTGACATCGGAATGAGTAGTCAAGTTTCAGAAAAATTTCACACATCTGGCAGCATATATCGACACTCTTCTAATAATTTATGTGTAATTAATATATTTACTGTGCTGTCTTTATCCTGGCGGAATGAAAATATGACACTAGCAAATGGATGCCTTTTCATGTTCCGTTTACATTTGAATTTGTTGCAATGTGACAGTAGTCGAGGTATGCCAAAGTACGTTTAAGTAGGTTCATGCGGCGGACACGTTTCTTGAACGAAACAAAACATTGCTTTACAGTTCCAATAGCCATATTATATTTTTATTCATTTCGTTACAGAATATTTTTTACTTAACCCGATTTCGGCATTCCTGGCTTTCATCGCTTTCCAGTCAACTGAAATGTAGGCCAATGAAACTTGAAAACAGGTCCATTTCTTTTGTGAGAATTTGAATTTATTAGAGAAAAGACATCATAGTAAGTCTGACTAAAACATTATTACCTTACTTTGTAGAAAAGCAGTGATTTTAGTTGCCAGTTGTGTTATACATTCCTGAAAATTTTACTTTCGTTACGATGTTAGTCGACATCAAAATACTACACAGCGCTGTTAGTTAGGCAGTAAAACCCCCGATGCCCAAAACATAAATATCAGCATCAGGTCTTACATGTAGGACTACACATACTCCAGCGGTTCCAATGAAGTCAAAAGCTGCTGTATACATGAGTGTTCTGTTCTATTCTGACAGATTAATCCTAAAAAGCAAGTGTTGCAAAGGATTTAATGCCATGGATCAATGTTAGAGAAATTTACTATCATCTGGATACAAAGGTTGAAGTAATTTCATTGTGAGTGACCCAATGCTCCTTATTGTCAGCACCAACAGTCTTTGAATGGTTGTTCTCCGCCACTAGTCATCAGCTGATCTTTAATGTCCAAGTAGTTCAGATCCATATCTACGATGTCCCCGACATGCGTATGGGTCCTCGAATACTTGCTGCAATACTACCTTCCACTCCAATACGTGTCCAAATAAACAAAACGGTGTAGTAATGGTCAAAAGTAGCATAGGCTGTAAAACGTGGACATATATTGTCGACAGATTTTGGCCAAAGATAACAAGAGGCAAATATGTGCTCTGGAAGAATGTAAAGGTTTGCTGCTTTTGCAATACTTTTAATCCGTTCTATACAGTTGTTCAGCATTTCGACAGCGAGATGGGATCGGTGCTGTCAAAACTGACCTAATAACTATCAACGTTATCCCTCCTCCGGTTTACGATAGAAATAACTGCAAATGTGCTAAATTCGTCCCCTATACTATTTACTTGTTCTTTATGTTGCTTGTACCACCCTAATCTGCGCCTCCATACGAGAATTGTACTTATCTGCCAAAGGACAACTTGTGTACATGTTCGTTAATTTTACATTCTTTATTTCAAGTTAACCCCATTTCACCGAAAACTACGACTATTCCTATAAGCCTAATATACTTTTATAAACGTTGGATGCCCGATTATATATATCTAATAATGACGATGATGTTGATTAAGTTCGATTTACGGACAGTCAGTTATATTACCATGTTGACTATTTTATTGGCCGACAGGAAAAGGAAGTCGTAGTCGGTGTCGTACACGATAATCACCCCTTTCTATTTTGTCCTACCTTTATATTGTCTACAGTAGGGCTTATTTAAATAATTTGCTCTATTCAATCTCTTTTTAATTTTGTTAGATATTCATTTAAGGCTCGTTATTATTGATAAATCAAATTTCGAAAAACAATGAAGTAATATCAATGGAACATAAACAGCACGGAACACTTCCTTTTTTCAGTGATTTTAGGGCCAGATAAGAGTTAAAACAAAAGAAAACTTTATACAAACATTGTATTCCGATCATGATCTTTGTAGAATATATACGTTTCGGATTGTACAAACAATTCATATTTTCTAAATGTTAGAAATGTATAACGGAATATATATTTGTAACTTAGATGAAGAAAAACAGATTGAATGAACAACAAAGGAAGGAGAGAGAGAGAGAGAGAGAGAGAGAGAGAGAGAGAGAGAGAAGAGACTTATTAAGTAAGAAATTATACATAGTAGAAATGAAGTACCAAGAAACATGTAGCAACATCGAACTGTCACAAGATAACGAAGAAGAGGCGATTATTTGTCATAAGATCACGAAGAAGAAGCTATTATGATGATGTTGTTTGTGATGATGATGATGATGATGATGATGACACGAGGGTTACAGCTACAATGTAAGTTCTCACACTGACGACCAGGTAAAATACACTGAATTTCGATTTTTTTTCAAGTTCAGCATAAAATCTTGCGGTAAATTCTTATTTTTCGCTGTTATTAATAAAGTAAATTCGTTAGTGTTATATTGATTGGTGTTAAAAGAGGATTTATGTACAAGTTCCTGGAATAATTAAAAGTAACAGACTCGTAAAAAAAAATTCGGATGAATATTAACATCGTCTAAGACATACTATCTGATATGCGGTTAACAAGTTCATCGTGTCTCATTTAAAGTTGTGGTTAAAGTTAGCCATACCTCTGGGGTTTGATAAAGACATTTGAGAATTTAAACCGTCACATTGATGCGGAGATTTGTACTTTACTAGTTTTATTTTAAAGTATTACTAGTGACAACAAAGTCAGGACAAGATCAGAATTATTTAAATGTGGATAGCTTACCAAGTTTCTTCCAATTTTTAAGCTTAAAGGAGCAGCATTGCTGATAACAATTTAAAACACAGCCATTACTTGTCATGCCGTTCACACATAAATTTCCCGTTATTCTGCCACCCAGCGTACAAACTGAATAAATTTGCCATTCAGAACAATTTTGGTTTGTGGTGTGTAATGATAATAAATTAAGCAATTTTTTTTTATTTTAAAAAAAAAATCTTTTTTTTTTTGGCAAATCTTAGGCAAAGCAATCACCATACAGTGCGTATGGGGATTCGTGCTTTTGCAACACGCCTTCAGTCTTAATAACATGTACTTATGAATTTCAAACCCTGAAAGACGGAATATATTAAAATGTTGAAAATGGAAATTATGAAAGCTAACTGGGCTGTTAGGCCAAGTGTGCTTATGATATGGATTACCGTTAGTCGTGTATCGTCCGCCGTCAATCTCCCGTCCTGCTTGTTACCACTCTCCAGCACATAATGTTTGATCCAATTTCATTCAAACTTGGAAAAGTGGTTTATTCCCTCAAAAACTGGGACGAGATTGAAAATTAGAGGGATTCATAAATATTAATGAAGTAATCTTGAATCCGACTGATTTAGCTTGAACGCTACATTTTTGGTTCGAATTTTATATATCGGACGAATTTGATAATGAATAAGAGCTATCATCCACGCATACTAACTAGGTGACCTTGCTTCTTACTTGCTGAGGGCGCCTCGTTTGCCACGTGCTCTGAAGAGCTCGCCTTTACCGATCACTGCCATCTCACCCCTGTCTGCGTAGGTTCGAGTCTCAAGCTCGGCCAAGATGAATATGTGAGAAAGCTTGCAAGTAGCTTTCCATGGGTTGATGGTTTTTCCCACGGTTTTCCCGGGTTCCTTCTCTATCAGTTATGTGCTACAAAATGGCGTTACGTCCGCAACAACAACGACAACATCATGATCATCAACAACAACATTTGCCAAGCTTGTTACTCACGTGGAACCCATGTTTCTGATCTGATTCTGATCAAACTTCAAATATAGACTAATCTCATCACCATCTTGGATGGATTCGATAGTGAGCGTGATAAGCGCATAGTAGTGAAATAGTATTGCACATGACTAACTGACATTAGTACCACAATGTTAGCCGTATTTATGACCTTATTTCTGCCACACTTGGAATAGATTTTTTATATGTTGAGGACTTCGGACGACTTCGATAACATGCAAGACCCACTCGTGCTAAGTTGGTGACTTTGAATCTGATTGGTTGAGCCTGTCACCTCTCTGGAAGCCATATTTCTGATCTGACTTTGATCAAAGTTGAGATACGAGCTTATAAAGATCTTGCATGGGTTTAACAAAGAGCGAAATCCACATATGATGATGATGATGCAATCTTTTGGACTGTTACCACTCCAGAAGTCATATTTGTGATCTTATTTTGACCTAATGTGTAATATATGTTTATATCATAAATGTCTTGAAAATCTTCGGCTATATGTAAGATCCATGCATATTAATGAAGTATCTTGCATACAACTGACGGTGCATTTACCACTTGCAAAATAGTATTTATGACCCAGTATAAATCAAACTTGGTTAATAGGCTAATAACGTCACTATGTTGATGGTTTTTGTATTGTGACCGAGATCTGTGTTTATATTTACGTGTGTGTGTGTGTGTGTGATTTGGATTTTTAACGTCGCTTTAACAATTTTTCCATTGTCGCCACACACAAAAAAAAAAATTTTCCTTTCTTTTAGTGGATAAATAAGCATTTTAAGGCGAGTGCTGAAACATTGTCTCTACAAAAAAAAATATTAAAAAAAATTAAATAACAGTTTCCTTTATTTGGCAAGGATTTGGAAATTTATTTTGTATCCAGATCTACAAAACTAATCATTTAAAATTACCCGTAGTTTATACTTTGATATGCAACTACATACTTGATGCGAAATTTCGCATATGTTGAAAATATGACCCAGATACCGTAGAACCTGCATTAAAGGTCACTTCCATTAAGCAAACACCTTTGCTTAAAAGTTACATTTTTGAAGGACTGTACATCAAAAATAAGAGAAATTTACTTCTGTAAAGCAGCCAGATGTTTTCAGTGGCCACCTGTCTCGCTTCTCAGACAAGGCTCCTTATGCCAGGTTTGACTGCATGAATAATCTACAAGGATATAATACACATTCCAAAACAGTACATGAACCAAATACTTTATTTAATACAGTAGACAGAACAAAGTCAAACTACATGTAAACAAAGCACCTAGCCACTTTCACTACAGTGAACAGACACCATGCTAGTTTGTTACCTGGTATACGTCCGCGTATTTTGTTTAAAAACTCAAACCTCAATAATATGTATTTTGAAAATACCTACTTTTACCTTTAAAAATTTTTGATAAAATTCCACACGTGCAAGTACGTCATGTAAACACTAGTGTCTAGTTTTTATGTATAACTGATGAGAATTGTTTTGGAATGTAATATGGCTGAGAAAATAATTGATGCATTTGACTAGCTTCTGCTTTGGTTGTAGATACTGTCATGAAACAAACCAAAGGATATTCATTTTAATCCACAAAAACTTCCTTTCTTAAGCGTCTCGTAATAATAACTAAACGTTTCTCCGCTTTTCAATGCTGTCCTTAAGCGTCTTTATAATATTGACTCGAAACAAAATATTGCCCAAGTTCTCTATAAACCAACACCTGCACCTACTAGCCATACATACACTTATTCGCTAGCACATATACCAACTAACAGAGGGGTAGGAGTAAGTAAGGGGGTTAAATAGAAACCAAATCCCTATAATACAAACTAAAATTTAACAAGCCTATAGTCCTACAGCCACTATAAACAAACCCCAAAAACAACTGTAAATCCCAGAAACCCCTATTACTATACTATATAGACCTAACTTTGGACGTAAAGAACCCCCAAAACTGGTAGTAATGTGTTAACTAATACACAAACATACTATCATACTTATATAATATAACACACTAAAAGGAGAGAAGAGTTCAGGAAGTCATATAATTTCCATGGAAGATAACCAAAGGATAAAAGACACAGACAAACTCATACAACACAATTTTGTCAATATCGCACTTGTATACCTAAGGTAAGCTAACCAGTTTGATACTTTCATTTAACCTATCTAGCATAGCATGGGTAATGTATTGTATTTATTAACCTGTTCAAACTGGAACCCATCTATCTATCGTCAAGTTTTAGCATTGTGATCAGATAAAAGAGTGTACAGAACATTGTTCACCCATACTTTACATACGGACTTTGCGTTTCTTGTTTATACGCTGATCTCTATTTGCTGTTATCCACATTTACACCTAGTTCTCGTTTCGTTCTAATATATTTATTCTCTTCGCTTTTATGCCAAATTAATATAGCCTATGATCTTCATTGTAATACCAGATTAATACAGATTATTGTATTCATTGTAATTCCAGATTAATATAGTGCATGCTCTTCGTTGTAATACCATATTAATATAGATTATTTTATTCATTGTAATTCCAGATTAATATAGTGCATGTTCTTCATTGTAATACCAGATTAATATAGATTATTTTATTCATTGTAATTCCAGATTAATATAGTGCATGCTCTTCTTTGTAATACCAGATTAATATAGATTATTTTATTCATTGTAATTTCAGATTAATATAGTGCATGCTCTTCATTGTAATACCAGATTAATATAGACTATTTTATTCATTGTAATTTCAGATTAATATAGTGCATGCTCTTCATTGTAATACCAGATTAATATAGATTATTTTATTCATTGTAATTCCAGATTAATATAGTGCATGCTCTTCATTGTAATACCAGATTAATATAGATTATTGTATTCATTGTAATTCCAGATTAATATAGTGTATGCTCTTCGTTGTAATACCAGACTAATATAGATTATTTTATTCATTGTAATTCCAGATTAATATAATGCATGCTCTTCGTTGTACTACCAGATTAATATATATTATTTTATTCATTGTAATTCCAGATTAATATAGTGCATGCTCTTCGTTGTAATACTAGATTAATATAGATTATTTTATTCATTGTAATTCCAGATTAATATAGTGCATGCTCTTCATTGTAATACCAGAATAATATAGTTTACACAGTCATAATGTATATTGTATTTTATAATTCATTCTTCCATGTCCTCTATGACTTTGTCTGTGTTGCAGTGGTAATATTTAAAACTACGTTTTTTTTTTTAAGACACGCGCCATCTGAATATGATATTACCATTTTTTCATTTATTTAAGTAGTTCAATTTCAGTTGCTATTAAATGCATGTTCTCTGAAAAACTCAATATTCAAAAGGAGTACTGGTTTTACTTCATCCAGATGACAAAAAGCTTCTTCCCATATCAGCTAGTTACTGGAAATTCTTTATGACTGATGAATTACAATTGTTAATTGTATTAATTGCTTGAGTAAATTCATGAATCTCTGAAATACTTCTTTGAAACAAATTAACAAAATTAGACGTGCTCATAATTGGATAAACAAGTATGCGATCTTCATGACCTTTTTTATATTCAAACTCTCATAGACTGACTCCATAATTTGTTATGTTAAAACATTTATTACATTGATAGGACATTACACATGCTATTTATTACATTGATAGGACATTACACACGTTATTTATTACATTGATAGGACATTACACATGCTATTTATTACATTGATTGGAGATTGCACACATGTTATGTCTTTTGTAACATTGATAGGACATTACACACATATGTTATGTCATTTAATAAATTGTTAAGATATTGCAAATATGGTAGTCACTTGATCCCCGGCCGAGTCATACCAAAGACATAAAAATGGTACCAACAGCTGCCTCGCTTCCACGTTTGATTTACGCTTATGTAAGAACCAACACTATTAGAATCATAGTAAATGTAACTTAAATACTATTCTTTTTCGCTCATTTAAAACGGTATGAAAAGATCCAGCGAATATGTTACGCTTGAAAATTGTTTTTAGGAAATATCAACAAATTAACAAGAAATCATCCGCAGCAGGAACGGTTATTTTCACAGTTTGAAACGTTTCTTCAATCTTTTGACAGGTGTGTATGATATCAGATTTAAGCCAAATTTTGACATTCATATGGTTGATTTGAAAACAACTACTACATATGCCGAACCGTCATGTACTGTGTTTATTTGAACTTTGATTTATTTTAATTCTGTTTGTCTTTTCCGAATCGTTGAAGAGTGACTTTGTAAAATTTGGGAAAACTTTTAAATGTTCTCCAAATTTAAATGACTACTCATTTGTATATTTACTCAAATAAAAAACGGTAATTTATTAATTTTCATTCCTTAATCTTTTTTTCTTTCTGCGTCCTCTTTTTTCATTGCGCACTCTTTTAGTAGTTTTTACATCAGGATTGAATCTGACGATTCTTTTAATGCTGACATTATTAAATGTGACCTATAGATCTTCACCTTTTGAGGATATCATTTTGAATACCTGAAACCGGCAAATCAAATGTGTACTCTCTAGTACGCTATTTTGTAAGCTTAATGTATTTGTTTCATCGTTTTGTGTGTTTTTGGAGGTTCTTATTTGATCATCATGAATTATTTTGTTACTTTGGTGTGTGTGTGTGTGTGTGTGTTTCGAAAAACATGTAATAACTGGATTCAAGATAGAAATCTGACTTTTCCCCCCTTAAGTACTCTAGTAACATATCATGTCAAACTGAAAAAGCCTAGCACCAAGCGGCTTTGTATGTTACAACTCGATAGCACAACCTCAGTTTTGTTTTTAAAAAATTTATTTGATAAAATAAATAAATAAATATATAAATACGCTGTGTGTCCTCCAACTATAAACCAATCGATCTAACTCCCCGAGAAGGCGGTCATAACTGATATTGTGGACGAATTAAAAACACATATATCAAAATGTGAGCTATAGAATATCTAACTTGTAAATGTTAAAAAAAATAATTATTTCGATTCTTATTTTGTTTTGTCAATCCGGAGCGTCCTCGATCGTGCTGTTTCTTAGTCAGGTAATGGAAATTTCCTGTTCGAAGGGAAAGCGGATGTCAAAAGTATAGGGGTACTAATTGTTTAAAGATGTGTCACTTAAAGTAAAACGAAACATATATTAATATATCTAGGTTATGATTGGTATTCATATATATATAAAAAACCTGTCTGTTAAAGGGTGGCGATTCGTCTTTTTGTTTCATTCCATTTCATTACCTGTTCCTATTTTTCGTCAGGCGTTTCCAAGAACTGGTTGTCGGTACAGATCACAAAGGTTTTGGTGCAAAGTCAATAACAAGGGTAAACATCAGCTAACAGTTGTTATCTATCTTTTGCACTCCACAGGGGCTCGTATCGTTGCTTACAATTGAACTGTCATACATGTATTATATAATTATATAGTACATGTATTATAGTTCAATTGTAAGCAACGATACGATCCGCTGTGTTGCACTCTGTACTTTGCTGAGATAACGTCCAGGTAACGTAGGCCGATTTTTTAAAATATATGTATTAGTCTTGGAGCTATTAGACATACACCTAAACACTAGTCCTACAGGGTAGGATGTTGACTCCTGATATACACGGGGGCTGGAATGGTCGACGTCTTACTGTGCAGTGTATTGTGTTCTGGGGCAGTCCGAATTTGCTCAGGCTATTCCCACTCCATTATGATATTGTGACATTTATGTTGGGGGAACTACTGATTTAGGTGATGAAACATGGACAATAAAGGAAAGACACAAAATTGGATATTGATATCACATAGTCAAGCTTATTAAATTCTGCTTAACATGGCAACTGTTTAGTGACAAGGACAAGGATGCTTACAGATGTCTTGCTGATCCAGATCTGAACATAACTTGTCTAGAGGTTGGGCATCAGAATCTGTTGCTGTCATTGATCAGTTTGAATCGTAGAATAAGAATCAGGATTTCCATCCATTGATTTATCATCAGTAACACATAGGTGTCAATCCTTTGAGATGAAAACCTGTACGCCGGACCAATAAAAACCTTACAAAGACCAATAAATCTTCCATGAAAAAATGTATTCATACATTATATAAGATCAACAGTTAAATACTATACATAAATTATTATGACACAAATTTACATTTCTGAAACTTTATCTCATTCTTTTTACTTATAACACTATCATCTTCCTGCTTTGGCTAAGCAAAGAAGCTTTTGATGGATGCTCCCTTCTTCAGTTCAAAATTTCTTTCATGCAGTTTTGTCCTCAAGTGTTCCTCCAGATCATATGTGCTCGACACCACCACTTGAATGTCTTTATTGCATATTTTACAAAAAGCATGTGAAGATCCTAACTTGGATACATCTACAATGCCAGGGAAGACTTTAATCCAATCAGCCTGAAACTTGCCATGACCTTGGTCAGTGTCTTCAAGCTTGCGTTTCTTTGAGTTAGGCTCAGCCATTTGATGGGTGGAATATTTCAACTAGATGAGAGAAATAAACTAAATAATTTAAAAATTTAGATTTGACATGTGATAGAGGAAGATCTCCCGATTACAAATATGTTATGAATTTATATTTGTCCCCATAAGCTCCAAGATATTATGCCAAGAGCTATCCAAGAATTGAAATATAGAAATAAAAAATTTTACAAAGTAGTAGTCCGGAAGTTTATACATCGTAAGCTGTTGATCGTTTGTATTAAAATTGCATTTTTAAAAAGTCTTGAATTTGCTATATGGTATGCCGATTTTGGTCAAAATCTTGATATAAATGGGCAGTGTTACATATTTTTGAGACAGTATCTGTACCATGTCCGTCATTATGGCAATGCATCTTCCTGTTTGCATTACCTATCTGACAAACTTAACTCAAAACTATAACAGCATGATAAAATGCTAGTGCTAAAATCATTAGAGTATTTATTTTTAATTAGTATATTGTTAAAATGTTTAATAAAAAGCTTTATCTCCACACATAAAAGTCGGATGAATTATGGTTAGACCAACATAATTACCACACTATGTAAAGTATGAAAAATTATGCAAACTTTATGCATTTGATAGTAATAAGTATAAATAATAAAATAATAATGTATAAAATAAGAAAACATACTACACAGGTAGTTAGTCAACATTGGAAATCCGAGTGAGCGTCTAATCTCCAAGCAATAAACGACAAGATCTTCACACACTGGAGTTGAACCATGAATGAAACTCGTTTCATTATCAAGGGAAAAGCACGGTTTTGAGTATGATATGATAGGTTGTTTCTGGCCACCATAGTCTCACTGAATTCTCATGCTAAAAAATTTGTATGCCAAGAGTCCTGGATGTACACAAAACAAAAAAGAAAATAATTAAATTTAACATTTTTTATCCAGAAAACATAAAAAGGTTGTACAGCCATACACTGATGAAAAAGGGAAAAAAAATGGTACAAATTACGGATAAACCATCATATATTTTGCAGTTTTCCTATTTTCTGCCCACGGCTCCTCTAATCTCAGATTGGGCCCATCCTGTATTTTAAGAGAGGTGGCTATGGATGGGGCTTGTTAAAAGAAACAAATAAGGGAAAACTGAATCGTGTTAATGAAATGCTGAAATGTATTTCAAGATGTTGAATACCTGCCACAACATGGTTCAATCTGATTAAAATCAGATCACCAGTGTCCCACATGAAGTGGAGATCTGATTTTAATCGAATCGTAATGCAGTGTATTATGCTAAAAACATGATTTGGTCATTTTTTGAGAAAAAACAATTTTATGTAATCTTTGAAAATAGAAAAATAACCAACCACTTTCAGTATATACCTGTTACATGTAGCGTGTATAAACGGTAAACACTCATAATTGGAGCCAATGTAAAAACTGTCCTTAAAAACTGTTTTGTACATTGTCCATTCTTTGTTCTTATATATATGTTGATGTTGAGAATAACATGAAGCTAGATCAGACTCTTGGTATTGTCATTTTCACTAGTAATTTCTGTATTTCAGAAATTGCAGTCACTGATGATAAAATGAGACAGGTTTCAGGGAGATTTTATTCTGTATTGTTCAGTTTCAGTGACTGATGATTGTGATTTTCCTCATGAACAAGAGCACATCTATATTCCTTCATCAATTGACACCTCTGAATGACCAGTTCATTCTTGTTTTAATTATGATGTCCAGTGTCACAACAACCACATGGCTATGTGGTGTTATTTACAGAGCTAATTAATTATGCCTGGAGCTTTTGACAGTTTATTCCAGTTGATGCCTGCTTGAGGGCATGATCTGACAGATGAGATCAAATTAGTGAGATTATCAATAGGAAATAGTGTATCCATAGGGAAAGCAGAGTTGTAAAGAAACTTAATGATATAGAAAGGAAAACAGAGAAAAGTCGCATATTTTTATAATTCTTTAATATATCTATGTAATACGATAGCAAATTTACCACAATGAAAACAGTTCCCTTGCTAACATTCATTATTTCCATTAATAGAAGAGTGAGGGCACCATTTTTTTGGTTCTCAATCCATTTGAGATCATAAAAGAGGTGTTTTGTCTGTTTCAGATTCCATTTGGCCTATAATGAGTGAACCTCCTTTGAAAAAGAAGCGACGCACCATCCTTGACTTTTACCAGAGGATATCTCATCGTGAGTTTGGACAGCTATTGATTATAGGAAAGAAAGTTGAATAGTCATTGCTGATGACCAAACTTGAATTTATTTTTCCACGTTCTGTTTTGTTTAATATACTCATGCAGGGTTTTGATTTGGTGCACAGAATTTCTTGTATTTTGATGTATGTTGGAGAGTTGTTGTTGTTGTTGTTCTAGGGTTTAACGCCATTTTTCAGCACAAGATAGGCTATACATGGCGGCCAGTATAACTGGTGGAGGAAGAACCCTGGAAAACCCAGGGAAGAACCACCGATCCACGAGAAGCTACCAGCAGGCTTTCCCACGTACCTATGCTAGCCAAGCCTTGGACCCACGTAGACAGAGGTGAGATGGCAGTGATCCGTAACGGTGAGTGCTTTAGACCACTTGGCCACTCAGGGCCCCTATGTTGGAGAGACTTTTGATATGCTGATGAATGAATCAGCAGTCTTTAATTATATAATGTGACACAGTAATTTAGCATCTTAGGTTCTGTTTTAGTCACCACAATAAAGGTCACATATTACAATAACTATTTATTGCAAATAGAAGAGAAAATGTATCCAACATTTTATTGATCTCTTCTGATTTTGTGTTTTTAGGATTTAATTAATTTTAGTGTTAAATCTCATTAGTACTTGTGTTCATTGTTAAACTAGTATGTCTTTGTTATTTCAGGTAATAAGTGTGAGGCAGTTAAAGGTAAAATTGACTCAAAAGGCTCTTGGAAAGCTAATATGGCAACCAGTAACAGCAGTGACACTGATATGACAAACCAGAACTTACCAGGGTTTGTGCCATCACATACTCTTTTATTTTCTATGTACTTGAACCTTTTGTCCCTCTAGGGTAATTATTTTAACGTTTTATGGAGAAGAAAACATGATTGGAATGTATTTGTATGACAATAAAGATTATAATCTATTTGTTTAAAGTATAGTTGAAGCCATTTAATGGTTGCAAATCGAGTGTTTTTCATTTTTTATCCTGATATTATTTTTAAAAATCTCAATAATGACCCAATATTTCTACAGGTTTAGCAGAGGCAAATAAAGACCACTGATGGTTGGTAGAGTGCAAGGTCAAAGGTTAAGTTTGGGGAACACTAATTGTTGGGAACACAATTTTAATTGTATGAGCTTGATTAGAGAAGGGCTTTACTATTGGTATATTATTGGCACTGATTTGAAGATGAGCTTTATGGATTTTTTCACATTAATGCACTGAGAATAGTGTCCCATATTTACTAAATTTTCATGTTATTTTGGCAGGTCTATCACAGGAAGTGGAACAGGCAAGAATGTTAATACAAATATGGAACCACAGGGTAATTGTCCTTGTTGTATGTGTGATTGCATGTATTTTTTGGTTGGGCAGAAGTTTGTTAGAATGGAAGTTTGTACTTTTTTTCTTCATTTCGTCATCTGCAGGCTCGCAGGGCTAAGAGCAGTTACATTTCTTTTTAAGCTTTCGCTCAAGGTTTATTAGCAAGATTAAATAAAAGTCAGCATCAGCTGCAGTCTAGTAGTATTCCTGGTAATATTTCAATGTATGAAGGCTGTCAGAATGGTTACCTTTATGTAGTGGTCACCTGGTCTCAACATTATTTAACCCCCCCCCATTACCTATATAAAATTAATGTATATAATGGAAACCTGCATTTCATTGTCAGTGGCCAGGTGTTTCCTATCCACATAATCTTGCCTTGTTGCTTTATGTGGTCACTAAGCATATTGACTGTGACTGCTGTGTGTATGCAAACTTTTGTTTCATGAGGAAAGCATTGTTTCGATAAAAGCTGATAATGTGAATCACTTTGTAAACATTTCTTAACATTGGTTTTACACAGCTGGCTTGATTTGGAGAAATTCATTTGTTGGATGGTGAACAAAAGTAGTTGTTCCAAAAAGAGGAGTTGCATTCTGTAGCAGAGTCATAGGTATAGTTATATATCTTGTAAATTTTAGTTACCTGTGAATTAGAGCTATCTTTGATGAAAGAAAATTAATAGTGTCAGGGGTCAGTAATTATTTACATAACTTGTATGTCATAACAAATGAAGGTTTGGTTGATGTGTTACTGCTAACAACAGCTACATTCAACTTCTCTTCATTCCCTCCACATCACAGGCCAATGACATAAACTGCCTTTCTTTTGAGCTTGAAGAGTTGAGCAGCTGGTGAGTCCCATTGTTTTTATATATTAACATTTGTTTCTAAGCCAAATTATGCAAGTTGTGTGAACAAAGAGTCAGTCCTCTGTTTTAGTCATGTGTATGCTGTTAGTAGTAAAATTAGTGTTTAGTCATGGCATGCAATACAAGAGAAATAAGATCAGTGATAATTTCATTGATACAAAGTGAGCAGGATACTGTAATCTTGTGTGGAACATACATATGTGAGAGGACAACATAAATATTTTTCTAACTTTGTTGAATAGTACACTAAACAAAGTCTATTAATAATAAAAATTAGAAGAAGATGAAAAAGAAGAATAACAATATTGCTTGCATGGTATTTGTTAAAATCCAAGTTTGAAAGGTGAATCTGCTGGCTTTAAAAAAATGTAAATGTTCTTGTCTGCCAAATGGACCAGTAATAAGCCAGTGGTTGATATCTTTGTCTGGAATACTGTTTGTAGTAACTGCAGAATATCTTTCCTTTAGATTCACTGAATTCGTGTCAGGAGTAGTTATCAACCCAATGTGGCTGAACACTTTCTGCCTCATAATTTGGCCATGTCACATTTTTTGCAGTTGCAGGGTCTGGGTTATGTCTCTTTTGAGAAATAGTAACCTTGGATTCAGTTGCAGCCCTACATTTTATCCCTCCACTGTCGTGTGATTTTTCTTTCGCTGAATCTTCCTTATTACGTTCCTTGCTAAAATATTGAAATAAACTCATTTTATGCACATAGCAAAGATCACCTCACTTGACAGCCACTTCAAAAGGCAATCACAACATACATTTTTTTAAATACAAAGACAGACAACTCTTTATTTTGCCTGATTGTTTCAGTTCGTATGTAATATCACAGATATCCTCTGTATATTCAAGTTAAAATGAAAGAATTGTTTCAGTCATTTAATCAGTTCATAAAGGAAACCAACACTATTGTCTGTACAGTGCCTTTCATTAACTGAATTGCATTTACAATACTTGTTGAAATGAATGGGTGATCTGATGTATCTGCGTTCAGTCAATGCAATATAAGAAGGCTGTTTAAAACAATCTGCACTAATCATACTGGCTTTGTTTTGTTTGAAGTGTTTTGACTGGCCAATAATTCTGTCATTTAACCCAATATGCATTTATGTAGTAAATGCTGATAAATCTATACTGTAATGTGAGAAAAGAATGGAGAGAGGTAAGATACAAAGATACAAGCATTCAGCAATCCAGAGAACATGAATAGCCAGATAAAGGTAGATAAAGAGATTAAAACATGAAAATTAAAACCTACTTGACTTGTTTTAAAATAGGTACTTGTTCCAAACTAGAACCTTCCAGGATTATTCTTGTCTGACTTCAAAATAAATTGTAAGGGTGTATGGGACATTTGGCTATGGGATTTGATAAGCCCTGGCGTTAGGATTCAACCTGAAAAAATTAGAAAGGCTTTCCAAACATATTAGAGAGAGCCATTTATTGTTATTATAATTTTACAAATCTGTTGGCTGACCTTTCAAACATTATGCTCTGCAATTGTGAATTGCATAGACACAGTATAATGCACATGTAGATCAGGGTCAGTACTGTTTTTGGAGTGACTATTTATATGCTGATAAATAAATGAAGATGTAAAAATTTTAGAAAAAGTCATCCAGGTGCCCGTCGATTTTAATGATACCTGATCAAAGGGAACATATATATGAAATGTAAAGCTGAACTGGTTTGTTTTAAGTTTATACATGTCAACCCCCCTTCCCCCGAGGTATAAGTATAATTATTACTAATATGAGTGGTGAAAACATGCAGTATGAACATACAAAGAGTAATCTATATATTACATGCCATAATTACAGAAAGCTGTATGAAAAACGCACATTTATATTTGCTTCTTACCTGGAGCTGCAGTTAGACTTCTTGTTACAAATTGGCTAACTCCTTGTGGATTAGTATGAGACACAAAACAAAATGATAAATTATTTATACACAACATTCACTTTATCGACTGATGTGTCTTATGTGCAGCATCTTTCAAACATCGCCATATCCTGGAGCTATACACAGAAATAAACATATTAGTTTAAGAGTTTCATGCCATATATGTAACATAATCTTGAAAAGAAATGGAGATCTGAAGAACCAGTAGAAGAAACATAAGAGTTTGTGGTACACAGACTCCATTGAACCTGAATATGAATCATTTTTTTAATGTGGTTACAATCGGAGAACAAATCCAATTAGATCAAACTGGACTATACTTTCCAAACAACATGGAAACAGTTCATAAGGTCTTAATAAGTTCATTAATGAACTGTAACCCTATACCATTTGAGACAAATGTACTCAATTTGGTTAGTACCCAGTCCAAAGAACAGCTTTAAGATACAGAGATATCTTTCAGAGACATGTGCAGTGATGTTACTTTTTCCTTTTGTTAACCCTGTGGATGACCTCGTAATCTCACCAGGATTATATTTAAATTTTCAGTATGATACGCCAGTGGACAGAAATTCCACTACTAACTTGTAAAATAACCAGACAGTTTTACATTTAGCTTTAAAATATCTAACTTAGTTTTACTAAAAAAAACCCAGAAATACAAGCATTTTTAGTTTTACTATAATTTTAGAAGAGTTATCTAATCATTTCTTAGTTTATACCTGTATTTAAATATTTAAGTTTTACTTGTGGTTTTGTTTTTATCACCTTTGTAGCTGAATCCTGGCTGCATGACAATTGTAAAATTCAAAACTGGGTTGCATCAGTTGAGCTTGCAAATTAATGTATCAAAATTACAGCTCTGCTGGCAGCACTGATGGCTAGGAGTATATAAACCTCTCACTGGCAAGACAGTGATTAGTTGATCAAATGAATCCTCCAGATCAGTTCCCTCTGAAGGTAACGAAACTGGTCAGGGATCAGGGGTGACTAGATCACCCTAATGGATGGGAGGGAATGCCTCCACATCCCGTCAGTCATCATCTTCCAAATTAGTACTTGTGTTGATTGGTAAACTAGTATGTCTTTGTTATTTCAGGCAAGAACTGTGAGGCAGTTGCAGGTAGAGATGACTCAGAAGGCACTCATGAAGCTGATATGGCAACCAGTAACAGTAGTGGTACTACTTTGACAAGCAAGAACCTACTAGGGTTTGTGTATCAAATACTCTTTCTCCCACGTACTTGCACCTTTCTTCTTTAAATACATTACCCAATCATAATACCTTAGGAGAACTACTGCTACCTCGCAAATTCAGCCCTTCCAGATGCCACTTTTAGCTAAAGGGGGCTAAAAGTTGTCTGCCAACCTGTGTGGGGGCGCTCACCAATTAATATGTACTTTAGAGAGAGTGACGTATGTAAGGTGAAATAGTTCGCATTTAAAGCATGCACAATGGAAAGAATGTTGGCATACCTCTATGCTACAGTAATGTAATGTGGATGATATTTCTTTGGATATTGTACTTTTGGAAATTTTACATGATTTAAGCACACTGCTAACTAAAATGATGGCTTCCTTGTGTTAAAAAATCAGCCTGAATTAGTCTAAAGTACACTATAAATAGCAGCTATTAAAATAGGGAAAATGAATTTTGCCAGACTAGACAATACCAGCTTCTAAAAGTGCAATGAATGAATTACCAAATATATAAAATGTAAAAAAAAGTTATCGTCTCTTTTTTATACAATTTACCTCTTAAGTTCAGGAAGTGAAAATGACCAAGTAGAGCTAGCACGTTTTTAAAAGGTGTACATTTAAAGTAAGGCCAACTGTATACTCTATAACCCATAGTACACCCATCAATCATACACCAAAATAAAGGGAATTAAAGGTTCTTTTAATTATACCTAAGATATACAAGGTCTTTTTTAAATAGCCAGTATAACCAGTGAGGAAAGCCAGGGAAATTCTTTTTCTTTAAAATCCTAACCCTATGCAAAATACAAAACTTATGAGCGCCACCTGTGGTGGTGGTGGTCAGGCAGAATGATCTCCCCTTAGGTATAAGACTTGGCGGCAAAGTCTAAGTACGTATCAGTTACTACTTCTGCTCATGCCAAGAAGCACACTCTTGTTATGAGAGACCACACAAAAGCCAGATTCTACATGGAAGATGTACGATTACAAGTTGGAGGGTTTTTTCACTTCCAAGGAAAGTATACTCCATCTATAATTCCAATGTTTTTTCTTCATATCCTGACAGAGTTTGCCTCTACAATTTGCTAACACTTTATCAGTGTCACACATTTAGATACTTAAACAGAGAGCCTTAGCGACTTCACATTCAGTTTGGGCTATAATTATTTTGTACATGTAAGTCTCTAGCACTTATAAAAACTCCTAATATATGTGTAATTTCATTGCTAACGGGAACATATTGGTCAGTTTGTATTGTAAGGCATTTGTAGCATCCATGTGTCTAATTCAGTGTGTTTTGCTTCTGTAGGTGGTCTGTGGGCCTTTTTCCATACAGGTAATTGCCTTGTAATGGATATTGTCGCACCTACTTTGTACGTATCTATAACAAGGCCTCAGTTCCAGTTTTATGTGGAGGTTTTTGTGTGTAATGTAGACACTTATGTACATTTCTGTACTGCTTTTGCTCTGGTTGGACAGGTATATGTCAGCTTTCTATATATGGTTTACTCAGTCTCCTCTTTTCCTACTCATACATGTTTCTATAGGCAACACTTGAGTCATGTTTATCTGCATAAGCATAATTTAAGCACACTTAGTCACTTGCATGGGTAGCCTATGTGACTTCACAAGATATGTTTGGGCTACAATACTTAAATGTGGTCATGTCTTTAGGCTCTTAAGAAACTCCTTGTTTACATATAATTCTGGTACATACGGTGAGTTTCCTTTACCACGGCATCCTTAGCCTTTGAATGCCATGTTTCTGCCTGTACATGCTGTCCTTGAGTTTCCCTTCAGATAGCTATGTAATTGAGATCATCTGCCAACACATTTTTCTAGGTTACCATCATTTGGTATAGCTCTGTGCCCACACTGTATTCTAACATGACATGTGCAGGCCCACATGTTTATACCTCTCCTGTATCTTATTAAACTTCTTTTATCCATTTCTGGTTCAACCTTTTAAGATTTATCTCTGCACCAACATTGCATTCTAAAAGACAGGCATGTGGCTACTGTTTGCAGGCCCACATTTTTACCTCTACAGGTGGTATTGTCATTATATTTTACCTGTATTCTTCATTGTTTTATGAGAAGTCTTTTCTCAATTTCTGGGTCAACTTTTTAAGATTGAGCTCTGCACTGAGATTGCATTCTAAAAGACAAGAGTAGGACTACATTTTATTTGTTTTGATCTTTTTGTCTTACAGAATAGAACTGGGCAAAGTGCAAAAGAAAATACAGCTCAGGACAAAGACGTCACCAGTCTGCGTGCTGTCCTTTCCTCAGTGAGAATTTCTGGCAGTCAAGGGAGATCAATCAACTTACCCTCCAGCCATGAAGCACCAGCCATTGACACACTTTGAAACAGCTCAGGAACCCCAGTCACCAACACAGGACTCAACATTTTTGGCAACTCCCTCTCCTTGGGGTTCGACTTGATTCCTATTGCGGAACAGCGAGGGACAGGACTAACAAACAGCCAAGTTCTCTCTCTCACTCAGCAGACATACAGACAGGTTGCATGGATCAAACATCCCATAACCTGTCCCAAACTGATGATCTTAATGATATTCTCCCGACACGGATTGCCCATTTCCATTGTGACTGGCCTAGGCCATATATTAGAGATCATGAAGGGCCAAAAACATCAATATTATGGGCTCAATCACTAACAGTCCGACTTTCAGGATGTTAGACCCAACTTTTTCAGACATGTTCAGGGACCAGTCTAACCCTCATACCACCTCAAGACACTCTTTCAGCACAATGCCACAAATAGTTCCTCACACTTCAACATATATCACTTTGCAATGAGAAGAGACTCCTTACTCTGTGACCGTCTCAAAGTCACGGTTTCTAATTCAGGGTGTTTCATGAATTTAGTGAGCAACAGACCTTGTCACTCCTCTCCAGCTAAGTCTCAAGCATTACAGGGGACCTTAGCCTCACCTCATGCAACCAAGATGATGTTGCTTGTTCTCCAGTGTTGTCATCTATTCTACACCATCGGATGGCACATGCATATTCAGCCTTCCGAGCCTCCATTGAGACATTTTCCACCTTTGACCCCTGGAGTTTTGTCCTCCTCCTCCCACTCCATCAACAGCCTGGACCAGAGCTCCATGATCTGTTGATCTTACTATGGAACAGAAGAGTCCACCTTCAATTACTTCGACAGTTTGGGAGAGTTACAGACATTCTGACCAGCCTTCATCATCAGTTCATTGGTAGTTCTACCTTTGCCATACACCAGTCTTTCATTTGGAAACTCCAGCAGTTGACAGTGATATCACCGCTTTGGGGAGGACAAAACTACACTCCATACGTATGGACCAGATGGCCTTTGATGACACTTGGCAATAAGTGCACAATATTGTTGCCTTGGCTTCACCGTTGGACTTTCATCTCTGTTGCTTTCTTCCAACATGCAGAACATAGCTTATCTCCTACCACTCCAAACATCTCAAGGCATTCATGGGAGTCAGTCTCAAGAATAGCCTGTGTACTGAATAGAACCACTCAACACACTTTGGCCAATGCTGTAACTGCAGCTACAGCTGGTGGAACATGACTCAGTACTCTCTGCCTGCACTTTCCTGACAGACCATCATAAAGCCAAGCTAAGAGCGCAACCTTTATTCTCTGTTTAACGGCCATATTGAAGAAGTCCACAAACAAGCCACTCAGGAGACCAGTTTCCCTCCCTCCTAGTGTCGATACAGGGATAGTATGGTAAATCAACAAAAGAACTGACACAAACCTCTGAAAACTGTCCTATCTAAGCTCCACCCTGTGAAAGCCACAGTTCTCGCACACCAAAGTGGATATAGGACTGAAAGGGTCCTATCATTCCTTACAGACTTTTCTTGGTCCCAAAGGCAAACTGCACTCTGCATCCTGTCATTGACCTAAATCCTCTCTATCAATTAATTCACACCCTTTGCTTCTCACTGGAAACACCACAGCGCATTTGAATGCCATACATGAGGCAGACTTCTCAATCAGTGCGGATTTAAACAGTGCATGCCTTCCTGTCTCGATTTACAGGGCTTCCAGGACCATTCCAGCGATTTTCCTACAACATTGTACATCAATTCAGGGCACTCCCATTAGGGCTCAACATCAGCCCCTGGGACTTCACATGTCTGATGAATCGAATAATGGTGCATTTCTATGATGGCAACATCAAGTTACGTGGATGACACCATTTAGAAACATCCGACTGTTAGATCTAACAATATATGATAACCCTTGTTACCAGTATATACTTCTTGTCAACAAGGAAAAATCATCTCAACAATTTGTTCACCTAGACATGGAGTTCAATATTTCGTCACCCTCAGGATCAGGCATCCAAACCATGGTAGCACCTTTAGTTTCGAGGAATTCTATCCGCATGGGAATTCCTTCACCTACTAGGCTTGATCAATATCGTAGGAGACGTCATGGTCCTAGGTCACCTTCTTATGCGCCCATTGCAAAAATTCTTCTGCTTGAATGGAATCCTAACTTTGCCCACTGGACCATCCTCTCACCATCAGCACACAACTGAGGCACCATTTTTGGAAATGGAGCAACCTATTCTAGCCAAATCTTTGTTCTGGAGCAATCAACTAATACAGACAGAATGGTCTCTTTTTCCCCTGGTTTCCATTCTGATATGTACCTGATGGGACTGACCATTGGTACACCTATTTGCAAAAAGGAGGAATACCATCTTTCAAGACTTCCAGACCCAAAGCCTGGGCAGTTGATGCTCAGTTGATAGCTTGGAAATGGCCTGGATTCATACGCCTACTCTCTAACACGCCTGATTCAAAGAGTGATACATTAAGCAAGAGAATAAGAGTGTCACCTTATCCTCATTAAATCACTCATATGGGAGAAGTGGATCAATGACTTCATCAATCTTGCAACAGGAAGTCCTTGGAGAATTCAGATTTTTCCTCATCTACTCAAGCAACCATGACAGCATTGAGCTATGGAACCCGCACGTCTGGATCATGTGAGACAGGCCCTCAGAAATAAACAATTCACACAACTAATCATGGTGAGAATTGCTTTTGCAAGAAGCCCTCCACTCTGAAAGCATATGAAGGCAAATGGCATTTTTTCATCCAGTGGTGCACAGATGAACACCTCATACCTCTCCAGGCATCTATACGGCAAGTAGCTAACTTCCTCTGGCTCTTCGTAGAGTTAACTGCTCCATGATCGCTGACACCTTTCATCATCACAGAAGAGAGGATATTGGACAAAACGAGGACTTATCCAATCTACTCTCCAACTTTGAGTATACACTTCCAAAAACATTCGCCTTATGCCCAATGCAGAATCTTGGGTATTAACTGGAAGAAGGAGACATATCTGAACCACTTTCAAGGGCATCTTACACCTTTCCTAATAGACCTGCTTCCTCATGGCGTTAGCGACTGCAGGCAGAATTAGCGAAATACATGCTTTATCAGCAGACCCGAATTACATGCAGTTTCGATAAAACAGGTCAGTCTTACTTATGACAGCATCCTCTTTCATTGCCAAGAACCACCTTCCTTCCATGGTTAATCAGACTTTCATGATGAAACCTTTGTCTCATCTTGACACATCAGCTGATGGCCACCTACAAGACCCAGTTTGGCTTTTGAAGTGGTACCTTAATAGAACAGAGCCATTGCATCAAGGGAGGTCACACATCTTTCTATTTCTCAAGATAGGACAGTAGGATATATCAACACAGACTATCTCATCCTGTATTGAGTGGGCTATTCACTCAGCATATAGCAAAATAACCCCAGCTCAAATGAATTTATTATGCATTTCAGCTCATGAGGTTAGAGCAGTTGCCACCAGTCTAGCATTCAGCTGGAACTGTTTGCTAGCCAACATCACTCAAGCAGGATGGAGATCCGATTCTTGTTGTTGTGGTTGTTGTAGGGTTTAACGTCATTTTTCAGCACACGATAAGCTATATATGGCGGCCAGTATTAATGGTGGAGGAAGAACCTGGGAAATCCCCGGAAAGAACCACCGACCCTCGAGAAGCTACTGGCAAGCTTTCTCACATACCCACATTGGCTGAATCTGAGACTCGAACCCACGCAGACAGAGGTGAGATGGCAGTGATCCGTAACGGAGAGCGCTTTAGACCACTCAGCCACTTGGGGCCCCAGATCCGAGTCTACATACTCTAGATCTTATCTCCGAGATCTATCATCCCAGATTGCCCAATTCACTCCACAGTCACCCATCCAGGTCAGCTGACAGCTTCTTAAGACATGGCTTCATGACTTTCACTGGATATATGAGGGGAAAATATTTTCCCAATTTTAAGCTGCACCCCGACAGATGGAGGTATCTCCACTTGGGTTACCTAGAGGATGTCTTACATACTTTATGGGACCAGAGATGGTATCTCTGGGGTAAGGGGATTTACCTCCCTCTACCTCTTACCTATTCTCCCAAAGTATTATGTTTGGGTAATGTATTTAAAGAAGAAGCCAATTTTTCCTAATAAAATATTTTTCTTCAAGAATACTTACCCAATTATAATACACATAAACCATCCAGGCCTACCCATAGTTACATCCATAGAGAGCATGCCGTCCACGTTCGTTGACTTTGCCACCAAGTCTTATACCTAAGGGGAGATCACTCTGTCTGACCACCACATAGGTCGGTAGACAACTTTTAGCTCCCTTTAGCTAAAAGTAGCATCTGGGAGGGCTGGATTTGCGAGGTAGTATTCTCCTTAGGTATTATGACTGGGAAAGTATTTTCAAAGAAGCATATTTTACTTGGAAAAATTGGTTTTCTTCCTCAAGGGTAATCATTTTAACATTTTATGGACAAAAACATGATCAGGATGCATTTGTATGTCAATAAAGATTAAGATCTATTTGTTTAAAGTACAGTTGAAGCCACTTAATGGTTGAAAATCTAGTGTGTTTGATTTCTTAGCCTGATACTATTTTATTAATCTCAATAATGACCCAATATTTCTATTAGTTTATGAGAGGCAAATAAAGATCACTGATGGTTGGTAGTATGCAAGGTAAAAGGTTATGTTTTAAGTCATATCATCTTGTTAATGTCAGTCTGACTCCTGGTCAGATTAAAAAGCTACAATCGGTATCAAAAAAGAATTCTGGAAAGAAAAAAACACTGAAAAAAGATCAGTCAACAGGTGGTCAAAATAAACTACCGCTGACTGAAGGTCAGCTCAAGCACTTCATTAATGCCAAACGATCTAATACCAGTGTGAGATATGATCTTTCTGTGGATGCCATTAAAGACACAGTCAAGACTAGAACACTAATAGTTGGTAACACAGTTTTTATTATATGAGCTAGATTAGGGAATGGTGTTACTATTGGTATATTATTACCACTAATTTGAAGATGAGATTTATCTTTTCTGTCACATTAATTCATTAAAAGTAGTGGCCCATATTTGCTGTGTTTTCATATTATTTTGACAGGCCTACATCAGGAAGTGGAAAAAGCAACAATGGTAATGAAAATTCTGAATCCAAAGAAACTAAACTTGGCCAAGGTAATTGTCCTGTATATATAATTGCACATATTTCCAGGTAGGGCAGAATTTTGTTAGAATGGAAGTTTGTGCTTTTGTTTTTCTACCATTTGTAATCTGCAGGCATTCATGGCTTTACATTTCTTTTTAAGTTTTTGGTCAGTTTTATTTTTCCTAGAAACATAAAAAAACAAAATCAACATCAACCTAAATCTAAACATGAAAATAAAATCAACATCCGCTGCAGTTTAGTAATGAGCATTCCTGGTAATGTTTCAGTCCACTTTGGGTCAACAATAACAGGTAGTACTGCTATGTATACCTATATTATGTGTATTATCATTCATGATTATTCTTCATAAGGGTTTGTTAGTTAATTATATTTTAAATACTAAATTTCTTATCAATTGTAAATCCACACTTTAAAGATAAGTCATGCACCAGTGTGTTGTTTCATTCATAAAGTTCCAAGGTTCAGTTATATTGTTGTTCAAGTAAACATCACATGATTGAACAAGGACATGAGTTTTTGAAAAGGCCAGGCTGACCTAATTCCTGATTAGTCAGAGTTAAAACAGCTGATCTCTTTGAGATTATGAACGTGTGACACTATTAAAAATGCCAACGGTTACCTAGATATTCAGTTCCCGTCCATTGATAATGACCCGGGTAATAAATGAACAACTGAGTACCCATTTAAAAGAAAAATATTCCAAGTTCAGATTGAGACACAGAATAACGATATCAGTTTGAGGCTCATGTCGTTTGCGCATTTATTCATCATCACAATCTCTCGTATGTTTGCTTACAATTGTCATACAATCATGTACTATATAATAATAATATAAGGGAGTACACTTATCTCCTTTCTCACATGACTTATTTAAGAAACAATACTGATATAGCTAGACTGTCCTAACTTTGTTCCAGTCCATGGTTTGTGCGCCATTTTTCTTGCAACTTAAACTTGTTTTGAGATCCTGATATGAACTAGGTAAAGACAGCAACAGTAAGTTCTGATTAAGAAATGTTAAATGAAATAAAATTTAAATACATACTACAATTCAAATAAAAGAAAGCACAATATAAATGTACGGTTTAACTAATGCCATTTATGGCACAAGTTAGTGGCCTGGGAGCAAGTATTAGCTGTTCAAGTCAGGGCCCCTGTTCACTTCACTGGCACTTGATTGGGGGGGGGGGAGAAACTAATGTGCACAAGACAGATACATTTGTCATGGCAAAGGCAACACATAAACTTGGTTACCAATACATGCATTTCTTATACCACGTTAGGATAAAAATAACGAAATATGCAACTATACAGAATGAATTTTTTCATTAAAATATTTAAATATAAGGCAAATCTTTGTTATTTAATAACACTAAAAAAATCTAATGAAAATTGACCACATCTGTTAATATGGTAATTTGTGCATTAATTTTACATGAAACTGTTCCAACAGATGGGATTCTTGAATGTGATACCACTTTTTATAAATTGATTCCATTTTGATACTACATACATAGTGGATCAGTCAAAATTGAAAATAAATGACACCAGATATTATTAAAATAAAATAAAATGGGCTGTATCACTGTAACTGTTGGATGTTATATGGCAAAAATATTAGAGGAGAGGGAATTTACTAAATTTAAAAGCATGTTGCACTGGACCGTCGTTAAGGGACAAACCATGGCAGGTCAAGGATACTACAACATTCTTCATTTATGGACTTTATGACTATTCACGAAAGTTACTGTAGACATGTAGACTAGTTAAAGAGAGTGTTATACATAAATAATTTATCAATTTCTTTTGTGTCTAAACTCTTGTATTAACTACAAAGCCACATGGATTTAGCCGATTTGTGACAAAAATTGTAATTGCAGATCCAGGTAAGTAGCAGAATTAAATGTACATTAAATAAATTAAATGTACTTTTTCATAGTTTTCTGTTATTATGGCATGTAATATATAGAGTACTCATTTTATGCTAAGATTACACTTTTTGCCACTTATATTAGTGTCATGTATATTTGATTTAATTTATATTTGATTTATTTTAATTGTTTATATGTTGGTTTAAATTTTTTTATTCTTTTATTCCATTACATGCTGTTGTATTGTAATTTTATTTACTGGATTTGATATTTTCCAGAAATCAGTTCAGTTATTCGTAAACCTAATTTTAGGAACTTTGTATCTAATGCTGACCTAGTTCCTGACCTTAATTCATGATTTGAAGTAAACAACTTTTTTTATTTTTCAAAATTCTTTCTTAGTGTTGGATTCATAGAGTAAAATCAAGGCCATACTGGGAGTTTGTGATATTAGACATGCAAGAAGCTTCTATATTGTTCTAGAAACATCTAGCAATTATTTTGAAACTCTGGTTTTTCTAGTGGACTGACCCTCATCCAGGCATCTGTTTTGCGCAGTAGCCAGATTTAATAGTGATCTTTTGAGAAATAATTTCAGTTGGGCTTTAAACACTTGAGACATCAAAGTGTTTTATTGTGTTGTGACCAGTTTGAGTTTAATTATTAATTTTTCTTCAAATTATTTGGATTCTAAGAAATTATTTTTCCATGGAAATACTTGTACTCAAAATTATTTCTTAGATAAGGACAGTTATAGAAATTTACAGAATTCAAACACTGGAATATCATTTTCTCAAATTCAACAAAGAACTACAGAAACATCAGTACTACACTGACTACAGCATACATCATCGCCTTCCATTTTGGATTTTGTCAGGACTCAAACTCAGATTCATTAGAACATTTTATAACTAGGACTTCTATTTTTTCATTCTTGGATTATTCTTGGATTATTTTTGGATTTGATTCTTAAAACCATAAGTCCTTTTTCTCATTTTTACCTTGCTTTTTTAGGGAAATAAATTATTTATTATATTTTACACAGCTTGTTGTCTTCACTTTTTTCTTGTTACTGTTTAAAAGAGCCTAAACATTTAACATTAGTAATAAATTACGCTTATACCTCTCTTGGTGGTCAGCATGTGTGAGCCAACAACAAAGGAGTCCAGGTTCACATTTAATACAATTTCCCTTTGATCGGGTACCTGGGTAACCGACTGTTAGGACTGACGGGTACCCAGTAGAAATGTTCCAAAATGTTGACATCTCTAGACACTATCTATTGCATATTAGTAATCTGTATAATAGAATTATTATGTAGGATTAGGTATTCTTAGTAATATCACAATTCTTGAAAGTTATTCAGTTATATTGAGAGGAATTTATTTAATTTAATCATTCATTGGAATTCAAGTGCTTGAAATATTTCAGAATAATTGGAATAATAGCTGTCACAAAAATATTGTGAATTCATTTAATGACATTTGGATATTTGATAGCTGTTATGGAATTACTGTGGCTTCATTTAAAGATATTTCTCACCAGTCAACCCGTTTATGCTACAATGGACCCTCATTAATTGCATTAAATAACTCCTTGGTGCTTGATACTACAGTGTGCATTAGACGTAACAGTCTGGGACCACATTCATCATTTACTTAAATGTAAATAACAGAAACACTGTTTAAAAAATTTAGGTGATGAGCCAAAGTGTGTGGATCCAACACTCTCTGGTTACTCCTCCATCATGTCATTCCCATGCCACTCCTGCAGAGGTGAAATTGCTGTCATTGCAAAGAACTCCATAATTCACCATCTTAACTATGCTACAACTTTCAGTTTTCAGAACACATTGTTTGACCTGATCCAAACCTCGCTCACAATGGAAGAAAGGTCAGTCCATTTCTTCTGCCTCTACCACCCTCTTCCTAGTTGACAGAACAAGCTGAATATGGAAATTTGATTTGTGGCAACCTGATTATTCTTGGACATTTCAGTTTTCATACTGACTGCCTAGAAATCCATACACATTCTAGATTCTGTTAACATTTTCAATCTTAAACAGTCTGTTAGCCAACCCACCCCAAAACATGATCACATTTTAGACTGGATTCTTCATAGACCTGATGATAATATTCTAAAATTTTCATTGATGTTCCATGAACTTTTATCATATCACCTCTGCATCATTTACCATCTCACTGTATCAGTCCCTAATCCTCCATCTCTGTTTTCTACTATGAGAAACATCTGTATGATAAATAAAACCTAAATAATGCATGACATCCAGGCAAACCTAGTATCTTCACTTTGTTTTGTAATTTGATAGTGTTTGTTTGTAATCTTGTCATTGTATATGTTTTTATGTGTTATCTAATATTATAAAGTGCTTAGAGCTTGTATAGATCAGGTGCTGTACTAAGTCAACATTATTATTTTGGTAATATATTATAGTGATTCTTCTGTACTGTTGATACATCAGGACACTTACAGGACGTCATTTGGAAAAACTCATTTGGATTAATTGATACTTTTGGAATTGATAGAACATTTAGGACTTTAGGATTTCATTCATCATACTGTAAGTTATTTTTAATTCTTTTGCTTTGTATTTAGTGAAATAAATAATAATGTCAATTTTACAAAACTTCTTGAACACTTCTTGGTTTTTGCTTTTTCTTTTTACTTATTTTAAGACCATAGAGTCATGACAGTACTGTCTGCTTTTACTCACAGTAGCAGGTATAGCCTGACCTAACAATAAAACCTGTTTGCTAAACCTGCTTTCCTCTGGATAGTCTTTTCTGTTGTATCAGATGGCCAAGCAGATATGCTCATCCCCTAGCTGTGAAGAAAGATGACAAGAGATGTGTAGACAGCACAGGTCATTGGCTGAGGTGCAGTAGAAACTTATGCATTTGGACTGTTCTCCAGATGTCATGACATTGTCATACTTATGCATCTGGACTCTTCTCCAGATGTCATGACATTGTTATACTTATGCACTGGGACTCTTCTCCAGATGTCATGACATTGTCATACTTATACACTGGGACTCTTCTCCAGATGTCATGACATTGTCATGTTTATGCATGAGGACTCTTCTCCAGATGTCATGACATTGTCATGCCACTGGATTCAGAAAGGCCTGAATGAGAGAGTGAAGCTGACTCTTTGCAACATTCCTTCACTTAAATCAAACTCACATGCAAGTTATGATAATATTCCTCTCTCCCCACCAGATACCTTCAAGACCATTGGTGATGGTCAAGTGGCAAAGCAATAGGCGTGGATACAGTGGGAACTGTAGATGAAGACCTTCACACGGGGTTGCTGGACCAAAGCAGTAGTGGAAGTCAGCAACCCTCTGAGTAACTGAGCAGCTCTTTTTAGGATCACATGTCTCACTTCTGTAGCCCAAGGAAGAAGATTGAAAAGGTGCCCTAAACATCTCATCTTAACACTAATCAGTTTACTGTTGCTGATGGGGATCCCACTTTAGCAGTTGCAATATAACAAGCAGACAAAGTTGATGCTTCTCACCATCAGTGCCTGGAATGTCCACACAATAATCTGTAGTTGGTAGAAAACTGGCCAGATTCCACATCATAATAGTAGCTCTAAGTGAAAATCACCTTGGCAAGGAAGGACAGTTCAGCAAAGTAGGAGCTGGCTACACCTTATGGAGTGGCTGAATTAAAGAAGAGTGATGTGATCTGGTGTTGGGTTTTGCCATCAAATCACAGCTAGTCTTAAAAGTTCACAAATCTTCCAAAGTTTGTGAAAGATATGCAAATGAGATTCCCACTGCTTGGATAAAGGACATGCAACTATCATCAGTGTCTGTGCACTCGCTGTGACCAATTCAGATGAGATCAAGAATTTTTTTAAAATGGAGATCTGGAGTTTCTTATCACATAGCACTGAAAGCAGACATAAACATCATTCTTCACAGATCACCAGATATGTCCAGGTGTCATTGAAAAAATTGGTACTGGCGGATGCAACAATGATGGTCTTTCCCTCTTAGTTTTCCATTTGTTACATTCTTTGCTGCTACTGAATCTAGCTTTTGTCTCTTTTGGAGAAATAGTTACATTAGCCTCAGTTGCAGTTTATATTTCATCTCATGTGAATTTTCCTTCTCTGAATCTTCCTTATTACCTTCCCTGCTAAAATAATTGAGTAAACTCATTTTATGCACATAGTAAAGATCACTTCACATGACAACTACTTCAAAAGCGATCTCACATCATACATTTTTTCATTTAAATCAAACACAGACAGATCCTTATTTACCATTTTATCCTCTCTATGTTACTGTCATTTAATCAGTTCATAAAGGAAACAAACACTAATGTCCATACAGTGTTTTTCATGATTGAATTGCATTGACTCAACTTACTGAAATAAATGGGTGATCTGCTCATGAGTATCTGGGTTGAGTTACCACAATATAACAAGGTCATTTAAAACAAACTAAACTGATTATAATAGCTTTGTTTTGTGTGAAGTGTTTTGATTGGCCAATAATACTGTCACATACCCAATATGTAGTCAGCTGAAAGTTAGAGTGCATGCACATGTGATAGTAGTCAGTGAACACTTATAGTAGGTGTGATATATGTTCAGATGTGATTTTTAAAAAAATGAAGAGAGGTAAGATTCAGGCATTCAATACACCCAGAGGACATGAATGGACAGAAAGTACTTATCTGACACTAGCATCCTGGAAAAGTGTTCTTGTTCTAAAATGACATATATAGATGTTTTGCAATGGGATTGATCAACCTTGTCGTTAGGCTGCATTACATTTAGATCATGATTATAAAGTGCAAATTACAAAGGCTTTTGAAACATATTAGAGAGAACCATTGTTAGTGATTAAAATGTAACAAATCTATGGGCAAACATTATGCTCTGCAAATGTTAATACCAAAGACAAAACATAATGCACAAGCAAGTCAGAGTCAGTGCTGTTCTTACCACTTAAGACTGATTGCTTGTGAAATAGGAAAAGATCCAATCCAGAATCACAAAAAGGTTGGTGTGCATATTCTTGCACTAGTTTTAGTTGAATATCCTTTCCAAATTAAGTGTCATTACATAAAAAGTTTGGAACAAATACCCAGTTACAAATTACTTAAAGGATGAAGATCATAGACTCATCATTAACTCCATCAAAGAACAGATGTTTTGTTGACTGAACCCTTTCATCACCTGGCCATAAGGCCAAGTGAGACTTATGATATGGTCTTTAGTTCCTTGTCAGTTATCATTCTTCTTACATTCACAACTGTTGTTTACAACTTTTTGAAAGAGGGCTTAACCAACTTGTACATAATTTTACAAGAAAACACTATGTATTACAGCCTTTCAGTTGATGCCAAATCTATCATCCAATATAACTTGACCAAATTTTACATAAAGCATGATAGCATGAAGATGTTCAGATGTGATAGATTGTTGCTGATCCACTTACAAATGTGTCAAAAATGACTGAAATGGAAAAACATTGACAGGAAACATCATAGTGCAAAGATCTTG
Organism: Sinohyriopsis cumingii; assembly: GCA_028554795.2. Lineage (NCBI taxonomy): Eukaryota > Metazoa > Mollusca > Bivalvia > Unionida > Unionidae > Sinohyriopsis > Sinohyriopsis cumingii. The sequence goes on along the minus strand of CM068826.1, from coordinate 48,715,117 downwards.
AATGTTTATACAAATGATGCCCTTCTGTCTTAAAATATAATTAAAAATATATTTTTTTGAAACAAATTCTAAATAAAATCACCTGCTAACTGGCATAAAGAGTTTTCATATTTATGCTGATCATCCATCAAATAAGGTAACTGTTAAAAAAAAATAGAACAACTTTTAAATGACTTCCCAACAGACCACTTAACAGAATTTCGCCAAATTTGACAATGCATTGTGGCATGAATGCCTTTTATACTTTTACAAATGATGCCAATCCATGATCAAATATGGACGCAGTAAATTAGAAAAACCTTTAAGACTTCTCCGAAACTGCTTAGCAGAATTTGATTTGACAAGAAACATTGTGGCATGAATTCCTGATGAGCTTATACAACTGGAGACTCTACCATCGAATACACCAACTATTTCTAAAAACAAGATCAGTTAGACAACTTCTTAAAAGACACTCATCAGAATTTGACCAAATTTGAACATCCATTCAGTTTTCAATTTTTTGTACAAAAATTAAAAATTGAAAAACAAAATTTATTTACAAAATGCACTGAAAAAAATATACCCACCTTAGACAGGCATTGAGGCCTTTCATTACTGGAAAAATTATGTTGATCCAGTATGGATGAAAACACCAAAAATCAAGAAATATTGAAATGGTTGTTTTCATAACATACTCAATCAACAGATTTTCTTGGCCAAATTCTTTTGTATTTGGCTTTAGGCAGATGAGTGATTTTGGTCCCACATGGGTCTCTTGTTTAATTATGACACAATTATTGAGGTCACATCAGTTTTCTACAACCATAAATTGACATTGTATATTTATAGTAGGTTGTAAATCACTTCAACATACACAAGGTAGTTTCATTTACTTGTAATATTTTTTTTAAAAACCATCTGATGTGATCATAAAATTTGATTTACAATGTTCAGTTCACATTGGTATCTTCTAGTTGAATTCTTTAATCTTAATGATATAAGAGCATAATATATTGATGATTTACAAAAATCCAGATTAATCTTTAAACTTCTTTTTTCAGCTACAAGTAGCACACAGAGTATAACCACTGAGACAGACAAATCCAGTCCAGACCCAGATGATGATAAAAGGTAGCCTATTTTTTCATCTGTATCTGCCATCTATAACAAGAATCTTCTGTCATAAATTTTTATATCTATGATTTAATGAGGGAATATCATGAAATACCATTAATCCTTTCCTTAAACTCCTATTTAACTGCTGGGTGGAAATTAAATAAACTTAATACATAGAATTTCCGTGCTGACCATCGGCAAGAGTGGTATGATTGTTTCATTCCTTCCCATTTCCATCTACTGTGGTCCTTAAAAGGTCGGAATTGCAATTACAGCAACTTTTTAAAATATATTTTTACCAAACTTAATTGCATTCATAGGAGGACATGTCATATACATAATATCTGGAATGGGTTGAACAAATTGTGGGTCATGACCCCCTGGATCATAGTCTGAGGGAACATACAACACCATGGGAATTTAAACAATATGGTCATCACCTGAAGATGTAGCCATCTTGGAAAAATTGCTATCTCTATGACTTCTAAAATAGATGGCCTTATCACATGTTATGATTGCTAATTGGTCCAAAATGAAAATGTTGCCAGTGATACACCAGGTATGGCCATCTTGAAAATCAAGTTGTCACTACTCCTCCTGAATGGATGGTCATATTGACATGGGGTTGTCACCAAAAGATTTTGAAAAATCATCTTTCTGTGTTGCTTGTTTTTAGCTTTGCTGTTGTACAGACCACATGTTGTACAATTCATCCTCTGACAATCCAGATGTTCTTGTGTTCCTATGTGTGGATTTATCGATCTACTGCAGGTTGTATACATTATTTTACAATTTCTGCCAACTTTTGAGTGATCTGGTCACCTTTCAGGAGTTCATCTTTTAAGATCACCATCCCACCATGCTATCATTGACTTTATACAAGGTCATTATGAGTTTGCATACCATAGACTTTGTTTGTTTACTTCATCCATTATGGAGCTCATCTTAGCAAAATTATGAAGTGCTGTTTGATACGTGTACTTAGTTGATTCATATTTCACATTGCTTTGATAGAATTATGGTTTAATTACAAAGAAACCTTTTTGCAGAAGTTCATAACAGGGCAATAGGTTTCTCACATGATGGTTTCACTGCTCTGTTTGTTACAATAGTGTTTTAGCAAATTAATGATTTCACTACATTACTAGTTTCGACTGCTCCAGTGGCCTATTGGTTAGAGCATCCGCCTCGGATGCAGGAGGTTGTGGGTTCGATCCCCGACCGAGTCATACCAAAGACTTACAAAATGGTACTAACAGCTGCCTCGCTTGGTTCTCAGCATTAAGAGGTTAGTACTAGGATAATGTGACTGGGTGGGACATCATGCTACATGTCTGTGGCATGATGCCCCAGCGCTAGACATCACTATGAACTGCCACACTGCAGACATCGTAGTGATATGACTGAAAAATTGTTTACTATATGCCTGAAATGCATGTTCAAAGCAATCATCCTTTCAGCATTGAAGGGAAGGAAAGATGGAATAAATCAAGGAAGACAACCTGTGGTTCATTTTTGGTGATACTGGTTCATTGGGGAGTATTCCCCAATTTTAGGCAGCCCACAAGGTGTAAGTCCCCCTGCATGTCTGAGCATGGCCTTCAGGCATACAAGTCAGGGTGCATAGGGTAAGTCAGGGTGCATAGGGTTCATGCCAGATCCATTGGATCCAACTCTTAATACTGCTGTACCGTTATGGCCATCTAGCTGTCACTGGCCATCCCAACATCGACATCTGTCCAACCGACTCTGGCAGTCCTACCGTCCCAGCATGGGGACCTTTTTGTTGAAATGGTCCAGTCAGATAGTTCATACAGGGGTCATAGTGATAGATCTGTCCGTCTAGCCATGCCATCTGCATCTTATCATTACTATACCAGAGATTTCAATGGTCAGCCAGGCCTTTGGTATGGTCGGTAGCAATGATTGCTAGACAGTTTTATATTCTTCCAGCATCTGGGCTGACTACATGCCATTTGCACTGTTGCCAGCTGTCCAGCCATTCCTACATGGGGACTCAGTCCAGCCAGTTATGATTTATGGTGATCGAAGTGACAGTTCCATCCATCCAAATGAACCGTCAGCAACATGCACTTTCTATGATTGAGATTTCAGTGAGAAATGTATCCAGCTATGCCTTGTGAATGGCTGGTAATGGTGATAGCCTGACTGTCTTCTATACCACCAGCTTCCAGGTCAACCATTTGCTGGGCAAACCAGTCGGCAGTGCCGAACTTCCGTATGTTCATTGCTTGTCTACAAGGGAGAGCTAGTGATCTTATCATAGGGATGGAATTGAGTCTTCATACTACCTGGTCTTCTGTACTGCTGCAAGTAGACCCAGTTGGGTCTCGACATACAGTGAATGCGACGTAACTCCTTCAAATCCACCATCCTTCACATCTTACTCAGATCTGACCATGGAACGGACTGAAGTTAAGCTTTCAAGCTGCGGTCGGGACATTGTTAGGGTGTTGACTGGTTCAGAATTCCCTCCACCTGTACTGTTGCTTTATAGAATCGATAGATCTTGATGAGGAGCAAGAGACAGACTTAAAGCAACAGATGCATTCAGAACTGCTCTTCTGGCACCTGATAAGAATGTAGTAGCTGTTCATATGTATTCTCGTCTGTTTTATAGGGCAGACACATCTGCTCCATACCCATCAGAGCTGGATCGGGATGTTGCTGCAGACACTTGCATTGGGAATCAGTGGCCAGGATTGCTAAGGTCAATGACCAGGGCTGTTTACCATAGCATGGCCAATACTTTGATAGGTTCAGCCAATCTACTCTTGAACGACTTGTCGCATGTGTGCAATCCATGTCTCTCCAACCTTATCATATCTTCCATTTCTGGACAACCCTGTTTGGGTTGTCATTGCTTTGGAGGAAGAATAGAGGAAGTTTGAAGGCAGGCAGCTCAGGAACTGTTCCTTCACTTTGCTGCTCGACTCACACAGGCATTTGAATGGAACCACTCAGTCCCCTCAGTGTGAAGGAATGTTAAGCTGCCTCAAAACAGGGATCATCTCAGATGTGGACCAACATCGATTCTTAGGAAACGATTATACAGAGGCAGTAAGAAACCAAATTTTGAGCTTACTCCATCTCCCTCTTTCCTCAGAACGGGGGGAGGGGGTGATCGAGGTCATTCGGAGGGCATCAGGTTTTGTTCATCAACAATCCCTCCCTCTCATCTCCCCTCAGGGGCCCCAAGTGGCTGAGTGGTCTAAAGTGCTCTCTGTTACAGATCACTGCCATCTCGCCTTTGTCTGCATAGGTTCGAGTCTTGGATTCGGCTAATGTGGGTATGTGAAAAAGCTTGCCAGTAGCTTCTCGTGGGTCGGTGGTTCTTTCTGGGGTTCATCCTCCACCATTAATACTGGCCACTATGTATAGCCTATTGTGTGCTGAAAAATGGCTTTAAACCCTACAACAACTACAACTACTACTACAGCCTCTCCCCTCATCATGAATACACTGTCCAGTTGGTGAGAAGGCTGTGTTTCTGCAACAGGAGATATAGTTGCTCATCAAAAAGGCAAAAACCTGTGGAGCTTATGTAAAGGCCACAATCCCCAGGGTTTTACTCAAGGCTGTTTCTATTTCAGAAAGTGAACAGCAAGTTGAGACCCACCATCAATTGGACTCGTCTCAACCAATTCAAGATGGAGACGGTGAGTTCAGTCCACCTCTCCGTTTGATGGGACTAGAATTCCAACATGCTTTATCAGACCAATGCTTATTTTTCGCATCCTTTTCCACTCTGTGTCATGAACATTTTACCCCGACACAGTTTATCAGTTCACCATTCTTCCCCTTGGCCTCATCATCAGCCCTTGGGCTTTTACTCAGATTAGTCAGATATAAGCTGTATATGTTGTTTTGAGTTTATGTTCTTAAAATAAGTAACAGAAAAGATCAAAGACAACAAGCTTTGTAAAATTTAACAAATAAAATAATTTTTTTCCCTAGAATACAAAAGTGAACAATGAGAAAAAAGAACTTACGGTATTGTGAATGAAATCCAAATTATAATCCAAGAATTAAACACCCAAGTCCTAGTAATAAAAAGTCCTGAATGAAACTGATTTCAGGTCCTGTAGAGATCCAAAATTGAAAACGATGACTTGTCTGTTTTGGTCAGTAAAGTGCTGATGTGTCAGCAGTCTCTTGTTGAATCACAGAAATATTATTCCAGGTTTAAATTCAGTATAAATTTCAGTGAATGTCTTGATCCAAGAATTTTGTCAGAGCACTTTGTATTTCCAGAGAAAAAAATCACTAGAATTCAATAATTTGTAGAAAATAAAATTCAGCCCAAACTGGACACAGTATAATACAACTTACAGTGCTAGATGTTAAAGCACAACTGGTAAAATCCTTACAGTCAAAAGATAATATAGTTCTCTGCTTGACCTCAAGTCACATTAGCATTTTTAAAAAGAAACCATTACCTAATGAAAAATAACCTTCTTGAATGATCTTAATGAGCCTTGTTTACTTACAACACAATAACCTATTCAATTCACATGAGAATCTCCAAAACCCAGACCCAATCAACATATTTACCACTTCTTGTTTACCTGAATAATAATTCAGTTAATGAGCTCATACACGTAGAGAACAGTGAAGCTGTTATTAGTTTACATAAATGAAATTTTTAAAAAAAGTCAAGCAGGTTAAGCAGAAATGAACTCAATGATGGACAAGGTCAAGTCCAGCAAACAATTTTACTTACAATAATATGTAATGAAATATATAAAAATCAAACTAACAAACAAACAGTTAAATTAAATATACATAACACTTCCCTTATAAAGAAAAAGAAAAATTTATGCAATAAAGCTTTCTTTTTACAATTAGTCCAAATACACGTGGTAAAAAATAACTTAAGATGAAATCTTATGAATGACACAAAGTATATATGAAGTAATAAATTTCTATAAACATGAAAATGCATATGCTATTAAGTTGTCTTTTCCTTTGATGTCCCTGATGTCAATATTATATTCCTGTAACAACAAACTGTACATTAATATTCTCTTATTTTTGTTTTTCATCTTGCCAATGAACATAAGGGGGATGTGATCACTAAACACAAAAATCAGAGAAGTTGGAATGTGCTTTTCAACTGCCAGCTCTAATTCTCTTATTCTAAATTAATATATATTCCCTTTTGTCTTTCTCTCTTTCTCTCTGCAATTCAAGTTGCATTTGCATTTGTTTCTCTTCTTTTTGTAGCTGCATTTGTTTCTCTTTCTGTAACTGCATTTGTTTCTCTTCTTTCTTTAACTGCATTTGTTTCTCCCCTTTCTCCTAAAGCATTTTCTCTCTCTTTCCTCCATATCTAATTGCATTTGTTTCTTCTCTTTATTTTTCTCAAGTTCAAGCTTTCTTAACTCTAATTCCATCTTGTATTTTAATTTGAATTCCTTTACTTTTATGTTAGAGTCAGATACAGACTTACTGATCAAAACCAGAGCACTTTTATCCAAAACATTCTTTTCCACCAAATAGTGGACCAAAATATTTTTTATTTCTTGCTTTGTTACAGAAGCTTTTACGTCAGAAAGATCATATTTTCTGGCAAGTTGAATCAATTCATCTTTTTTCAAGAAGTCTTACTGCTCCTGGGTAGGATTTGATATAAAGATCTCCACTTTTGATGACACTGTAAAAAGCTTGCTGATTTCACTAAAGATTTCTAAAATGTGAAATAATACTTGTGATTTAAAATTTTCAGAAATATTTTAACAGACTTTGTATCCCAAGTACGAGTGCCCAATTTTCTGTTATGAGTCTGTACTCTTAAAATAAGTAACAGAAAAGAGTGAAGGCACCAAGCTTTGTACAATTTAATAACAAATAATTTATTTCCCTTGAATACAAAGTGAAAAATGAGAAATAAAGAACTTATTGTATTAATTAAATCCAAAAATAATCCAAGAATTAAAGACATAAGTCCTAGTAATAAAAATTCCTGAATAAAACTGAGTTCAAGTCCCGTAGAGATCCAAAATTGAAAATGATGATGAGTCTGTTATGGTCAGCAAAGTGCTGATGTGTCAGCAGTCTTTTTTTGAATCACAGAAATATTATTCCAGGTTTGAATTCAGTATAAATTCTAATGAATGTCTTTATCCAAGAATTTTGTCAGAGCACTTTTGTATTTCCAGAGAAAATAATCACTTGATGTTAAAGCAGAACTGGTGAAATCCTTACAGTCACAAGATAATATAGTTCTCTGCTTAACCTCAGGTCACATTAGCATTTTCTAAAAGCAGCCATTATCTAATGGAAAAAAAACAACCTAGAATGATCTTAATGAGCCTGCTTTACTTACAACACAATAACCTATTCAATTCACATGAGAATTTCCAAAACCCTGACCCTGATCAACATTATTTACTACTTCTTGTTTACCAGAATAATAATTCAGTTAATGAGCCTATACACATAGAGAATAATGAAGCTATTATTAGTTGTTTACATAAATAAAATAAAAAAAGTCAATCAGGTCATGCAGAAATGAACTCAGTGCTGGAAATGGTCAAGTCCAGCAAACAATGTTACATTACAATAACATGTAATGAAATAAAAAAATCTATAAATAACAAACAATTAAATTAAATATATATAACTATATATATATATATATATATGTTTCTATAATTGCCCTCTGTCAACCCGGTGTGAGATTCAGTTTCATGCTTGGGAATGCAAAGAATTATGCTACTGTGAAATGTTTCTGCTGTCCCAGTCACATATGTTTCTGTGTTGCAAGATCCAGTGCCTTGTTTAATTAGCATGTCCTGCTTTTAAGACTTTAGTACTGTGTGGTTTTTGCATTTGCTGTGTCGCCAAGGTTGGCTGGTTTAACTCTTAATAAGCATATGGCAATCACTGAAACATGTCTTCAAAACTGCAAAATACTGCTTCATGGTAAACTAGTCTTCCAAGGTCCTTGGCATATCATGGTGTAAATATCTTGTCCTTGGTTTCTGCTGTAAACAAGTGTATGTTATTTTGATTTAATGACAAGTGCAACACACACTACTATGCCACTACTACTTGACCTTGGTGACTGGTGTCACTTCCTGATGAATACTCGGCAAACACACTTGTCTTCAGTTCTGCTGATGCATCCTTTGTTGGTTGTACTGGCGTATCTATTGTCAGAAATGCTTGAAATGTCTTGTTGTTTCTTTTTAAAATGGACATGTTTAAATGTAATCACATGAGCTGCAATAGGTGCTGGTTGTTGTTGTTGTTGTGGGGTTTAACGCCATTTTTCAGCACACGATAGGCTATACATGGCGGCCAGTATTAATGGTGGAGGAAGAACCCGCAAAACCCTGGAAAGAACCACCAACCCACGAGAAGCTACTGGCAAGCTTTCTCACATGCCCACATTGGCTGAATCTTAGACTCGAACCACCGCAGACAGAAGTGAGATGGCAGTGATCCGAAACGAAGAGCGCTTTAGACCACTTGGCCACTCGGGGCCCCCAATGGGTACTGGTACCACAACATATCTAAAGTAAAGGTTGCTGCTGATGTTTGACAAAGAGGTCTGGTTGATTGGATCATATTTTGTAAATCACTCACAAGACATTCACAGTTATCTTTAGGCAGAAGGTGGCATACAAAACTGCTGTGTACAATCCAAGCTGTGATGATCCCACTGAAGCAGTCATCTTGGCGCCCTTTTTAGGCTGGTACATGGCATAGGTCTTTGTTACCTATTTGTTGCACATTGCCATCAGGAAAAGAGGTCAGATTATGTATTCTTCCACTGTGCTAGAGGCCAACAGCATGGACAGGTGATGATGATTATGCTGTGCTAGTGTTGATTCATCATTTGTTGCTGTCATTGTGCTGATAAGCTTTCCTGGTTTTTTGCCTTTGGGTTGTATCATCATCATCCTTGTCATTTATAGCAACTGACATGCTTCTTGTAAAGTTCTGGATATGGTTGTTTGAGTGCTTGACTCTTAAATTGCTTGCAGATAATATAGACTCATTTCATAAGTGTTATAGCATGGCTGGTGGTTTAAACAATTTGATGCCACCATATTACACAAGATCAAGAGTGGTGGCATAAATAAACTGGTAGGACATTGGTGAGTCTATGCACAGACGTTGCTTACCAAACCTTTCTGAGAAAGTCATAGACCTCTGCTCATTTCTTGGCTTTGATGAAATTGTCTTCTCTTAGTATGTCCCTCAGTGAGTCTTCATTTTGCAGTAAAAGATGGCTGTCCATGAAGTCTTCTTGTGAAAATTATAGGCAGCGTTATTATACTTTTGTGTTCGGATCCATTCACTAATGCTAGCAAAGCAGCTGATAGAGACAAACTAGGTAAGGGCAGTTTCCTAATGCCAGAAGCCACAAGGAAAAGTGCAGTCATTGAGTAGAAAAAGTGTGTTGTTCTCCTCAAACATTGTAGCAAGTGCACAGAGCAGGTCATCCAGATCATGGCCTTGTTCAGGCATATAGTAGGGCAGATGTTGATGATAAAATCAAAGTGGCTTTAAGATGGGGATTTGAGAAGATTGCAGGCATATACACTCTTGCGGTAGCTGTGGTAACCTCTGATCGTTATGTAGTATTGCTGTAAGTAATCAGACATTTTATTGCACTAATCTTCAGTATTGCACTTGTTATTGGCTAGTAAATGACCAAAACAGACTGGTAATTTTGTATGTTGAGCTGTATGTCTATGATGTGGCTTTTACCGTGCCTCTGTCACCAGTCCATGTTTTATCCACATTATTCATTGCAAATGTTCTCATAGGCATCTGTATTGATGGCATTGTTAAATGTGACCCACCCTGTTGGAGCAGAAAAGCACACTACATCTGGTTGGGGATTTTTTCCATCTAGTAATAAAAATGAAACTGGATAAAGCTGCACATCATTTCACAAAATGATAATATTTGAATTATTTGCATGAATAGATAGTTGTCAACACTAGATCCACAACTGATGGTAAGGCAAAGTTCAGCTGATTTTGCAAAAATTGTATTAGTTTGCTTGACTATTTTCATATGTCCTTCTTTGACCTGACCGGAGATTGCACATAATTGTTGGCTATATCAGTTAATCTGGTTTGAATGAAACTCTCACAGAAACACATTGGGCTTGAGCAGTGCTTGGGTAATTTTTTACTTTCCCTCGTCCGCGTACTTTAAAATGGCACATTTGTTGTATTCTGCATTGCTGTTGAAGTGAAATTCTTGTGGCAAAACCATTTCCATACTCTGCTTAACAAGCTCCAGTATTGCAAATGAATATCTTATTGACGAATCCTCTAGGTGGACCAGTGACTGTAACAAGTGATCTGCACTTGTCCTGCTTCCCATGTTGGGCTCTGATAAATTTGGTTCATTCCAGGATGGTACATTATTTTAGCTGCACTTAGTAACAACAGATTTTTGTGAGAATGACTGTAGCCTGCTACTCAATAGCAATGGGTAGTTCAATGTGGTTATGCTGGAAAAAGTAATGCAGGCTGCCATTTCTGGAATGACAATGGACTACAGTGGAGCCTGAGTGGGTCAGCATCATCCTGTCTGACCCAAACTATCAGCTCTCTAATGAGGTGTTCTCTGTTTTCATTTTAAAACTTACATGGTTTTTATGGAGCTGGCATAGCATCCACTACCCTAGCTTTTATCAGTATTTTTATGACCTCAAACAGATAAACTCAACTGGAAAATATTGTTCATGGAAAAAACATCACTCAACTGCATGTTATTTATGTCCTATGGGAAGTCAACAGGAGTCTCATACAAAATACCACACTGATGTAGACTGCATGATGGCAGCATCCTGCCAGTCAGTGGAAATTTGTCAGGTTATTATCACTGGGATTTAACTGCAAAACTTTAAGAATATTGGTGGTTTTACACTGAGCAGCAATAACTGCTCTATCAATATCCAGGGTGCCAGTTTTTACTTCATTAGTCTCCATATGAATTTTTATGGTGATAGAAGATGGGTGAAGCTATTAATCCCTTTAAACAGAATCATATGGGCACATAATGACATCATTAACCAGTTGTTTCTGCTAAAGTCCCACATGAAAGCTTTGAATCTGCACTACAGTTATTATGTACTTCTGAGAGAGGGACTAGTATAAGGTGAAGTTCTTTGCATTTGTAACGTGGAATAAGGAAGAGAATGTTTGCATACCTCTGTGTTACTTTCATGTACTGTGATTGAGATTTCTTTACATTTCATTACATTTGGTAATTATGGTAATTATGGAAACTATCTTAAGCAGACAGCTGATCAGAATGGCTGCTCTCATATGCCTGAAAAGGAATTTTGCCAGAGTAGACAATGCCAGCATCTTACAGTGTAATAAATGAATCATAAAATGTATAAAATAATTTAAAAAGGTACTGCTTACAATTCAGTGATTATTGTTTCAGTGAGCAAGAATCTGAGGACTGGAGAGAAATGTTAGATCCTCAGAGTACTGATAACTTTCAGTCATCAAGCCATGTCATCCCTGTTAAGAAACCCACTCCAAGGAAGGCTGGTAGCCAAGCATGGAAGGTACATGTCTTTTTTCAGGGAAATGATTTCCAACAATGTTTATTTGAAAATCTTTTCAGGAGAAAAAGATGTGCTTAACCATTGTTTTATACCTGTAATATGTAAGGTGAATGTGAGACATTCTTTGAGGCTTTCATTTTGTTGTCCGACTATACTATTTGTTTTATTTTGTATCAGTCTCTTTCTATATCTCCATGCTTTTTGTGGCCATGCTGCTTTAAACATATCAAATTGATATTTAGTTTAAATATTATAAGAACTAAATCGCCATTTTCATCAATTTTCATTCTGATTTCTGGTAACTATAAGTTTTGTTATGAAATGTGTTTTAAATGGTCCTGTTTTGGAAAATTTGATTATGTTATTCAACATGCCTTGTTTGCAACAATTTTATGTAACTTCATGTTTGGTCTTGGTATGAAAAAAATGTGATGCAGATATTAGTGTTTTGCATTCATTTATTTTTATGGTCATCAGTTTTCAGTGGCTCCTTTTGGTGAAAATTTACATCTTTGTTCTGTAACAAGTAAAAAAAATTCACAACACGTCATAGGGATTACTTTTTGGGCAGCATTATCATCATCGTCATAGGAGTCAGAGATTTTAGATGCCCACCATAAGGCAGAGCATGATATGTGATGATGTTGTCTGTCCTTCTGTCTATTACCAATTAGTCTGAGCATAATAAGTTTAGATACCCACAATCTGCAGTTACCAAACTTTGTGGATGGATTACACTTGGGGTAAGGAAACTTTGATTTATTATTCAAAGGTCAGGGTCAAAGGTCAAGATCACTTACTGAATGAAGAAAAGTGGTTTCCGCACAATGCTCGACATCTCCATCATCTTCAGCTACCAGACTTTGTGAATAGCTTGCAATTCATGTGAAGAAGTACCTTATTGATGTTAAGTCAAAAGGTCAAAGGTTATGGGCACTGTGACTGACAATACAAAATTGTTTCTGTATAATAACATTAATTCTAAATGATGTACCTTGACCAGAGTTTGTGAATGGTTTACACTTGGGGCAAGGAAGAATGATACAGATTTTGGGGTCAAAGGTCAAAGTCACTGGCTGAAAATAAATTGGTTTTTGCAGAATAATATTCGTTTTACATCACAGACCTGGCCCAAAGATTGTACATGGATTGCACTTTGAGTAATGAAGTTGTCTGTTTAGTTCAGATTCAAAAGGGCAAAGGGAAAGGTCACTCTGATTGAAAGAAGCAAAATGGTTTCAGTGCAGAACTAAAGTTGTATAACCAGTGATAGTCTCAACAATGCGTAAAGAGGAAAAGCATATATTTCCAGCATGATAATGGTAGTGCTGCTGCTGCATTATTATATTAGAAAGCACAGAAAATAGTTTTATGTGTACAACATGCTCAGCTATGATGATTCATTGCAGGGAATTCCAATCAAAGTTATGAAGAAAATGCCAGATTGTGAAGAAAAACCAGGCCCATTAAAAGGCAGTGAATCACATGTGGTATTGTTTCAGACACCTGTAAGTTATCAAAATCATATGCAGTTTTTTTTTGTTCAGTCTTTTCACATCTGTTTTAAGTTTCTATAAAGTAACAGAGAAAACTCCATTTGTATTTTAAGTTAATATAATTGGAGTTCTAGTTCAATTATCCATACTTTAATGTTCAAAGTGCAATTTTGTTAAATGATTATTTAAAAGTGACCTTTTCTCTCTTGAACAATCAAACATAACATTTTGTGCAATGATTAGTGATTGTCAGCTTTTTAGCAAATAAAATGATTATTTGAAATATTCACATTTTGTTCTAGTATAATTACAGAGTGTAAATAGTATAAATTTAGTTTTGATTGCAAGGTATCTTTTAAGTTTCTCTGAATAAATAGTTTTTTCATGTTGATACCCAAATTCTTTGGTTTTCTTTGATGTAAAATCAGTATAAGTAAAGTCTTCAGATGAATTCTATTGATTACCTGTTACACTACTAAATTTTATGCCATCATTCATTCTTGAATGTGTGCCATGTACAGGGTTCCACTGATTATGGTATAATCCTGGAAAAAATGTCATAGAAAATCCTGGAAAAATCATCATAGAAAACAGCCAAAAATTTAAAAGTTGTGGAATTTCACCCATGGCAACATTTTCAAATTTATGTTTTTTTTTTTAAATCAGGGCCATGACTGTCATCCAGTTTTCTCATTCCTCTAAATCTGGATTTAAGTGCACATATTTAGACCTATTTCATTCTTGTAATATTCATGTACTATCACTATTTCCTGTATATAGATCCAACTTTCCAGTTTTTTAATTGTAAATTCAAAGAATTTAGTCTTGGTAAATCAGAAATTTGTCATGAGTAATTCATGGTAAAGTCATGAGAAAAGTAATCAGATTTGTGTAGGAACCTTACATTTAGATAGGGTCTGGAAAACTGTGTAAAATATTTGCTTTGAATCTCTTGGATTCTAGACAGAATTTTTAATGCACAGTAGTTAATAGTCACTGTCCTTGAGTTCTGTATTTCTTATACCAAGATGTTTTCTTTTTCAAGAAATGAAAGGTATGGTATGTGCATTTTACCTGCCTACCAAATTGTCTCCCTTAGTGAAGTTTGATCAAAAGAAGTCACAAAAAGCAGCACCATGACAGATTACCATATCCTGGTTGGTAACAAGCACAGTAAATCTATTTATAGTTCTTGATAGGTTCTGAATGAGGTTAAACAAAAAATAGCTTACTGGTGCTATTGGTCACTAACAGGAGTATACATATTATATTGCCATACCCCAATATCATCCAAGCTGGCTTATGGCACTAAAATAATGTTAAAAACTGCTTATGCTACAGAGAAGAACTCTCGCTACATAATTACAATATTCTGGTTTTCTGTTTCATGTAGTTTTGTAGCGGTAAATATGTCAGTATGTTATAACAGATAAGAATAGCAAATACAAGAATGCAAGTCATAACATTTAGCTGAATGCAAAGTGTACTATTAACGATTTTTTCCAGTATGAATACAAAGAAGAAAGCCCAAGTCCACCAAAGCCATATGCTCATTATAAAGATAAATGGGACCATTATCATGTTCGAATGCCATGTTCAAGTCAAAATGAGTTCCCAGTGAAGGAAAAGGTATATAACTTTTTGTATAGGTAAAACTTGTAATACACTGAATCCTTTGATTATTCAACTGCTTATTCTAATTCTTTGTTTTACCCAAGAACTGAAATAATAAACTATTAAAAAGTGCAACACTACTTTACATAGTAAAGGCTGCAAAGTCCAATATCAAAACCTTAAATTAAGTCGAAATAAAATATATTTCTCCATCAAGTACATTTCTTGGGCACATTGCCATCAGTAAAATAACCTCAGCTACATCTGGATCAAATCCTCCTTGAAAGATGACTTCTTTACATCTTTATATCATATAAATGAAAGGAAGTAAATCTTACAGATTAACACTCCTCACACTAGGTGACCAGCCGGATACATGATGGCAAATGTCCTAATGGCTTCTTGTGGCTTTGAACCGATAAAGAATAGACATTCTCTTGTAATCTTCTCTGAAACATCATCAAGTAGAAACTCTGCGCCTTATCCCATTTGTTTCTCCGATGTGTTCAGGGTCTGAAAGGTGGTGGTGGGAAAGCAGGTAGCATTGGAGTTGCCACCTCAACTCTTCTTTCAAGTTAACCCTTCCTTTCCATGACCTTGCCAGGGATCATACCAGAGAAGAGATGATCATCGACAGAAAGACCACTCAGCAACAGTGGCCAAGCAAATTATAGGCAGCCACATGCCTCTAACTTTTGCAGGCAGAATAGTAGAGAGAGAGAAAACAAAGTCTCTTCTCCCCCATGCCTCCTGCCAGCCAGCAATGACTTGTCTTTCCTGCCTGCTAGCAACCCTCTTGCAGGTGCTAACTTCTTTTGTTTCCCCAGACTTGGATCATATTCTTTCCAAACCATCTTGGAGGGTCTCCAGATCATGTTCATCTAGCCCTCTGCGCCACTTTTGTCCTCCTTCATCATGACATAGATCCCAGGCAATCCCACAAAGGCAGTTATGTTAGAGAACAAGCATTTGCTCATAAAGCATTCAAGACTGTTTCTGTTCTCAAAATCCAATAGGAATTTGAGACTGGATATAGACTCGAGTAGGTTACAAAATGCAATAGGAATTAGACACTGGATGTAGACTCGAGTAGGTTACAAAAGCCAATAAGAATTTGAGACTGGATATAGACTCGAATAGGTTACAAAAGCCAATAGGAATTTGAGACTTGATATAGACTCGAGTAGGATACAAAAGCCAATAGGAATTTGAGACTGGATATATACTTGAGTAGGTTACAAAAGCCAATAGGAATTTGAGACTGGATATAGACTCGAGTAGGTTACAAAACCCAATAGGAATTTGAGATTGGATATAGACTTGAGTACGTTACAAAAGCCAATAGGAATTTGAGACTGGATATAGACTTGAGTAGGATACAAAAGCCAATAGGAATTTGAGACTGGATATACACTCGAGTAGGTTACAAAAGCCAGTAGGAATTTGAGACTGGATATAGACTCGAGTACGTTACAAAACCCAATAGGAATTTGAGACTGAATATAGATTTGAGCAGGTTACAAAAGCCAATAGGTATTAGAGACTGAATATAGATTTGAGCAGGTTACAAAACCCAATAGGAATTTGATACTGGATATGGACTTAGCAAAATTAGTCAATTTATTGCTGCCCAGAATTTTGGGGTGGAGATGGCAGGGTTCATTCTCCTGTCCTGTCAGTTTGACTATGCAATCAATTTTTGATTGGTGTAATGTGGATGGACCTATTCTGATCATATTTTATAATTACCTTCACTTTTGCTACCATCTGCTAGTGAACCAATTCTGTGCCCTTCTCTTTGGCATCAGTCTCAGCCCTTAGGCTTTCAATAAGACATTCAACTGCAGCATATTCCATATGTGGCTCTCCTCCCACGCAGTGACCCTGGAGTACTTCCACCATAGTCTGCACAGATACTCAGTATATACTGTTTTAGTTCAAAATATGAACAACCTTCTCTCCCATATTTGCAGTTTAGGATGGATGGTCAGTGTGGAGAAATCAGGCCTTGTCTCTTCAAAGCATTTTGTTCAACCAAGCATGGAGTTTCTAAAGCATAACAATCTGGTTTCATCTTCCTCCTAGATGAAGTGACAGTGTCATTGATGTGTTGAAGATGTCACCCACCAGGATATTCATTTCTTTGAGTTTCTTCAATTCCTTGACCTGCTTGATTCATTATAAAGGAAAGGCCAGCTGCTTCTTTTAGAGTTCTCTCCCCATTCGTCCATCTTTCACTGAGTTTGCATTCTATGCACTAACTAATATTAGACCTGTTTGCAACAAGATGGAACGACAAAGTGCCTACTTTTGTCTCTGTTTCCAGACCCAATGGCATTTACTTGACACAATAGTTTTAATACTGAAATTAATCCAGAAAATAAGGGGTAGCTTGCAAAATGTTTCTGATTTTCCTTCACCAATGGAACAGTTTTTTGAGTCAGCATTCTGCTAAATTTGGTGACAGAGATATTAGGAAAATCATTTTGCCTTTCCTCCCTTCCCACCTGCCCCTGCTGAAGCAGCAGAGGTTATCAGTATTCCATTCTTGTCCATTGAAACTCCTCTTTCATGCCTGACTCTTGTTAGAAATGTCCTGTGTGAAAAGGAATTATGTACTTCAGTTGTGGAGACCATCTTGACAACTGGATTGCTATCCACTTTGGAGACATGAGAGGAAGTGGCAACATTTCACCCTCTGATGTCACGTTAACATTGCACTATTTTCAGCCTCCATCCCCAAATTTGCTAACTTCCTTTTCCTGGTTGAGGAAAAAAATCTAACCCCTGTCACAATCAAAGGATACCATTCAGTGATTTCAGACATGTTCAAACGACATGGAAGAGATGATATTGTCCAGTTGTGACATTTTCAACCCACTCTCATTCACAATGTTTCCAAGATGGAACTTCTCAAATGCCATAACATGGCCCAGCTTGTACAAATTTGAACTCCAGTTTTTGACCTTGCTGCTATGGTTATTATACAAGACTCGTTTCCAGATAACAGTAGCTACGGTTTGCCTGCCATGGACCTGAACTACATTTAGTGCCATTTTGATGGTTAGCTGTACTAATGGTGCAACTTGCTTTTTGTATCTAATAATAGGTTACTGTCTATAGACAGTCAAACAATAATTATTAGCCTTCTACCCTCCATCCCCTGGCCGAGTCATACCAAAGAACTACAAAAATGGTACTAACAGCTGCCTCGCTTGGCGTTCAGCATTAAGAGGTTAGTGTTAGGACTGGTCGGCCTGGTGTCAGGATAATGTGACTGGGTGAGACATCATGCTACATGTCTGCGGCATGATGCCTCAGTGCTAGACATCACTATAAACTGTCACACTGCAGACATCGTAGCAATATGACTGAAAAATTATTAAAGCTACGTTAAAATTGCAAATCACACAAATCAACCCGTTATGTGCATTCAGATACTATCAGAGGCCTACAGAGTGTGGCAGCTTCCCAAAGCTTGTCCTTCTGGTCAAGGTGGGAAAGCAAGACATAACCTCACCATCACTTGGCAAAATGGGGTTTATATAATTGGCACACTCTGAAATCTCACAGAATCGGGTATGCCTCATGAAGATTTCAGCTCACAAAATATAAGCAATTTCCATGAGACTGGCCTTCACACATAATGTCACAATCTGAGACACAGTGGAGTCATGCTCAGTCTTTATTCAGCTTTTATTTATGTGACATGGCCTCGCAAAAGAGAGAGCTGAATCTTGTCAGGCCATTGGTAGTTACCCAGACAGTTACCATGCCCTGTTCATGACAGCATAACCTCAGTCTCTGGCAAGACCTTACAACATTTGCTGGATTCACCCAGGACTGTTTGACATGTAAGGCAATAGCAACTTGCAGGGTCCTACAGGGATCTCCCTTGCATCAGTATAGAAACATAATCTTTTAATTGTGATTTCAACGATATCTGGCTTGAACAAGACAAAATACAAGGAATTGGCTTCGATGGGAGAAGGAGCCCTTACAAGTCATGCCAAAGGTAAGATGCAGATTAATACACAGTAACTACACACTGTTATGAATTATGTGTGAGGAGGCAGGAAGAGAAGTAGAGTCCCAATGTGATTTAATATTGACTCAGTATGGAGAATTAGTGGTTGAAGTTATCCAATCGGACAATCATCCCTTGAAATGACTGAATAGAACAGAAAACAGCCTTGATGAAGTGTTTTATTCCTTCCTTTCCAAAAGAAAGGAATATGTTGAACTTTGGAATGTTCTCCAGAAATAGTTGTTGTTGTCACATGGGCAGGCAACAATGGAGAGAGGATTTTCTGTGAACAAATAGGTATCTGTTAAGAACCCAGCAGAGAAAGCCTCATAGCTCAAAGGCTAATCATTGACACAATGAGAAAAGCAGGTGGACCTTTGGAAATCGTCATTAGCAATGAAATGATGACATATGCCTCTTCTGCAAGACATAAGTACCATGCCTATCTGGATAAGAAGAAAGCAGAGGAGGAGCATGATGAGAAAATCAGAAAAGGAAAGAAATGGGAGTTAGCCATGGATGAAGTGGAAGAACTTAAAGACAAAAAGCTGCATCTTGAAGCTGACATTGCCAGCCTACATGCTTCCTCTGTTCAGAAGGCAGAAGAAGCAGAGTTAAAATGACTCATTGTGCTTGTAAACAGAGTCAAATGCTCTTTGGAGAAGAGCAGAGAAAGATGACAGTGGTGGCTTCTCTTTCCAAAATGATTGAAGAGAAAAAAGCAGCAACTTTAATAATGCATTTAAAGCAGTGCTGATGTCTGTTAAGAGAAAAATTTATTTTGTCTTAAATCTGATGCATAAGTTACATATTTCTGAAATAACAATGAATGTTAACCTATCTTCTAGGTCATTATAAAGCAATTTTAGGAAATTAATTATAGTTTGAATTTCATCATTAAATAATATTGTAGTATTTTGCATTCGTTGTTTTCTCATATAACTTGTATACAAAATGTTAGCGAAAATTTTGAGTACAAAGTGAAAATGAGAAAAAAGAACTTGCAGTATTGTGAATTAAATCCCAAAATAATCCAAGAATTAGATCAGACACTAGTCCTAGTAATTTAAAGTCCGTAATAAAGTTCAGTAAAGGTCCAGAAAACATTCAAGTTGACGAGGTGTCTGTGGTAGCTATTGAAGTGTTGATGTGTCTGCAGTCTTTTTTTGAATCACAGAAATATAATTTCAGGTTTGAATATACTATAAATTCCAGTGAACGTCTTTATCCTAGAATTTTATCAGAGCACTTTGTATTTCCAGAGAAAATAATTAATTGAATTCAGTAATTTGAAGAAAATAAAATTCAGCCCAAACTGGTCACAACATAATACAACTTGAAGATGCTAGATGTGTGTACTTGTGATTTGGAATTTTAATGTAGCTTCAACAATTGTTCAGTCATATCGCTATGATGTCTGCAGTGTGGCAATTTATAGTGATGCCTAGCACTGGGGCATCATGTCACAGACATGTAGCATGATGTCCCACCCATTTATATTATCCTGACACCAGGCCAACCATTTCTAACACTAACATGTTAATGCTGAACGCCAAGCGAGGCATCTGTTAGTACCATTTTTGTAAGTCTTTGGTATGACTCGGCCAGGGATCGAACCCACGACATCCTGCATCTGAGTGCCAAATCCTTACAATCACAAGATTATATAGCTCTCTACTTGACCGCAGGTCACATTTAGCATGTTTTTTTTTAAACCATTACCTAATAGAAAATAACCTTCTAGAATGATCTAATGAGCCTTGTTTATTTATAACACAATAAAATGTAAAATTCACTTAGGAAGCTCCAAAACCCTGACCCAAATCAACAAATTTACTCCTTCTTGTTTACATTAATAAAATTCCTGATATTAAGTTCATACTCATCAAGAATAAAGAAGCTATTATTAGTTGTTTACATAAAATAAAATAAAATTTTTTAAAAGAAGTCAATCTGGTCAAGCAGAAATAAACTTAGTTTTGGACAAGGTCAAGTCCAGCATTCATTGTTACAAAAATAGCATGTAATGAAATAAAAAAATTACAACAAAACAAATTATATATATATATATATATATATATATTTTGAACAAAACCACAAGTCATTATTCAAATGAATCACTGATAACGTTAAAACGTTTATAACAAATGCAGAACCTCCTATGACAAAAAGAAAAACATCACTAGAGGAATATTACTGGAGTTCATTTTGCTATTAATATACTGATACATGTGATTAATGTTTAATGATAGATTTATATCTTTATTGCAATGTAATTTTCAGATGTATGCATATATGAATAAAGAATACAGTGCATTAGAGGTGCATGGTGTTACCAATATACCAGTTAACCATGGTATTTATGCCCAGTAGTATGTTCGATGGTACTTTTTCAGTGTACCGGTACCTTGGTAGTTTCCGTCAGTAAGGAATGTTTGAAAATTCCTGAAAAATCTTGCTACAACTTAACTGTTTTCATTATTGGTGACAAAATAATTTTTAAAAATCTATTTTACAAAACAGTTGTATTTGTCACAATTTAATGGTGACAAATATAATTCTATTTATGATTTCATCTTTGACACCTATCACATATGCCAAATGAATTGTGAAATAGTTTCTTGCAAAAGCCAACTTTCAGAAAGATTTTGAATTTAAAAAACCAATGAAATAAACTCAAACAAAAGGATGCCTTGTTTTACTTATTTACTTTAATATGTGAATGTGTTAAGTACATGTGTTCCTTTGTAAGACTGCAAATCATCCTTTAATTTTTTCAGATGTGCACTTGTTATTTTGTCTGAAGTATACATAAGTTCTTAAGTCAACTAAATAGTTTCTTGTTTGTTGAATAAGTGTGTTTTATGTTTACTAGCCCTTTCTGATAAGTATCTTACCCAGGTGTTGGCATCCACTCAAAGTTTCACTGCCCATTATATCAATAGTGTAGCTAAAACATTGTAGGTTTTGGTGTCAACACAACATACATTTATCAGCAGGCTCTCTAATGTCAGCACTATGTCTTCCATAGTGTAAGTTTTATCATGTCACTTTAGTTACAGTTTGTAGATTGCAACTTGTATACCAATTAACATACACATAGCAAATTCATCTACTGTATGGTAGTGGAAATTTTATTAATGGGAGGGGGCTGTGATTTTCTTTTGGGCTGAAATATTTTCTTTTCTTTTATCTCAATTAATGTATTTTCCTAATAATATCATTGATATAATATAGTGCTTATTTGCTATAAATTAGAGGAAGATATTTTTCCAATCATTGACAAGAAATAAAAACGTATCAGGCTCTTGCCCAAGATCATTGACTGGATGGTCCCTAATATAACTGTAGTATGGTAGGTAGGGATAGAAGTTTTCTATTGAAAGAAATAACATTATTGAAACATAATACTAGTGATTATATGGAGTCTGAAGTAATGCCCATATTAATTTTCCATTTATTTTGTCAGCATGGAAAGAAACTTAAAAGACGTTGGGAGATCATAACTGGAGCTCTTTCTCCAGATATAAAGGATATATCTGAATTGCAGGTAATTCAAAACTTTATTATATTACTGTGTCATTTTGTATGCCTTCCTCCTAATAATTCAAATATGTTTCCTTAAAGTTACTTTGGTAACCAAGTTTCATTATTAGAGTCAGGAGCATGTTCTATTTCAAACTGATTACTGGTAACTTACCGACAGCTTTGAGTTTTTGGGGATACTGAATATTTTAAAACTTTTCGTATTACATGCATATTGTTTGTTTTTTTTGTTGTTGTTGTTGTTGGTTTCATTGGCACTTTTAACACATTGTCTATATCATGCTGTGGACATGAGAACTAGTGCCTTTCTCAAGGACACACAGAGACAGCAGACCTTGGCTGGCCTAGACAGGTATCAAACCCACAATCCTTAAATTTTGGGTTGAATGCTCTACCAACTGAGCAACTGTGGTTTTTCATCCAAGTAAATGTATAATATTGGAAGAATTCATCTGTACTGGTCAGTCAAACCACGGTGTAGTTCTAATGTTTAATTACTACTGTGCCAGTATTAAACAAAGGCGGTGTCTTGGATATCCAAGTCTACCCTTTCATCCCTAATTTGTTTGCAGTGCTTTAACAACCTGAAATGCCACCACCACCAAGAGGGCTGCAAGAGGAAAACTGTCTGCCCCATTTGTGGTCCTCTTGGTCATTATGGTTAATCCTTTATGGAGAAAATATCTTGCACTAATTGCCAGGGTTACCACTTTTCATCCTCTAGAGACTGAACTGAATAGAAGCAAGAGACGAATATACAATGGTTGAAGCATAAGAGAAACGCATCTCTGAGGCTATACAATTTGTGGAAGCCATCACCCCACACATGGCAGATTCTATGCCAGTACAGCAAAGGTGAACAGAAACCTTACACAAATTCTGTCTGTACTCAGAGATTTTATTTTATCCATGGCAAGGCCAAGTTTACAGTCTTAGCACCTCCAAAACCTGTTCAAACAAACACCTAGACCAGAATTGAGGCACGAAAGACAGTTGACCCACCCAGCAAGTGACCATCAAGTAACACAATGCTAACAGTGAAAAACTGTTGAAACCCCATCCCATGAAAAGAGCAGAAAACCTGTCTTCATTGGTCACAGTAATGGTGTTATTGTTGTTGTTGTTGTGGGGTTTAACGCCATTTTTCAGCACACGATAGGCTATACATGGCTGCCAGTATTAATGGTGGAGGAAGAACCTGGGAAAACCCCGGAAAGAACCACCAACCCTCGAGAAGCTACTGGCAAGCTTTCTCACATACCCACATTGGCTGAATCTTAGACTCGAACCGCCGCAGACAGAGGTGAGATGGCAGTGATCCATAACGAAGAGCGCTTTAGACCACTCTGCCACTCGGGGCCCCAGTAATGGTGTTAACACATAAGATTCCCAACTCATCTATTGAGAAACTGGTTAAACATGGCCCATCCAAGTCCATCAGATCACTGGTACTTGTTGAAATGCATGCTTTAATCCAAATAAAAGAGATGATTTAAGAATCTACCAGACTCCTGAAAGAATTTAATAGTGCTATAAAGCTCTTTTTTAAGTTTGGGAGTCTATAGAGGGTGAACACTGGAGATCCCCCGATACTACACCAGAGAAGTCCCATGCTTTCACCATTTTCATAAATATGTCTAACACCATAGTACAATGTTATACCAAGGACTAAAGGCAAATATTGATGAAATTAGTCTTCTGCTTAAAGAACTTGATTCAGTCACTGCCTGTCTTCTGAAGACCTTTTTAAAAAAGATGATAGAGTTAATTTTAAAATCTTTGCAGGGTACAGTTTTTCAAGAAATGTTGTTACGGTTGCTGGGAGTGAATCCTCCCAGTCAGATTAACCTCAGATCTGCAGTAGAGGCTTTTGGCCACACACTCAAACACTTTCCTGAATATACCTCTCCCACCAATCAGTTTGTCTGATCTTGACATATTACTGAACAGTTAACAACACCTTTTGTTTTGCGTGATAACTTTAATGGCCAGCATACACTTTTGCACTTTTGAGCTGTAAAGATATCAGCAAGAGAGGGAAGAAAATAAAGGACTTTGTTTCAAAACACAATCTTTGCCCTTTTAATGAAAAGTTGTATGCATACACGCATCTTGCTGTAGGATCCTACAGTCCTTAGATCTGACCATCGGCAGTCCATACCTTTTATTTGACTTCTCTTAGGAAGTTGGTGATGACCTATGTGGCTGTAACCAATTTTTCAGTATACCTGAGGAGTGATACTTCCAAACCTCAAGGGTTCAGGTAGAGATGAAAATTGAGCAAGGCAGATTGGGAAACATTTCAGTGCCTGTGTGAATCATTGTACTACCAAACTAATCCATCTACTCCTGCACACGATGTGATCACTCCAGTGGCTTAGTGGTTAGAGCGTACACATCTGATGCGGAAGGTCACAGGTTTGAACCCCAGTTGAGTCCTACCAAAGACTTATACAAATGGTACTAACAACATTAAGAGGTTAGTGTTAGGACTGGTCAGCCTTTTGTCAGGATTATATGGCTGGGTGGAACATCATGTCTGCGGCATCATGCCCCAGTACTAGACATCACTAGAAACTGCCACACTGCAGACATCATAGCGACATGACTGAAAAATTGTTAAAGCTACGTTAAAAATTTGAATCACACACACAGATATCTATATATATATATATATATATATATATATATATATATATATATATATATATATATATATATATATATATATATATATATATATATATATATTGAACAAAACCACAAGTCATTATTAAAATCAATCACTGATAACATTAAACCTTTTATAACAAATGCAGAACCTCCTATGACAAAAAGAAAAAATTCCAAACCTTGTATGTTCAGATATACAAATTCATCACATAGTCAGTACACTTTACTTATAGTGTGTGCATTTTAATACTTTTAATATTACAATATTAATATTACAACATGTCAACATATCACTTTATGTGATTCTGTTTAGTCCAAATAAACCTATGAAATTCTTGTGCAATATTGTTTTTACTGATTGGTTGTGATCATGGGAAAATTTTCCTAACCATGCCTTTCTGGAAATTTGTAGTTCTTGCTGGTACTGTGAAAATTTTGGTGTCCATTTTCCTAATTATTCATGAAATGGAACTGGAAAAAATGGTAACGTCTGTCTTAATATGGTCTAATCACACCACAGGGGTATAGCATATCATGCTCTGAAAAAGAAGAAATAAAACTAAGGGTATTGATCAGTTGGTAGCTGGTGTGGAGCTAGGGTGGGAGGTACTTAGTATACCTGTAACATGGAGTCCTCCCTACATATAAGCATGATTTAAAAGATAACTTATAGAGGTAAATAACTAACCTCTGTTCACAGAAACATGTGGACATAATGTGGTCTCTGAACTGACAGAACTTTATCGAACCACAGCATTTTTATGCGATAAGATAACCAAACAAGCTACTGAGTAATGTTTTTCATGTGTTGCAAGTCTAACTCTAAATAAAATTTGTTTATGTCTTCTGTAGTCTACTGTTCAAAGTTAGTTAATGCAAATATCCAGTCACAAGTACATTACAGATGCATCCAGTAATCATCCTTTCTCATGAATATCCCAACAATGGAATGTTTACTAGAAAAACTGACAGACTTTAGTGTTAACATGGATTGTCTACCCTAACTGGTATCAAACATTGTGACATCACACACATTGGACATTCTGTGTTGAAAATTGATTTTGTCTGTGTAAACTGTTTAAGTTAATCAGAAAGGCATTTGATTTTTTTTTAATAATTTGTAAGAAAAACTTCTTTTAAATGTTAATGGTTGTAGAACTGTGTCTGGGACTATTTTTTACATGCAACAAATGAAAGATGCCACATTTGAGTTAAAATGAACCAAATTATGAAATTTATGAATTTTGTTGAATGATGTCCAGCTTTGCATCTGGGACTATTTTAAACAATGAAAAGTGCAGCATCTGAGTCACAGTGAATGAAATTAGGAAATATATGGAACTCATTGAATAATGTTCAGCTCTTGTTCAAGGCTTCCAAAAGCTGTACATTATTCAACTTATTTCATAAATTAAGTATTAAATCATTATCCATTTGAGATCCTCTATTTGTCCTTAGAAATAGCAACTGTGGTGTTGGAAATAATGCAAAATTCTGTTCCAAATCACAACATAGTTATCAACACCCCAAATAATTAAAATATGATCTTTGTCAATCCAAACATTCCTCAGTAAATCTCCATTTTCAGAGTAAATTAAATCAAAGCCTCCTATGGTCATATGTACAGGTGGTTCAGAATATTGGAGACAATGTTGGAGCTGTTGAAGCTGCCATAGCAACTCCCTATGACACCATCTTGAGCTGGACATCAGATAAAGTTTTGCTATTTATGGTAGAAAATACAGCCACAAAGCTCTGAACTACTTTGAAACCTTTCAAAAACATTCCTACACTGAAAACCTTGCAAAACCTTAATTCTAGCAAACTGTTAATATCCAGGTATGACAGAAACATGATTTGTTCATACAGTCTGGGAAAGTGTTTTGTATTGTTGGCTGACCAATTACATAGGTATAAAGGGTAATTAAAAAGTAGATAAAGCAGCCAAAGCTGTCCTACAGCCCCCCTCCCCCATTTCATTTTCCTTCCTGCTAGAAGGATTAGTATATTGAGAAATGTACTGGTCTTACTGAATCTAAACAAGTCCTTTTGATAAAATAATCTTAGATATATCTAGATTAACAACACTTTTTATATTTTAAATATCACTGTCATTCATAGTTGAAATCTTGCTTTAGAAATCAACCGTAAATTAATTGTAAAAAGAATGGTACATTCTTAACAGCCTTGTCATCTTGAAAAAAAAAAAACTTTTAAAGAGAGAAAGAGGAAGACTTCATTCACCCTGGTCATTACATATTGTAGCTCAATGGACAGATGATTTAAGGCAGTATGTTGAGGCAGGTAAAAGTTGGGTGAAAAAGATTCTTTGAATGGAATATGTGTCTCCATGAATGTGAATCCTTTAAAAACAGAATGGTTAATCATAACAGGGATTTTGATGACCATGACAAATACATAAATCTAATTAACAATCTTTGACATACAACTTTACTTTCTAAATCTCTTTTTGAAATATGGTAAATCAAATCCTAATTGTCCTAGCCCCAAAGGGAGCAGTTGAACTTTGGAGATTTATGCAGTTCTGGGAGAACATAGACATCGTCTGATTATTCAGATTTTAAAAAATTGCCCATGATGGCGTAAATAAACATTGTTGAAACTGAAATTTTATTAGCCATCATACTATTAAAATTTTGAAAACTACTAGTCAGACTGACAGGAAATTTACTAGCCTCTTGCTAGTGGACTAATGCTAATTTCAACCCATACATTTCCTCATTTCTAAATACCGACTTTAAGTATTACATAAATCAGCATGCTCTTTTTTGCATGTTCTTATTTAGGAATGATGAAATGTCCACAAACTTCATAAAATCAAATCAGTTATTGGAGAGTGGCATCCTTTGTATCAAGCAAATCAAAGAGATGTGGCATTGTGCCAGTTGTGTATTTAAACATACTTACTGGACTCGTACATGCCTTTTGAAGGGTGAACAACATCCAGAGTACATTCCACAACAGGATTTTGATGTGAACTTAATGAAGAAACTGATAATGTACCAAAGTATCTTGGACTTGTTGATAAAATGTAATTTATGTAATGAATATCAACAAATTTGTTTCCAATATTTGATATATTACCATTATCTTTTATTTTAAATAGCGTTTTTGAGAATTTTACAATTTATTTACTTTTTGATTTTATCTTGTTGTAGTTCTTTTTTACATCTATTTGAGAGGGTTTATCTCAAAGATTTTGTGCAATTCATTTTACAGTTTTTGAACTGTTCATTTAGTTGGCACCTTATAGCCACTATTGCACTGGTATGCTGTGAACATTTGTACAACTTGTACACACGCACACACGCGTACACACACACACACACACTTTTTAGTATTTTTAAAATTGTCATTGCCAGGACTTTCAGAATATATCATTTATTAACTCATTCAGATTTTACGTGAAATGAACTCTTATTTGCCATTGCAACTTGAATAACAAGAATGTAAACTAGAGTTCCAGCTGTAAATGGCTATAGTCATCCACTTGCAGGAAATTCCTGGCAGGAATCAAGTAATTCATGGCAGGAATCAAGTAATTTATGACAAGAATCAAGTAATTTATGGCAAGAATCAAAGTAATTCCTGGCAGGAATCAAGTAATTCATGGCAGGAATCAAGTAATTTATGGCAAGAATCAAGTAATTTATGGCAAGAATCAAAGTAATTCCTGGCAGGAATCAAGTAATTTATGACAAGAATCAAGTAATTTATGGCAAGAATCAAAGTAATTCCTGGCAGGAATCAAGTAATTTATGACAAGAATCAAGTAATTTATGGCAAGAATCAAAGTAATTCCTGGCAGGAATCAAGTAATTTATGGCAAGAATCAAAGTAATTCCTGGCAGGAATCAAGTAATTTATGGCAGGAATCAAGTAATTTATGGCAAGAATCAAGTAATTTATGGCAAGAATCAAAGTAATTCCTGGCAGGAATCAAGTAATTTATGGCAGGAATCAAGTAATTTATGACAAGAATCAAGTAATTTATGGCAAGAATCAAAGTAATTTATGGCAGGAATCAAGTAATTTATGGCAAGAATCGAGTCTGTAAGTGTAAGAAAATTTATTAATAAATAAAGTCCTTTTTTGATAAACTATGTAAGCATGTCACTAGATGCATGCACTTAGTATAGTGATGTTTGCTGCTGATTGTATATTATGAACTATAAGTATCCTCAGCTACTGTCCAAGTTTAACACAAAAATGCAAGACACTATCACGGGAGGTAAATCAACAAGTAATGACAAAGTATCTGCACCCTGTATTACACTCTTCTTTACATACAACAGTTAACTTTTAATTTAACAATGCTATTATGAAAAGCTGCCATGTAAAGTATTAAAGTTTTAGTTGCCAAAATTAATGCTGCAAGTGTATGGGTATAATAGATTTATCATGTATTGATAATAGATGACGGTATGTCACCAAAGAATTATAATAACTTGACCTTAAAGTTAGTATATACTTGACCCACTCTTTATTAATATCTTTTTCAGTCGGTATTGTGTTACATCTTACTCTTTTCTCTGTGTGTACATCTTTGTGTATTTGTAAAAATTATTTGAATATGATTTTTTAAAATTTTCTCAATCATGAAATATCTTTTTTTTTCAGGATGCTATTGTTTCTTACAACCATCGATACTATGAAAAGTGGGACTTTGAGACACTAGGTTACTTTATCACTCATGTAAGTTCTGGAGGTTTTTTTCTCTACTTAAATCCCTTCACACATTTATGGGCACAAAAAATAATGTAAAATCATCTTAAATCTGTTACACTCCTGGATGATTGGAGCAAATGAAAGCTGTAATTGATTGGAACAAAGACACAAATTGCCATAAATAGAGGATCTCAGAAGAGCAGTGATTTTTATACTGAATTCATTTAGTGATTTCTAATAAGTATACTATTATTACTCGTGAGATATTCAGTTCATCATATAGTTGGTATTTTAGGAGAGAAACCTCAAGATTTAGCCAGAAGAACAAATAAGTTCAGCAATATTTGCTGCTGCCTCAAATGCCGTACATAAAAATTGCTGTATAATGAAAAACTAGTCTCAGGTGCAGGTTGACATAATGTACTGGGTTAACAAATCAAATGACATATATTAAAATGGAACTTATTTCAGATAACACTTGAAGAAAGATATTTTTTATAATCTTTATTGAACAATAAACAAGAGAACATCATGTTGATTAGAGAGGTGAGTTTATTCACGCCAGTAGCTTGACATTTGAACCAAGCTTGTCCATTGTGCAGTACATAAAATCCATACTGCATGATAGTAACAGTTTAAAATGGATTGTTAGCATTCCAGTAGGATGCTGGAAGTGTCTTTGCATAGCAACTGTAATAGTTCTCCCACAGTTTTAGTTCTAACTAGCTGAACATTATGCACATTTACTTATATTTCTAGTTTTAGTGTTCAGAGAATTTCACCCCAACACATGTCCGTGTGCTTCGCTGACAATCTGAATATGAATTGTTAAAAACCATAGTGTATTAATTAGACTCTCTAACTATGTGCTCACACAGAGAGCAGCTTGCCAAATTCAGGCCTTGAGTACTTTGATACCATGACTTTTTGAGCAGCAATAGCACTTCAGTCTTTCTTTCATATATGAGTAAATTTGCAACTGTGTATTCAGACACAATGCCATAACTGGTATAAACCATTGTAACTTGATTGAACTGGTTCTTCATTTTCTTGAATAAATATAAGTAGTTAGAAGTGACAGCCAGTATAGAACACTTTCTAAAAATGTTCTAAAAATTCCTTTACTGTCATTCTTTGTTGGATACTCTTTGAAGTTTATACTTATTCATTTTAAATTTTCAGGATTTGGAAGAGGAAGAACGTCATAATTTTTTTTCCAAAACCTTGAAGGAAATGAAGAAGATAGCACTGAATCTTCCTCATCTTTGTTCCTGTGTAAGTTTGAATTTTGTGAAAAAATATACAACTGTAGGCACCTTTTAGAAAAAAGTGGAGGATAAAGTAAAATATCTGCATTTCCATCTGTTCGTTTATTCATCTGTCAATTAAATTTTCATTTATGCTCATTAACTTTAAAGCCAGTTCAAGTTAAGGGGTGAAACATGGTTAACGTACACATTATCATTAAGCATGTCACATTCTACATCAAAGGTCATATCTTCAAGGTTATAGCGGTTGCTACTGGTGTTATTGTTGTGAGGTTGTACCTTCTTACAAGGTGTCCACTTTATTTGGCTGTTGTTATGTAGAGGGTGATCACCCTCATAATGTTGTTACCCAGATCGAGTAAATATTAAAATAAAGTGTAAAATTTATAGATGGAGTAAATAGAGATCTGAGCAGATACATAGAACAGAATGACACAAGCCCCCGAACATGGAAAAACAAAAATTTAATCAATTACATAAACAACTGTAATAATACATTACATTAGGAAGATACACTTCTTTTTAGAATAAATCTTTCACCGCATTTCAAAAACACAAATATATTTATATAAATAGCCGATCTGTTACAAATGATAAAATTAGTTCATCGTATAATCGAGTGAATGATCAAAGTCAGTACCTTGTACAACTTCATAACCTGCTTATTCTGGTCCACTCCAACTTCACTATGGTGGTTCCTCTTGGTCCTTTCACTTTTTCCCTTTTCTGACCTCCCTACTGTCTCACCTCTTTTTGACCCGCAAACTTTGTGTGGGTAGGTGGATACGTTAAGTAGATACTTCAGTGGATATGTCCGTGGATACTTCAGTGGATACGTCCATATATACTTCAGTGGGTACATCTGTGGAGCTATTTCCCCTTACAAAATAAACAGAGAAACAATCTAAATCTTCTGTCAGTTGTCCTACTGGGAATAGGTCATTACTCCCCTCTCATTATGTCAGATATAGTTCTATTGGAATTCCATCAGACTAAAGGCTATTTGGTCAAGCTAAACATGGCAGACCATAAACAAACCTAGTTTCACAAGATTAATGTACTTCCTAATGGCTATTTCATCACTGATTCCCATTAACATTACATGAGACATAACAGATCCGTTCTTGTCTCAGTTACACAAATGAATGAATGAAATTAATTACATGGCATAACTATGTTATTTTTGGTGAATACACACATTCAAGTCTATATCATACATGAAATCATCTAAGATCGGTGAATTCAAACGGATTCTCGTAACTGATATCAACTAAAGTAATGCACAAAATTCTTAGATTCCTATAGCAATCAAGACAACAAATTCAAACAATTTGTCAAACTTTTATAAAGAAGATCGTTGTATGAATTGAGATATCTGAACTCAACACAGTTATACGCATATCAAGAATATTGATCTATGAATTTAAAAAAATAAATTCATGCAAATATAAACAATTAAATTCAAGCAATTCATTATATTGGTATCAACGACTACAAGAAATTGACGCAAATACTTTGTACTTTCATGCTTTGTTCACTTCTACCTCCAAAATTGGGTCCGTTGACTTTCCAGACATCTGGTCCCTTTGACCAATGTTTTACAAGAGAATTTCTTCCAAATTCAGTTTCAGAGTCCCTTATATTTTCACTCTTGCAGGAAAATTGCAGACTGACTAGATTTCTTTCAATGAGGGCAATTTAACCCCAAGAAATTTGTGTGTGGGATCTACACCCCTTATTTAGCATAACCAGTCAGGGTTAAATATATTTACCGCCTTTTATAACTAACAGCCAAAATTGTGGTCAGCATGACTTATGGAATTCCAAACAACAGATCTGGAAAATTTCAAATCTGACAGTTTTGATAAAAAATCGAAGGTACCTTTCCCTTTTCTAGTTGTCTAACGATTTAGTAAATGAAGGCTTAATTAAGAATAACTTCCTCTCCCAACACAGACATTAGGAATCATTGCAGTATAGCGATTTAACAAGCACCTGTCCCCATAAATCTGATTAATTGTTCTCTGGTCCAAATTAATATGTTCTTCCTAGATTGACAGAAATTTGCATCCTTACAAAGTTCAAGATCACAGCTTGAGATTTTTTAGTTTACTATATGACTTAACCTTTATGCCCTATACCTTTCAAGCAGTTTGAGATTAAGGATGAAAAGCAATATCAAATCTTAGTATTTTACATTTTCCATTACACTTTCCATTGTACTCTGAAACTTTGAAGACATTTGAAATTAAATGATACTTATTCATCATCATTAGCAGATGTGTCATTTACCACATTAAGGGGGCTCTGAGTGGTCAAGTGGTCTAAAGCGCTCACCATTCTAGATCACTGCCCTCTCACCTCTGTCTGTGTGGGTTTGAGTCTCTTTGGCTTGGGCTAATGTTGGTAAGTGAGAATGCTTGCCAGTAGCTTCTCGTGTCAGAGGTTTTCCTGGGTTCTTCCTGCACCAGATATACTGGCCACTATGTGTAGCCTATCTTATGCTGAAAAATGTCATTAAACCCCGACAACAACAACATACCACACTTGGAGTTCTGTCTTCAGGATTATGGTCATGGATCTGTTTTACAAGTCTTCACCTTTGCACTTTCATCTCCACTCTGTATCTTTGTGTCCAATCTTTAAGGTTACAGTCCTAGGCCAATATCTAAGATTTCAGTAACATTTTCCCTTCTCTCTCCCATATGACATGTTTAACATAAGTGGATGAATAATGATATACTTGTATATTATAACTAGCAAATGTCTTATATTTCATATTTGGAGTTCTGTCTTCAAAGTCAGGGTCACAGGTCCATAATTTTGGTTGTTTTGTTTCATCTTTATGTTTTAAAAGCTTGTTTTTGAGTAGCAGAGGTGAACCATCATACACTGATGTTTTTTTAATATTTCATAGCATCATGAATGACCCTCATTGTTTCGCCATCAGGTTCAGGATCAGTGATCAATTTTTTCTTGAAATACATTACCTAACCAGAGAAATGCAATACACTTTTGCCAAAACAATAACCCATCTAATAATCTACAGCTCATGGAATGAGATGCCTGTCTTTCTATGACAGTCTTCGTTAACAATCACCACAAAGTCATTCTTAGGTGATGAGTCATCAATAGTCGCATGTGCACCCACACTGACCCCTATTATGCAGTAGTACAGTGGCTGTATGAAACCGATTTGAACTCACTGGACTTCCTGTTCCCTCAGAAGTGGGGGGGGGGGCTGATCCAGGTCAGTCGGAGAGGCACTGGGTTTCGTTCATCAACATTCCCCTTGCCTCTCCACACAGTACACCATCTGATCAGGAGATGGATGTCTTTCGATAATAGGATACAGTCGCTCATAAAATGCACGGGATCTTGTGCTAAGGACACATTCCCCAATGCATCATTCAAGATTTGCTTTTGACAGCAGGTGGAGGTCCATCATTAACTGCAGTCTCTTCACCATATTCAGGATGGGGAACGTGATGTCATTCTGCCTCCTAATCAGACTGGGCGAGTATGTCGTTTGTCTCGATCTGACATGTATACTTCCACATTCCTATCTACCAGGTCTATTGCTAGTTTCCTCGTTTGTCGCCACTGTTATCAACCCGTTGTTCTTCCCTTCAGCCCTCATCAACCCCTGGGCTTTCACTCACACTAGGAATTCTGCCATCTCACTATTCCGGGTGGCATCATCTACATTGACATCAGTGTACCTGGACAGCATCTTAAAGAAACACAGGGGCCTCGAGTGGCCGAGTGGTCTAAAGCGCTCTTCGTTACGGATCACTGCCATCTCACCTCTGTCTGCGGCGGTTCGAGTCTAAGATTCAGCCAATGTGAGCATGTGAGAAAGCTTGCCAGTAGCTTCTCGTGGGTCGGTGGTTCTTTCCGGGATTTTCCGGGTTCTTCCTCCACCATTAATACTGGCCGCCATGTATAGCCTATCATGTGCTGAAAAATGGTGTTAAACCCCACAACAACAACAATAAAGAAACACATGATACGTCCAAGGTGGAACTATCTCCCTTCTCTGCTAGATCATCTAGGCCTTTTCATGAACTGGGAAAATCAGGCCTCCATGTGTCCCCGAATTTCATCCATTTAGACACGGACTTCTGAACCAACCAGAATCTGGCACATCCCCTTGTGTTCACACTCCCAGAATCATTGAACTCATCAAGTCCATTTTTATCAAGACTTGGACTTCATCAGGAGAATTATTGCAACTCCTCAGCTATTATACAGTAGCAGACCTGACCCCGCTTGGCTGTCTTATTATGCAAGCCTTGCCTTCATATTGGCACCCCATTATATGTCTACTTAATCAAGCAGTCACGATCACACCTGAAATTCCATCATTCCTACATCAGTATGGCAATCCAGGCTGGCTGACCATTTGAATCTCACTGAAGAACCCCAGGTGGGAAATAACTTAGAGTACCACTGCCTGTGCACATGGTGTTAGTACCAACCTGTTGCTAACCTTCAGTACTGTTAGTGACACCAGGGGAATGGCCTCTAAGCATCAATATCCCAGAAAGGACACATTCTGACATCATGGCACATGTGACATTGGGCATGATAAAGATCTCTCAGATCTGTTAGACAATTTGATTTCCTGCAACCAAAATCCATAACATTATTTCCAAAATGGAATTTGTCTTGGGTTCTAATTTGGCTCAACTCAAGCAAATTTAAACTTCTCGCTCATGCTTCGAAAAGTTCCTTGTTGTTGTTGTTGTTGTTGTTGTAGGGTTTAACACCATTTTTGAGCACAGATAGGCTATACATGGAGGCCAGTATTAATGGTGGAGGCAAAACCCTGGAAAGAACTACCAACCCACAAGAAACTGCTGGCAAGCTTTCTCACATACCCACATTGGCTGAATCCGAGACTCAAACCCACGCAGACAGGTGAGATGGCAGTGATCTGTAACGGAGAGCGCTTTAGACCACTCAGGGCCCCTCGAAAAGTTCCTATCATACAAGACATGCTTCCTGATAGGTTTAGCTTTCACATGCAGGATCAGTGAGCTTCATGCCCTTTCAGTTGACCTATCCTATCTTCCGTTCAGTTCGGATTATTCAGTAGTCCTCTTTGCACAACCAGGCCTAGCTGCCAGTAATCAGTTGCCATTGGTAGGTAATCAATGAGTCATCATTGTCCTCTCTTTCCCATAGACAAGTCTAGAGAGGCAGCCATGCAAGATACTGTCTGCACCCTCAAACACTACTTGAGACTCATAGAGACAAGTCATAGCATGAGCAATGTCTCTTTTCACGTAGCTTTCTGCACCAAAGTTTCGAGCAATCTCTCTGAGACAGAACACTGGATATCATGCTTCATGCCCTTTATTCCTGGCTGAACGGGATCATATGCTTGGTATACCCTGACATCTCACAGATCAGAGTAGCCTCACATCTGTGCCCTCAAGCACTACTTGAGACACACAGAGACAAGTCGTGACATGCGTAAATATCATTTCTTCCCGATCAAGGTCAGAAAACAAAACATCACCCCTCAAGACCTTGCTTTGTGGTTGGAGTGGGTTATATGCTCAGCATACTTTGAGAGCTCTGAAGATCAGTTACAGCTCACAAGATTAGAGCCATTTCTGTGAGGCTTGCTTTCAAATGCAATGTTTCAATTTGAGTCATTATAGAAGCTGTTGTCTGGCATGCAGAGTAAACCTTCTCGAGTTTTTACCTCAGAGATTTAGCATCGCAAATACAAAAGTTGGATCTGGTAGGGCCGGTGGCAGCAGCACAGATGGCCACCAGACCCAAATAGACCAATCAACACAGCTGGATTTGCCAGTGAAAATTTAAGGAGGTGAGAAGATCTCAACTTCATCTTCTCAGCCATATATATATATATATACACACACATGAGTCCCAGATCAAAGGATCTTGGGCTGTGTTACTTAGGTCATTATGGGGAACGTGATCGAAAGAGAAAGCAAATATTTTAAGTAAATTATGTTTCACTGAGAATATTTACCCAGTCACGTTGCTTAAAAACCCTCCCAACCACCCACCATGCAAGCATCCGCACTAGTGTCT
The DNA here is from genome assembly GCA_028554795.2 of Sinohyriopsis cumingii. Lineage (NCBI taxonomy): Eukaryota > Metazoa > Mollusca > Bivalvia > Unionida > Unionidae > Sinohyriopsis > Sinohyriopsis cumingii. Next base: position 48,678,061 of record CM068826.1, on the reverse strand, counting down.
CACTCAGCTAAAAACTGGCGACTCCTGGTGGTATCAAGTGGAGATAATAGACCAGAGTTACTGCCTTTTGTCTATCTAAAAATATACAGGATAAGATGTTTTTTGTCTTTAGTAGGGCTGGATTCACGAGGTAGCGGGCTAATATTCCTAACGTAATGTAATTGGGTAAAAAATATGCTTTCTCTCAGAGACACATATTTCAGTCTCTGGATATACTCATATTTCAGTCTCTGGATATTTATTCATCTCTTGAGTCTCCTGAATGAGGCAGCATATCTCATCTTAGGCCCCTATGCACGAAATCATAGCAGATGATTCTTCAGACTTAATGGTGGTGATTCTTTACCCTCTATCATCTGGTTTGGGATTTTCTTAGGTTGTGTCATCATCAACAAGTCCACATCCAAGTCTGCCATATCCAAGGCAAACTTGTTGTTCTGGCAGACTCTGTCCCAATGGATTCAGCCAGTTTACCAAATCCTCCATGTATCCCTCATCTTTAGTTGAATCTGCACCCAATAGGGGATAGATTATTCATTGACATATATGCAGTGAGGTTGAACACAAATCTCCTGACTTTGTTGTTAGTCCCAGATCTGAAAGCTTGTATAGTTGACGTGCTTTCCATGAACTGGAACAATCTCAATGCATACTCTTTCCCCCATCCTCTCTGATGCTCTGTCTTGCAAGCAAAATGTAAGGGAATCCGTTTGCAGTCTATTCCTGATAACCCCTTGCAGGTGGGAATAATTATTTGTCAATGATCTATTTAATTTAGTATGCCCAAGAACCTTGAGTTGCAGAACCAGCATGCCTGACTCATATAGAGTAAACCTTTAAACATTTCTCAAAAAAAGTGATGTATAGAATTGGTCAACTCCATCACTTTGAATGCATACAAGGAGAAGTGGAGAGTTTTCTTCCAGTGGGTGTAATGGAAACTCATCAATACTTTGAAATCTGTCATCTTCACAGTTAGCTAACTTCCTCCTTTAGCTCAATAATGATACCCAAGACAAGTTGCAGTGATCAGAAATGCTCTGCCACAGAAGGGTATGTGAAGCTCTGGCATCCGTACTCTTTGTTTTTTCAAGTGGAAAATATGCATAGGTACTGGGCCTGATAATCTCACCCAGTTTGTGGGAAAATAAGCAAGGTTTCATTGATCAGGTTTATTTTAATTTATAATATAATTTTAAATGTGTGAAATGCTACAGCCAAGATAAAACTGTTAAAACTTTGACATTTTTTACTTTGCTTATACCTTTAGTATTGTGGTAAATTACTCAAATACATTTAACTACAGGGTCATGTTACATGAACACAACTATATGCATACAACAGTAATTTCCCTCTAGGAAATCATTGTACCTGCACTTTATGCTTCCCTGATAATGATGAATTTTTTTTATTTACTTCGGTTTCTTATGTTTTGTAGGTTATCAAGTTGTGCAGCTTCATTTATCAATACATCTTGCTGGGTAAAATACTTAGATTTCCAAAGTAGATCACTTTCACTGATTTCGTGTTGCATTGAACTTGTTTTGGTTTTGCAATTTAGTTTGTTTCTTGCATAATTATTGGTCACAGAGTCCTGAAAATTGATGATGTTTGTTGTACAACACTTTTCAACCAAAAGTAGGTCACTATGATGTGTGTGTGTATATCTATATATATATATATATATATATATATATATATATATATATATATATATATATATATATATATATACCACATCTATTAAAAATAACATGGCCTTTGAAGTGTTGGTATAAAGCAACTTGATATACCAATAGTATTGGTATATCAAATTGTGATTTGCCCATGGCGTATGAATACACATAATGAAGATGTTTTTATAGCTATTATACTCTCTAAACATGGATATGAATTTCTTGTAATATTACATTTAAAAAGGAACAAATAACAAAATAATGGTTTTCTTGTAAAATATTTTATAGAAACTAACATTTTTATTTAAAAAAACCAACAATACTCAATTCAGGAAATAAATATTATTGAGCTCCACCCTGTGTCGTCTGCTGTCATCTCTGTCAACACTGCTGTTTCAAGTCTCTCCCTCTGGCAAAAATCAAACACTGCAACTCTGTGGAAAAAAGAAAACAAAGACATCAGATAAGGAGCAAGATCAAGAAGCAACATTTACTCTACTAAACTGTGAGTTAATTAGAGAGTTTGATAGAGACATGGCTGAGACATTTGTAAATGATAATGATCACTGTGTTAGGGAAGACAGATTTGTACACCAAGAGCCTGATGATATACTGAAATTTATAGAAAGTAAGCAGAATGAAAACACTTTAAAAAAGACACTTTTTGATGTAAGGCTAGTGACGGAATTCTTGCAGTCAAAAAATGAATTCAGAAAGTTAGACAAGATAAACCCATCTGAATTGGATCAGCACCTGGCTTGTTTTATACTCAGTGTTAGAAGAAAAGATGGATATGAGTTTGAACCGAACAGCTTAAGAAACATCATCAGCTCCATTGATTGCCCCCTTAAAATCAAGAAATATGCAAGTACAATCATGAGACAAACAGACACAAATTTTGCATTAACAAGGGAAGCTCTTCGGGCTAAGCGAAAAGATTTAAAATCTAAAGGAAAAGGAAATAAACCCAATCGGAGTCAACCAATCACAGATGAAGAAATAAATGCCTTGTATAGTAAAAAACTAATGGGGATGGAAACACCCGAAGCCATTGTTAACACATTGTGGTTTAACAACTCTACATTTTGGTTTGAGGGGAGTGACTGAACATTACAATCTGAAATGGGGGGAATGTTACACTAAAGAAAGATGTGAATGGCCTCGCATATCTTGAACTCAGTGAAAGGCAGACAAAAACAAGAACAGGAGACAATGTCAAGGACATCAGGGATATTAATCCTAAGATGTATGAAAACAAAAACAACAAAGAGAGAGATCCACTTGCTATCTACAAACTGTATGCTGATCTAAGACCAGCAGACTTTTGTCAACATGAAGATCCTTTCTATATTGCGCCCAACACTAATCCAATCTCAGCGACAGACCCAAAATGGTTTAGGAAACAAGTCGTTGGAATTAACAAAGTTGGATGCATCATGAAAAAATGAAAGAGAAGGCAAATATTACAGACAGAAAGAAATTAACAAACACAAGTAGCCGCAAGTACTTAATTCAGAAGTTAAGAGACAAAAACATCCCCCCAAACTGATATCATGCAAATTTCTGGCCACAAAAACGTGCAGTCTATAAACAGCTACTCAAACATTAGTGAAAAACAACAACAGACTTACTCCAATTACCTGAGCAACACCGGCCAACCAAGTAATGATGATGTTAACCCCCACCCCCACAACAAATAAATTTCCAGCTGCACAGCTGCAGTATATCAAGTTCCCAAATGTGTAATATTCAGCAGAATAAGTTTATCAGCAACCCATTCTACGGATCAAACATCACCGTTCAAAATATGTTTGTTATGAACCTAACGGAAAGCAAGAACGAGATCCCTAACTGGGTCAACTTTCAACAGGCGAATTCTCAAACAGGGCCCACACAGCGGGAACGTAGGAGAATTATTGAAAGTGACACTGACAGTCAGTAGAAATAGCGAAATATAGACATAAACGATATCAATGAAATGTGGTTAAGGTTAAATTGTTTAATTACCTATTGTTCCTTCATTATTTTGACATTTCCGGCTCGAATCGTACGGTTGCTATCGATGCAAATGGCCGCACTGTTACTGTTCATGACAACGAACGCTGCAAATTCAATGTTTGCATGCACATTATTAAAAATATTTTCAATGTTAACTATCAGCCTTGTGTTTTCATTTCATTAATATTGCTAAAGGAAACATATATAAATTAATAAGAATGAAGTGTACAGGAAATTATGAATAACTACAGAACTTCTTTTCTGAGCGTACATACATGCGAGGGGTTGTGAAGAGTTCACTCCCTTAAAGTGCGCTGTTTGCGGCTGTCAGTTTTATCTCCCATATAAAATGAAAACTTTGATGTGGTATAAATAAAATATATGTATAGTATCTACGCTGTATCATTGATATACCACTTGTTGTATACATTTTTCATTAAAAGGAAACTCGGGCAAGCCTCGTTTCCTTTTAATGAAAAATGTATACATCTCGTGGTATATCATTGATGCAGCGTACATACTATACATATATTCTATATATATATATATACAGTAGTCTCCCTCTTATAAGGCCATCCCTATTACAGCAGGGAAGTGGTCTTATAATGCGGGTGGCCTTTCTAGGGGGGATGACAAATGCGAATAGTAAATACATATGAAAAAAGTCACAAGTACATTTAATTTTAAATATTTAATATTTTAATTAAAGAATCACATGCATGATGTGAAATAAATGTAAAACAAACTATGTCATCATTTTCAAAAGAATGCAATGAAGAACCATTGATATAGTTTTAAAACTGTCTTTATAATTATGTTACAGTTCACATCATCTGTCACTTTGTTGGTAACAGTCTAAAAAACAAACCAGTCTCGTCACATTAAAAATATCCTTGCTGTCATATCCCCTGCATATATCGTTTAGTCTTTTGTTCCAATCTTCGGCAACTTCATTATTGATATCAACTGATTCTCCACTAAGGACAGAACACTTGATAATGTGTCGCACTTGAAATCTGTGCAACCATCCGTTCCTTACGGTAAAGTTGTCATATCCCAATTCAACTGACAAAATTGTTGCTTTTTCTTGTCATTCAAATCAGGATATAAACGTCTCCTGGCTCAAACAATCTTCCTTTCTCTGTCCATTTCACCTTCCCACTTCTGCAGAATTGTTTCATTGTCTTTCACGATATTGTTTATCTATTTTCCTCGATGACATGTTGATCTTTTTGCAGTAAGTTATTCATGTTGCCAACTACACTACTGATAAAACAATTTTGTATGCATCTAAACATTTTGCCGTGTGTTTTTAAAGGAAGTGATCTTGTCACGTGATTCGTTAGTCGCAGTCTGGTATCCTATTGTTTTTATACATTTCTTTACACTAAGTGAGAGAAGCCAAAACGACTTCAATATGTACCATTAACATCACGCAGATTTGACCTCGCGGCCGTTAGGGTTCGTAATTTTGACAATTATTGTCAGTAGTAATAGCCACTGATTATCAAAGTGAACATGCTCAACATCTTACTAAGGGAAGCCATAAAGGCTACCAAGCCATTTTCCTGCTGACTTGGGTATTGTACATCGATACTGCCACTTCTTAGCTGTTACTACTGTTCAATAATTGTAATTTTAACAATTATCAGTGATTGAACCAGACATCTTATGATAACACAGCAGTAAGGCTAATTGGATTACATGTATGTACCCTTTTGTATGGATTAAAAGTTGAGTCTTTCTCGGTTTTTATGGAATAAAGTTGGCTTCTCGTGAGGCGTAAATGATATAATATTAACCTTAGTGGTAAATACTCAACACTTCTTTCAGTAACAAAAACCTGACATCGGGGAAACAGAAATCGGATTACTTAACACATGTTATGAATAAAATAGTGGTTCTGGATACATATTCAAATAAAATGTGGCCGCTTGTGAGGGGTAAATTTCATATTATTGCACTAATATGCTGGTCGCGTTAGCCGGGTGGCCTTTCGTGAGGGGTACTTTTGAACACAAACTCGTCAGTGCCAATGGATTCTGGCCATAAGGAGCGGGTGGCCGCTGGTCAGGGGGTCCGTTCAAGAGGGGGACTACTGTGTATGTATGTATCTATATATATATATATATATATATATATATATATGTATTGTACTTCAGTGACTTATGTCAGTGTCAAGTCACTATTGGTAACAGAGTCAAAGAGCATGGTTTGAACATCTTCCAAGAGTAGGTCATTTTGACATATATTTCATGCATCAATGACTCCTTACATGAATAAACACCCATGGTTGTCTCATCCATGGTTGTCTCATAGCAAAATTGATGAAGTGTTTTATAATGTATATCTCTTCTAGCAAAATAAATGCCTTCATTATTGAAGATTGGAGACCAGATTGACATGCAGATCATGATAGTTGTTTGCTTTTAGGTATTAAATATTGATCTGCATAGTTTCCCAGTCATCTTTAGTGATATAATTATAGATAATTGCAGATATAGTCAAACCTGTTCTAACGGTCAACTGTGTTCATTGGTCACCTGGTCACGATGGACATTCTGCTATACCCTTGGCAGATTTCCTATATAAATACCCTGTATTCAATGGTCACCTGCCTTCTATGATCAGCAGCCAGGTGTTTCCTAATGAAGCAATGGTTTCATCCTGCCTTAAGGGGTCACTGGAGCATATCAACATTGACTGCTTCATGTATGTAAATTAAATACACCTTTTGCTTGATGAGCAAAGCATTGTTTTGATAAAGGCATATCACGTCAATCAATGTTTAAGAATTTCATATTGTGTACTCCAGTCATACTGTCAGACTCAAAGGTGTGAGCATGTCAGATTTGAAAGTATGGTGGTTTCGATCCTTACAGGAGAGGGTTTGCTGGATGGTGGGTAAAGTAGTTGTGTTATTGCACCAGAAATAGATGTTACCTTTTGTGTTAGTGTGGCAGGTATAGTTAGATATTTATTTGCTTGTGAATTAAAGTTATCACTGAAGAAAAAATGTTCATCTTTGAGAAGAGATACAAGTTGCATCCTTTTTCATTAGGGTCGGGGGTCATTCAGTGTTCAAAGCATGTTTGTGAAGGCAGGTGAAGTTTCAGTTTATAGGTCACAATGAAGAGCCATATACAGCTATCTTTTGATTTTCTATTCATCAGAGGCCTTTCACATAGGCTAGCTATCTTTCAATTTTCTATTCATCACAGTCCTTTCACATAGGCCAGCTATCTTTTTATTTTTTCTTCATCACAGGCCTTTCACGTAGGCCAGCTATCTTTTAATTTTCTATTCATCACAGGCCTTTCACATAGGCCAGCTATCTTTTGATTTTCTATTCATCACATGCCTTTCACATAGGCTAGCTATCTTTCAATTTTCTTTTCATCACAGGCCTTTCACTTAGGCCAGCTATCTTTTGATTTTCTATTCATCACAGGCCTTTTACATAGGCTAGCTATCTTTCAATTTTCTATTCATCACAGGCCTTTCATATAGGCCAGCTATTTTTTTTTTTTTCTTCATCACAGACCTTTCACGTAGGCCAGCTATCTTTTAATTTTCTATTCATCACAGGCCTTTCACATAGGCCAGCTATCTTTTGATTTTCTATTCATCACAAGCCTTTCAGATAGGCCAGCTATCTTTTGATTTTCTATTCATCACAGGCCTTTCACATAGGCCAGCTATCTTTCGATACTGGCAAGTTGAGCAAATGTCTAATCTGGATAATGCTTGAATAGCATGAACAATCTAAGATCAGTGTAGGATGTATTCAAGTTAGCATGATACAGCAAACTTTTGTGGGACATAAATTTGGGAGAGAACAATATCTACCAGTAATTATAACTTTGTTGTACAGTGCACTTAAAACAATCTTGATAATGTGATAATAATAATAATAATATTAATAATAATAATCAGTGCATTGTATTTGTTAAAAAATTATTTTTTAAAGGTGAACCAGTGTAGTGGTCACCTGTGTGCAATAGACATTTTTTTCCTACTCCATGAGTGACAGCTGTTGACAGTTTTGACTGTATGTGTGTGTGTGTGTTTGTATTTGGTGTAAACCATGGACATTCATGAGATTACACACCAACCTACAGAGTACACACCTCCAACAGAAAACATCCTAGGTTGGAAAAATGGTAAAATCTTGCGTCTTGCAACTATTTTAGCCTAGAATAACGTAAAATCATGATTTGTAGCGGGCCCCTGTTTACACGCTTGGTGCTTGTTTGCAATTTTGGAGTGTATCTTTCTTCCAAAGCTGGAGATACACACACCCGAATCCATGTCCTTGATTGCCCGGTGGAAAACCTGTAAAGAGAGATCTTCACTATCAAATTATGCGTTGCAAAAAACGTATTATCTCCCCTTAGACCCAAGCATCAAATGCCAACTACTTAACTAAACTATAAGAAGAAAAGCTGGTGTATATAACAGTCCCAGTTATTTTTTTTAATATTTCATGCATGTGAGACAATAGTGTTGGGAAACATTCATACAATACATGTCCAATACATGTTAATAAATCTATGACATGTATGAAAGAAGTTCATCAAAATGCTATTGGAAATACATATGAATTCATTGTAGAGTTGTGCTGAAATTGCCTAATTATCCAACCCATCTGTAAAGTTAAAATGTCCTGTTTGTGGAAAGATTTTACACATGTAAAGATATTGAAAAGACATCCTTGATTTGCAAAGTTTATTTTATGATTATTAATTGAGCTATATCCGCCCTTATTTCATCATTTACCTACTTAGTATTCAAACAGGAGAGAACAGATGTGAATCAAATGAGAAAAGAAACACTCAGGTGAGAGTGAATTATCGCTAAACGAATTTGGAAGTTACACACACAGAACTTCAGTAAATATATAAAAAGATAAATATATTATATAGAAGTCAAACATTTATCATAAAGATGATCAGTTCCAAAATGAACCATTTAATTACAGCAATCTGTTTTTCATTATCACGCTCTTTAGACCTGCAACTTCACGTCCAAACAATCATAAACTGTATGCATTGAATGTTCTTTTAAATGTACATACTTGCTTCAGTTGGTGATTTGATGACTTTGCTTTACATATCATGAATTATGTTTGTATTGATAGTTCTGTTGTAAACGAAGTCTTATTAAAACAACACACAAAATGTAAACACAAGGCATCAATCTATATTGTTTCCCCAATTTTAAAGAGGTTTTAACAATAGTCAGAATGCTCAGGATGTTGTACTTGACCAACTTGTATTTATAACTTAAAAGAACATTTATTTAGAGCTGCATTAGACTAATATTCTTACTCATTTAGTCTTTTTTTTTTCAGTAGGCGACGCAAATAAAACCTGTTTAAAACTTCCAATCAGCAATACAAAACACCTTTACGAGGTACCATGAATTAGCAAATGTATAAACTACGTGATTTGGAAGATGAACTGTGAGAATGCCCAAGAGAGATTCGTACATGTATTATGCAATGAAAATATTAGTCTGTTTTGTCAAAAAGTGAATAGTCATTGCCGATAAGGCAATTTTCCTGCCATAAATGCTCAGATCCAGCCAAATGGTATTGTTGCAAGTCAGGGGTATTTGCTTGACCAAGTGGTGTCAAACCCTGTCGTGATTACACGAGAAGTCATAAGTTTACCCCAAATTTCCAGTGACTTCTATACAACTTCAGTTGTAAATTGATGTGTCCATTCTATACATACATTTTTCACTAACCAATGCAAGACCATAGGTCTCACAACTTGCCAAAGATCTATCAACCACACATCTGCACTTTTTCTCTTCATCAACGTTTCTGTACCGTCAGCAGTTCATGCCATAGAAACTATACAACTATCCCTTAACACGGTGGCCCTGAGTGGCTGAAAGGTCTAAAGTGCTCTCCATTATGGATCACTGCCATCTTATCTCTGTTTGCGTGGATTCGAGTCTTGGATTTGGCCAATGTGGGTATATGAGAAAGCCAGCCAGTAGCTTCTCGTGGGTTGGTGGTTCTTTCTGGGGTTTTCCCGGGTTCTTCCTCCACCACTAACACTGGCTGCCATGTATAGCCTATCATGTGCTGAAAAATGGCATTAAACCCCAAAAAAACAACAACAACATTCCCTTAACATGGGGAACTATTTTTACTATGCCACCATAGGCCAGTCAATTTATGGTTTCAAGGCACATTTCGCAAGAACAACTGCATCACATTTGCCACCATGGCAACATAAACAGTATCTGCTGAGTCTCTTCTTGTTTATTCCTTTGAGTAATTTACCAGTTTCCTACTGTAAATACTGCCACTGCAGTCAAACCACCAATGTACACCACTAGGTTTAATAGGGACTGTGGTACTGTGGTACTTCAGGGACACTCTGGCGCTTTAGACCTGAATTCACTAAAAGTCAACCATGGCATCATGGAAACTCACTAACACTTCAATCCGTGAAGTTTGCTCCTACTATTTGGCTAACTATTTCAGGCCAAGGAATATTTCCATTCCAATAATCAAACAAGTAATCACACAAATCTAAGAATTCATTATAATGGGGCACTATAACCAAATGTACATACTCCAAATTTATTACAGCATGATCTCCAAAGCGGTGGATTAATCCTACTAAAGTCTAAATGCAGGACAATCAGTCAATCAATAAATTCATCAGTCAGTCAATAACAACGAGATATATATTCAAATAATAATGTAATTGCCCAAAAGAACAGTTGTAGACGAAACCCTTATGGAGGTTACAGTTACATAATACTAGTATGCGATTTGGATTTGATTTCAACATAGCTTTAACAGTCTTTCAGCCATATCACTACGATGTCTGCAGTTAGGCAGTTTATAGTGATTTTGAGCACTGTGGCATCATGCTGCAGACATGTAGCATGATGTCCCACGCAGTCACATTATTCTGACTAGTCCTAACACTAAGCTCTTAATGCTGAGCGTCTAGCAAGGCAGCTGTTAGTACCATTTTTATGTCTATGTTATGACTCGGCCTTGGTTCAAACCTGCAGCCTCACACATGTGAGGTGGACGCTCTTATCACTAGGCCACATGAGCGGTTTTATTGATTGTTAAGACTGGACTAGATATGCAAACATGTCCTCGTTGGTCATAATGTACCAATAATCCACGGTCTCCATGATTTTGTCAAATGGTGTGCATCCTTAGTTTGCATGAATTATACGAATATTTGTGTAAACATGTGCGTCCTGACTTGCCTTGCTAAATTTCATATTCCTTAGAATTGATATTACATTTCCCTCCTTGATACATCACCATTTGCTATTAATTTGCTGCCTCAAACTGTATTTCTTTTTGTTCTAACATTGCCAGAACAAATGTCCTTGGTATGCAGTTCCATACCCGAGCCATCAGTATCCACCAAATATAAGAATGTGTGTGTGTTATAAAATTTTGGGCAGATAATATTAAATATTTAAAATTTTGATATTTTGTTTTCTTCTCTCTTTCAAAGCCCATTCCTCTACTCAAGAAAGGCCAGTCAAAGAGTGTAACCTTCAGTCAGCAGCAGATAGCCAGCTTGTTGGCCAATGCATTCTTCTGTACATTCCCACAGAGAAATACTAAACAACACTTTTCAGAGTTTTCAAAGTTTCCTTCCATCAACTTCAGCAGGTAGTTACCATCAGACATGCATTTATTATTATCAGGTAGAAGCTCAAAAAAGTGATGACTTGGGCATCCATTTACTGTCCATCCATTCATCTGTCCATCTCCTAGATTAATTACAATGTTAAATTATTTACTTAATTAAATACAAGTGGGCTAGATGACAATGGGATCTCATAAGCACGTTCATTTCCTGAATGTCTGTTACGTTTTATCTAAGTATCACATGGTTCTTAAATTGTCAAAGATGCATGTTGTTTTTTTACCTGTCATCAGAATAAACTCCATATTTCATGTAATTTTTCATACATGAAAAAATAATTATTAATTTCAGTGTACGAAAAATTATATGTAAAATAATTATCATTTGGTGGTACTGACCATGTACGAAAAATAAAGGGATCTTAACCTGAACAAGTTTGAGTCGACAACCTAACAGTACAAACATACAAAGTATACATATATTTTCTGTCTCATTCTGATCTCGAGGCCCCAAGTGGTCTAAAGCGCTCTCCATCATGGATCACTGCCATCTCACCTCTGCGTGGGTTCGAGTCTCAGATTCGGCCAATGTGGGTATGTGAGAAAGCCTGCCAGTAGCTTCTCGTGGGTCGGTGGTTCTTTCCTGGGGTTTTCCCGGGTTCTTCCTCCACCATTAATACTGGCTGCCATGTATAGCCTATCGTGTGCTGAAAAATGGCGTTAAACCCTACAACAACAACAACAACAACAACATTCTGCTCTCAACTCAAGAATCTTATTACAATAAAAATAAAAATACTCATAAAGAATTTTGTTGTTATTAGTGAATGAAAGCGAGAAGTAGAGAGAGTGAGAGGGTGATAGAATTTTTGTTTTGTTAGTGAACGAGAGAGAAAGAGTATTATGCCTCAGTGTGCAAGCTCGTCTGCATTTAGAGCACATGTAGCTGTTATGTTGTGTAATGTTGGCAAAATGATTAAAATGGTTTGAACATGTATTAGTTATGGGTATTATTTTGTAAATTGTACGCAATGATATGAGTCCACATCGTCAAGAAATTAATTGCAACTCGTATTTTTACAGCAGCCATAATCTCATTATCAAATTGCAATAAAAAATAAAGAACTTGAAATCACGTTTTAGTTACTGCGCGTGAGTGCATGTATGTGTGTGCATGCTTGAGAGAAAAAGGGGTGAAACAAAATTTTCAGTGTACAAGACTGTATTTATTCAGGGTGGTTTTTATTTGTAGCTTTTGCAACAAGAAAAAAAGACTATTTTCAGTTACCTGACAAGTGTGTTAATCCTCATGTATTACAACCTTACTATATTCCATTATCAATAAACATCACTAAATCAATAATTCATTCTTGTTTTAATTACGATGTGTATTGTCACAACAACCACATGGCTATGCAGTGTTATTTACACGGTAATTAAACATGCTTAGTGCTTTGGTTATTTCGGTTGAAACCAGATTGAGGGCAAGACTCGAAGAGGTCAAATCAGCGAGGCTGCCAGTAGAGAAATGAGGCTGTCATTAAGGAAATGGAATTCTGTCAATGTGCTATCAATACAGCAGATGTTATAAGGACAAGCGATCATATGCATTACTTGTTATTTGAACTCACCAATATAGATAATAGTGGGGTATATCATAGAATAAAATGATGGAAAATAACAAGGTTTTTATATTTTATGTTTGTATTATTATAATGAAACAATAAGACAAGTTGACCAATGGTCTGTGGTCTTCACTTTAGCATGTACTGAGATGTAATTTTTATTGGATAAGAAAACTTCAAAGGGTGTCCAAACTCTTTTTAAAATGCACGTGTTTTGTTACAGTGACAGGCTTAATAAGGAGAATTAATTAACAATAATATTTAAAGGTATGGTCTGTGAAGTTCTCTGTCCGTTTGTTAATAAACACCAGTAGATATTGTAATGTCAATAAGAGAGCTTATGCACATGGGCGCCTGCAGGATTTTTTGCATTTTGCAAGGGGGGGGGTGTCAGTCAGTCATGGCCGGGAGAGTTAGTATAGTAAGCAGTCTGAAACTAAAGCTAATATTTACTAAGCATTTTGAACAGAATCTTGTGACATATTTTCAGCTTCATTTGCGTGATTAAACTTTCGGAATTTATATATATATATTTGCAGTATAATTTCCGGGGAGGGTGGGGCGTCACATGTCCACCCCCCTTAACATATGCTGCAGGCGCACATGCTCATGCATCAATCAGTGTATTTTCTCACCAATAATTAATTATCAATTTTTGAAAATAAAATGGTAATACAGTATTTTTGATATTTTTTGCTAACGTAAATCTTCTTAGTAGACATTTTATGTCTGATAATTTATTGGATTTTTCGAAAAATACAAAGTGATATGTATGAAAAATTTAGATACATTTAAATCATTATTATTTTGACAACTGGATTGTGTGTGAAAAATTAAAGGGTACGAAAAAATACATGAAATACAGTATGTAGAATTAATACATTTCTTTTAATAAAAGGGATAGCAGTCACATGACATCATCACATTGAAGGCTTAATAAAAGAGTACTTAGATATTTACAAGGAAGAAAAACTTTGACTTAGAACGAATATTAGTTCTAGTCAATGATATTTAAAAGCAACAACACCACCATTCCCCCCACCACCAAAATAATAAGAAAAACATTTGAGTACAAAGGATTTAGACGTATCAGAGTTAACCCAGGTAAAATAATGTAGTTTGCAAATTTACATCTGGTATCATGGATCATGTAAATTCATTGGCTTTGAGGGTTTGCTTTGTAAAATACTTTATCCCTGATAAAGTAAATAAATTTATTGAAAACTTCTTTAATTATTTTAACACATTAACCCCTAGCGACGAGTTAACGTGGCAGGAGGTAGTAGCCTACTGCCGAGCTCTGTAGCGTCATGGTCATGCATGATACACTAAAGTGGGTGGTATTGTATAAAGGTAGACAGATGTAGCTCTACAATAATACCAAATAATCTGGAATGTCTAGTTGCACTACAAAATACATAGAGAAAAACCTCATTTTTGGGACCCAAATTTTTTCTACCCAAATTTGGCCCATGGTCGGGAT